>PJEX01000079.1:0-37562 GCA_005350895.1 Colletotrichum tanaceti
CTCTCTCTCTCTCTCTCTCTCTCTCTCTCTCTCTCTCTCTCTCTCTCTCTCTCTCTCTCTCTCTCTCTCTCTCAATCTATCTCTGTCTCTCTCACTCTCCTTTCGTCTCTTGCAAGACCCTGCATATCCCATCTCTGCAGGCATTAAGTAGCGATTGATCAACTCATGGCTCGTACGCCGTCGGGTGAATCCATCTCCGGACAAGACATCCCCCTTTCTCACTACGTACCTGAGTAGGGCGCGAACACCTAAGAAAAGACCGCACGCATTACACACCCTATTTCACACTCGAAATGAGACTGGCATAATCGCGGCTGCGCGAGACAAGAGGAGTCTGTCCGCCTCAGTACCTACAGCATCTGTCGGTCTGTACTGCACGCACCACCCCTCCCCGTTCCATTCCCCTTGCTCTGCCTCTTCCCCATGCCCTTTACCCTTCATCAGTGGCGTCTTTTTTTGGCTTCATGTAGTTCTTTTGCGTGGAGGGAGGCGCAAATACGTATCTGTATGCCCCAATGCCCTGCCTTACCTATGTTTCTCTGAACTTAGTGTCGCTGCACTTGTCTGCATGAAGTAGTAAACCTGCTCGGGCAAGTGAGATAGAGCGAAGAACAGAGCTCCTCCTGGGCATCGCGCTAGAGGCGATGGCGAGCGGGAGAGCCAGTTACCGGTACCTTGTGGACTTTGGTGTAGCCCAGTGCGGAGAGCGGATGGGACCCGGTGCTCGTGCGTGCTAGCCTTGCGTGAGGTAGTAAGTATACCCAACGTACTGGGGTACTTGAGACGGGACGTGGTTGAGGCGTCGACAGCCGTGTTTTTGACCGGTAGTCCGTTCCGCCTTGTCTAGTACCTGCGCCGCGCTGGCGTGACCTTGATTATACAAGGCGCCCTTTCGCTCAAGTCCGCTGTACGTAGGTGGTCGTGTACCTGCCTAGGTATCCCAGCACTCTCTGCCGTTTTACCTTCCTCGCAGGCAGGCAGAGAGAGAAAGAGAGAGAGAGAGAGAGAGAGAGAGAGCGTGTAGTGGGTGTATCCACTTTGTCTTCCCTGGCTTAGGACGGCTGGGTGGGCTATACCCACTTGGCTTGGCCCTTGCACTCCTCCTTCTCACCCCTCAATCCTTGTCCATCCCCTCCAACATCCCTTCCTTCTCTCCTTCCCCCCCAATTCGAACCCCCATCTCATCCATTTACTAACGGGACCCTACCCTTAACACTTGAACCCTTCGTCCCTTCTTGCTTTTTCTTTTCTTTTACGCATCACACCCCCTCGTCATCCGCACCTGCCGCACCCCCCACCCCATTCCACTCTTTCGCTCCACACAACGTATTCTAGCACCAGGTTAATCGACATCATAGCTTCATCTGCTTGTCTCTCCTTCCTTCCCGGAACCACCAAAGATGTAAAAGCGTTGTTCCCTCGCCTCCCCCATCAAATCTCTGCCAATTCTACATCTTGCCCCAATTTTATTCTCTGAACGCTCATCATCAGAGATCATCAGCTCCATCGTCCATTCTCAAACCGAACCACCCAGACGCATTACGCCAAAGCCTCCTTTTAGAAGCGCTCCGCCTTCTTTTTTGCTCTACCCACTTCCCTGCACTTTTTTTGGGCGGTTCGTCACATCAAGACACAATACTGCACCAAAACAAGACTCTTCGAGGACACTGAGGAAAGGGGGGAAAAGACGAAGTAAAAAAGTTTACACTGCCCCTCCCAAGGAAAGAGCCTTCAGGGAAGCAAAAGGGGGGAAAACCACCACCACCACCAACACAGGTACGCCATCTGCGTATCCATCCATCGTCCCTCCCCGCTGGCTTCAGAGCCGTCCGCACTTTGCAACGCGCCGACTGAGTAACGCCTGGGTTCCCTGTCACGGCTCTCCCAATTGACCTCGAGGCTTTTCACCAAATCGTACTCGACACCGCAGATCTTTGTCCCGTTTCGATCTCGTCCCAGGGACGTACTCCAGCCCTCCTCCTTTCCTCCTGGTCGTCCTGTCAAAAAATCGGGCCACCATCTCTTCTCCCACTCAACTTCCTCGTTCGACACCACGTTACGCACTACCGCGCATCCGCTCCGCTCTCGCTGGTCTGCACCACAACCCGGTCCTCCATCTCTCCTCCTCCATTTCCTCTAGGCACCTCCTCAGCCTGATCCCGGTCCCAATCTGAACCAGCCTGCTACCCTACCTAATCGCCCCCAACCCTGTCCGCCTCGGCCTCTTTCCCACGGGATATTGGCGCTGTCGATCACTCTGAGTCGGAGTCGTCACAGCTGTATGCAGAGAAGGGGTCTCCACACTCCTCCCATGTCCCGCTGACAACTGTGCAACAAGCTTCACACGACTCTTGCCTGGTCGGCCCAAACGATTGGTCTCAGCTCTCAACTGGTTCAAATAGTCGTGTGTCAGTAGTCCACAGGCACACACTTAAACCTCGCTGATCCCCCAACCTCAACCTGCCCTGCTCTTACGGGATCATCCAGTTCTATCTAATCCGTGTTACGACTTGACTTTCTCCAACACCACAGTCGTTGCACTCGTATCTGATCAGCGAACGCTATCTTGTCCAACACCAACACCCACCACACCCATCTTTTGTTGACGGTATAACTCGTCATCTCATCTCATCACCACCACCGATCATGACCATGACATTAGACTCTCAGCAGCGATTCGGGCCGTTAAACACCTTCGACCACATGTCTTCCTACGCACACTCATCCGCCTCCCCCCAGTTCTCCAACCCATGGGGTAACACCTCGTCGCCGCAAGCCCCTCAGGGCTTGTACGCTGGCCATGGTCTTGGCTCCAGTCTGGGTCTGGAGAGGTCACACACTTCTAGGACTAGCACCAGCAGCAATACTTCGTCCCTGGGCTCTTACGGTCAGATCCCAGTGACGGCGGCTTCAGCAGGTAGTCTCCCCATGGCAGACCCTCTGCCTAGGACGGACTTACTCACCATTTCTCAAGATATCCTCAGTATCAACCGCATGGCTGCCACTTCGGCTCCTGCCTACGGTGATGCTCCCTACGCGACCGCCGCATCTCCCGTGAACGGCTCCTACACGGCATCGCCCACCCCATACGAGACAATGGGCTACGCTCCCGCCCCCATGCGCTCTACCTTCGCCCTCGCCCCGGAACCCGAACACTCCAGGAGATTCTCTCACTCGTCAGTACCCTCAACCTCCTTGGTCGGAATCTCGGACCCCAATGACCTGGCCCGGCCCCATCGCAACTCAATGATTGACTTTGACAACAGAGGACTACACCATCACGATGATCGACGGAGCTTTGCGGATGCTCTTGACGCAAGCCACGGCATGCTCGCTATGAGCCAAGAGACTCCCCGTAACATATACGGTGCCCGCAGTGACAGGGCATCTGGAGATTCCTATGGATTCCCCTCGACGCATTCAACCAGCTCGTCTGTCTCTTCTGCTTCCGGATTTGGCAACTACTACGGCGCCGACTCTGTTAGCGACTACTCTACCGCCGGATCAGACATCGAGTCAGTGACCTCTCGGACTCTTCCTAGACCACACGGCCTCATGGCCCCCCAAATCCCCCCGGCCCCTCAGTCCATGATGGGTCAGTTCAGTTCCAAGGTGTCGTCAAGTACGCAGAAGAAGCACAAGTGCAAGGTTTGCGACAAGCGCTTCACTCGCCCTTCTTCTCTTCAAACGCACATGTACAGCCACACTGGCGAAAAGCGTAGGTTCCACCCCATCAAGACAGACTAATCTAGTTGCTACTGTGCAATACCAACTTACGCTAACAACCTCTTAGCTTTTGCTTGTGAAGTCGAGGGCTGTGGCCGTCACTTTTCTGTTGTCTCAAATCTTCGTAGACACAAGAAGGTCCACAAAGGCGACACCCGGTCTGAGGCCGGTTCAGAGGACCATCACTCCGACTAAAAACCGAGGCGTTCGTATATTCAGACCCTGCAGCCTCGAATTGCATAACAGCAAGTGGGCAACAGTTTCAAACTGTCGGAACAGTCCGCAATGAGGTCCTGTATGAGATCACGAATTTTCCCAATTCGTGTAATGATCCAAATCCACCCTCGACACCAACCAGGACATTCTGCAGCCTTACCTATAGGAATGGTCGACAACCGGATCATTCTTAATTTTTTCCAATTTCTCTTTAGACGGTCATGGTTTGCATTATCATTTTTTTTTCACGATACCATTCTCTACCCTCGTTTTAATATTCATATGTCTGCGAGCGAAAGAGTCGAAGACAAAAAAAGTCGGGCGATGGCATAGGAACTGGCGGGGCGGTTTTTTTCGGCTCATCGTCTTAAAAGGGTGTCTTATGATATGTTGGAATTTTTTACCAATCTTTTTTGTTTATTTTTTCGCGACACGAATGGACCCGCGGAGTCCAGTTCGAATGCGAAAGCGGCAGAGTTGGTGGTGCCTGAGTGGTTTGAACAAGGCGCGACAAGGAAGAAGGGACGGATATGTCGAAGGAAAAGGAGCACTGGGATGATTGAATTCATTGTCGATCCTCCCCTAAGTCCGCACCGCACTGCACAACGCACTCGCTACTCACTGTAGTCGAGACAGGTTGGTGTTTGGATGAACTACGCTCTACTGCTTTTCAGCTATCGCAGATGTTCGAAAGAGGAAGGAAATCCCCAAGCGGTCATGAAGGACCTGGCGATACCCTCACATTCGGCGTTTGGGTTTCATTTGGTTTGATTTACCCGCGATTTATCTGTTGCCTCATTGAGTCGTTTTCCTGCGCCTTTTGATTTTTGATCAAGGTCTTAGAGATGACGAAAATCTTCGATCCAACTGCCATCATGTTCTTGGTGGAACTGGGTAAAGGGCGACTTGTACTATTAGTTTTTCCACACGATGATTATACCCATCACACTACAAAGTGCTATTATGTGCACTTTCTGGTTTGTACTGTTAGGGGGTTCAATTTTTGTTTTTGTTTACTGTGTTCTATCTACTGTTGTTGCTACTACCCAGGACCCACACCTAGTGAATCTAGCGAGCAGGCAGGGAGAAACGAACGACAGTGGCAGCAGGATGTGATGTGGAAACCAGCTTGCGGATTGTCAGGAACATCATCGAATATGGAAATCGTACATGTATACACGTCACGTCAGTGTAAAATAATAGTTAGTGCGGATAACAAAGTCAACATCCTCAACAACTGCCTGCCCGCACTTTGTGATTACAATACTACTCACCTGCATGCTAAACATGACGACAAAGTTGTCCGCCAGCACTTTTGTTAGGTCGACAACTTTAGGATCAGACCACCTGATTCGAAAGCGATGCTCGCCGAGCTGCCCGGTTGAACGTGTGGCCTTGAGGACATCACTGGACGCGATGGGAAGGTTCGATCGATTGGTTGCAGGTGGCCGAGCATCAGATAGATGGCACAAGAAACGGACCGTGGGGGGGGAGGGTGGGCACAGCCACGGGGCCAGCACGAGGGCAGTCCCCATCTCATCTGATCGCATGTATGGGGTAAGTGGGAGTAGGATGAGATGAGATGGGTGGTTTTGGGATTTGGGGCGTTCGGCTCTCACCGACTCGCCACCTCTTGCGTGCGTCCTGATCAATTCTGGCAATGACATGTCGGCCTTGGGTTTGGGTAGCTGTTAGTAGTAGCGAACACATCCTTATCGCTTCCTCAGGGATGGGAGCGCATGTCGACTAGGTATGGCATGTACATGACGAGCCAATGAGAGGCACAAGTCTAAAGGGAGGGTCTGCGAGATCATTCCAGTGAAGGCTTGGGGCGCCATGATTGATAGGTCAGTAGTTCACAGAATAGGGGCCCTGTCGGGAAAAGGGGGAAAGAGGCCGGGTCGATCTCCATGAAGATGGTGTTGTGCATGTGTGAGCGCCCATGCGAAAAGCATGGGGAAAGCTGCCTGGCGGGAAGCGATCAGCGCGGGTTGCATTCGGCACGCGAGGGGAAAGACGCACTCACAAAGCGTCCTGGGTACGCGGCATGCAGTCAGGAAGCAGGTATGGCCATCGGGCTCGAACTTGGTTCAGGCACAGTTGCAAAGGTATTGTGAAAGTCGAGGCTACTAGGGGCGCGACGTTGACGCTGTTGGTGCAGGTGTGCACGGCCAATATCGGCTAGACATACCAGCGGCAACATCGTTTTGGAATCAGGCGCCGTTGCGGCAACTGAATCGAATGCGGCGACACGGAGAGGCGGCTACAAGGGAAAACGGACTTGACTCGCCATGGTGAGGGCGGCGTTTCGGGGGGGGGGGACTGGGGCAAGGCTACGGAAAGAGACTAACGAAGTCGGGGACAGAGAAAATTGAAGTTACGCACTAGACCATATTCGCCGTGAAGTGACGGATGGCGTATCAGAAACAGAAGGGGATTTGACTTGTTAAGTTGATAGCGCTATGCTGAAAGGTGCTGAAAGTCGCGGGACCACTAGAAAGGCAATCTGCCATTCTGCCGCTAGGCCGGCATCATCATGTGTCGTATGCCTGTCCGTTGAGACGAACGGAGAAGGAAGACGGCGCGAAGACCTCGAAACTGCCATGTGCGTACGCACCTGCTTGGATGCTTACACTGCCTAGGTAGATGTGTAGAGGACTTGGGGTATGCGACGGATTCTTGGGAGAGGGAGTGAAAGTAAGCTAGGAAGCAAAGCTCCGTTGGACTGGATGGGCCGGGGCCATCGACGAGATGGAAACCGTAGGCTACGAAGGTCGCGGACGTTAATGCTGCAACTGGTTGGCAGGCCAAGGCAGAGGCTACCTTATGCAAGATGAGGCAGCGATGCTGAAGGACTCAGGAGCGAGGTATCCACAAAGAGGCCAGGTACTCCGCACCAACGGATACCTATCTAGATAGGTATGTGTAAACGGGCAAAGCTGACGGCACCGTTGGCACCATCGTCGCTCTCAGCGTCCAACTTCCACTGCCACTGCCACTCCCACTCTACCGCTTGGATGGGCGGGACCGAGGATGAAGGGACGTGTGGGAACCCATGTTTCAGCAACTATACCTACTAGGTACTACTGTATGCCGGGCTCCCTACTCTAGCACGCATCGAGTAGCGAGCATATCATTGCCGGGATTCCTTGGGGTTTTGGCAACGGACAACCTCTGATCATTTCCTGCTCGAGATGCAAACTAAAGTCAAGCTCGATCAAGCTTTACGGTGGGCTGAAGGTAAATGATTGGACGACAACGTCTCAGGCGGAGAAATGTCGAGCTTGGACCCTCCCCCCCTCTCAACCCTGCTAAAGTCTGAACTGTGGACTGGGACGAGCTGAGGATTGGTTGATTGATGCCTTGCGCCTGGGGCACATGAGGACGTCGGTGAGGTGTCCGTGACATCGAGGCGTGCTTACGCGCGCACTTGTCCACAATTGAACCACTCGGAAGACACCTGGTTCGTTCTAAGAGACCTGTCGGTGCTGTGAGGGCTCCCGGCAACCCCACTGAGTATCCTTCTCTGTCTGATCCCCAGGGAGCATGAGAGTACCTACCCTGTACGGGGAGCCTAGGTGGCGAGGTTGCATGCACGGGGCTACAGGTAGGTATGCAGTGCCCAAAGCAACCAAAAGGACAAAGATCCGGGGTTAGCCCGGACGGTGGCAAATTTGCTCGCGATGTACCCGATTACCTAGAGAAAATACCTGTAACAGATTGTATTACATACTACATACCTAGGTAGGTAGACTTAGTATAGTACGTGCAGTACGCTAGAGTGTGTGACTGCTTGAGAAGTTCATGGTCCATGCCACTTCTGCCCTGCATGTCAGGGCTAGAGACGTGAATTATTGAATTTACTGGTATCCGTACAGTGGCAAGACGGGACAACCATCATCAACGTCGGGGTCGTGTGACTGAAGATCCGCCGGGTGCCAAAAGTTACTGCCATTCCTCTGATCTCCAGGGGATGGATATGCGACAAATTCGAAGGTCCGGAGTGGTTGGTTTGCAACCCCAGATTACGGGAACGGGGGCCGCTGGTCCATAGGTGCTAACAGCGAGGCCTATGTTGGGCAAGCGAAAGACAGCAAAAGTACTCTGTAATCCTGCCGGTGGATTTCGATATTGCCTTCATCCACATCTGGAGAGGGTCGGGGGGCGCAAGGTGTCGAGGTACGGATGTGGAGGTCCCGCCCCTCTGGCGAATTGATTCAGTAAGTAGTCGTCGTCGTCCTGGAAGCGCAGCATGATGGTGCACGAGACATGCAGACGGCCACCTCGAAGAAAATATGCTTGTAGTGTACATGCCTGTAGTAGGCGCCCCGCCGCTTGCATGAACGTCATCGGAGGAGGGCTGCCTTTACTTCTTGTCCATGCTGTGGACGGCGGTTGAGGTTGTACGTCTTGATTGGAGGCGGCTATTCAGTTGCATGCAGCGGGTGGCCTGGTTTGATCATTTAGTGTGCGTGGGTACGTGCCCGGCCTCCCGTTGAGTTCAGTTCGAGTGCTCTGGAGGAGTGCATCGGTACGGCACCGCACCGCACCGCAGCGGCGCCCCTGGCGGACCATTTGGGCAATGTCACGGAGGCACTTGAGTGTGGTGGCAGGATCGGAAACAGCCAACGAGCGCGGTTGCGCTAGTGTACGGCTAGCTGCACGCAGCCCCAGCGTTGGATTGGGGCGAGGGCCGCGAGCCTGTCGAGATGGGATCTTCAGGGTCCTTCAGCTTCCCTACGAGCAATCCAGGAATGTGTGCGAGGAAACGAGCCGCCCACCCCGGACCTTCTTGATTCGACGCGAGACGATGCCACGTTACCATTCCGATAGTGTGTTTGCGATCTTTGCATAGCTTCTGGGCCGAGTCCTTTTTATATATATAACCAGAGATTGATGCCCAAGTCCCAAACGGCTTCGATCAAGGAGGGGCAGTTGATGTAGCTTCTGGTCGCGGATAGTACGATTATACAGCAGCGCTGTGAACTGAGATGGGAGTTAGACTCGGAGGGATGAATGGATGGGGGTGGGGGGGGGCATGTTGTCCCTCGCGAGGCGCCCTCGTCCTGTTCTTTCCCAGCAACGACCGTCGAGGCCCCTCGCAGTAACTACCTCACCTTGCTCGCTACCCGCCCTGTCTGTCTGTGTCGTGTAGATGGCATCCAACCCAAGCAAGAAAGAGTCCGGTCTTAGTGATTGCATAGGCACATCACCAGCTCCTCCGTCCCCGATGCAAGTCATCGTCACTTTCCAGACACACCGCCAATTCATCGACACTGACGAGCGAATGCGGACGTGGGCATAAAGCCCGCAGAAACTGGGGGGACGTAGTAAGTAAACAAACAGTGCCACACACACCAATCGGCAGACACGCCCGCCCGGTAATGCGTGCAAAAGTACCCCGTACGGATACGTGCTGCGTAGTGTCGTTTAGCGGAGGTACTTCATCGTGAAAGTGAGTGGTGTGGCGGGTCAGGGTCTAGGAAAGTGGAGGGCGTATGTTATGGTTCGTCGTCAGAATTAACAACCCGACCTCGATGACGTCGGTGGCTGCGCGTGCGGGGCGGAGCGGGGATCAACGTCCAGCGGTATTCCCAGCCTCAGCCGGCAGCCCGCGAACGTCATTGTGCCCCGGCCGTCTCGAGGTTCGGCACGTCTGACTGGTCAACGGAGAAGGCGTTGATTCGCTTGTCAGGGGTGTGCACCTCCAACATGTGCTCGCTACCCTACCTGTACGGCTTATCCGTACCTACTTTGGTATTACACAGACACCCCTAGGTACTCACTCTTCGCAGAGAAGCCGCCGCCTTCGGTAGGGTGCCATCTGGTGCGTACCTGTAGGCTGCACACAAGCATGTACTTTCCTCTGCGTGGCGATGCAGTATTGGGGTTCGTACAGTGCCGTGAGAATAACTGGGTTGGTGGCCTGCGTCAGATCCTTCCTGTTCTTCGTCACGTACCTACCTCATGGATATGTCACTGAGCAATGTACGAGGGTAACAGAACATGAAAACTGTCGCGACGCCAATTCCATTCGCTCAGGGGACCACCCTCGTAACCTCGATACAGTGCACTGCACCCTGCCATTGGCTTTGGGGCTCACGCTCCACTGAAAAACCACCAGCGACAGAATGGGCGGCGTATTTCTATCCTTTGCTTAGGTACCTTAGGTAGGTACTGAAGTTTCATCTTTCCCTGTCGACGTATTTTCAACTAATCGTGTCTGCAAGACGAGCAGCATAACAAGCGAAACGACATGCGATTCCTTCTTCTTCTTCCCTACCTGCTGTTTCTATTTTTCGCATCTCCCTCCACTTTGTGACGTCTTTCAGATCCACCTTTTTCGAAACACAAGATCCGCGGCAGGCCCCTAACCCACCCGTTCCGACTGCTGCTGTTTCCTACGATGTAGATAGGTACAGATACCTATCCCAGAGTTTACTCAACTGCCCGCAAGGATGTCCCTATATCTCCGCACCCGTGTCTCTGTCGCTGCGCTTGCAAGTTGTCTGGGACGGAAAGTTAGGTAGTTGGAGAATAGGGGTGAGGCATGTTCCTAGCACATTCGCTGCGCAAGCCACGACGCACACTACACCACTTACAGATTGATTCTCGGAGATCCGTGTACCTGAACCGCCACGAACTACTACACATCTTGCTCGCCTGCTCGCCCATTTTTTACCCGCACTAGTGCGCATATTCCATACCTCCCAAAAATGATCGAGCGACTCGCACCGCGCCACGCACGTACCCCTCAAGCGTAACTGGAAGATGGCATTTTTGTAGATATCCATGTTCCGAAGCTGAGAAATACCATCATTTTAACGCGTCCCGCAAGTCTACGGAACGGACGCCAGCCGTGCTGCACTGCCCTCTCCTTCATTCCAGATCTTTAACGCGCATCCCATCCTCGTTCATCCCTTGTCGAACAACAGCTCGATGCGGCCACTCCCCCCCTCACCCCAACACCAATCCACGCCTGTGCAGGGTAGGCTGTAGCCCGATAAGTCGACCCTCGCTCGAGTCAAGCAAGTCAAGCACAGTGCAAGCAAGCAACTGATCAGCACCAGCCTCCCGCCGCTCGCCTCTACTACCGGTACGTAGCTGTCCCGCCCGTAGTGTACACCACTTGTTCGCATCTCAGAACAGAACACCCCAGGAATACACTAGAGACGCGAACGAATCCTTGACCCCAAGCCCGCTTCACCTTTCCAATCATATTGTACGAATAGTATTTTGAACACCACGCCTCGGTTTTCGTCCCTAACATTTATCAACGGCGCAAAACAATGTGCCGCATCCTATCGATCACTCGGCTTCAAGTGATATGCGTACGTCACGACGACCGAGTGGGTGGTATGGGAACACCCCTTTCACAAACGCTCTTTATGTACGGATACTCATCCACACAATAGGTACAGGTAGTAGTGCAATACTTGCCACCGCAAACCGCCTGTCACCCTTCGCTCTGCACGACGATCGTGTAGGGCAGTTTTCCAAGTGCACCCATCGTGGACCGGCCCAATCGCCGCACCGAATCATCCAACGGAACAACCTCCCTCCCCAGTCCTTGTCCGTCCCCCGCGGCGCCGCGCCGGGCCCTTCACCGCTCAAGTCAGGCCCCCGTTGCGCATACCTACAGACGGGGAACAGACCATCAGGGTTCGCTCCTAAGAACAAGTATGCGGTACTCCGTACAGTGCAGTATCCGTCCCCATTGTTGCATCACGCTACGTCCAATCCTGACATCCTTTAACATACGAGCTCACGGGGCCCTGCGTGACATTTTCTGAAAGTCGTTGGCCTTGTTTTCTTACGATTCGTTCTTAATGCGAACATTCATTTTATGTTACACCAAAATAGACCGCTCAACTTCGCAGGACAACCACCATGCTTACCGTCATCAGCTCGAACGCAATCAACCAGGCGTTCGCATCGCCCCGGGTTGACGCCGGGACATGCCGACACGGCGGAGGGGCTCCAAAGTCCTCTCCGAGATGAGAGCAATATAGCCTCGACGACGGAGGTGGACCCGACTGGGAGGCCAGCAGCCAGATTTCACTTCGCATCAGCGTTAAGGCCCTGATGCATCACCAAAGTAAGCAGACACCTACTACTTAAGGCATAGGCTGTGAAAGATAGGCACCAGTACAACGAGGACTTACTCTGCGAGGCGGCAGACGATGAACTGCAGCACCATAGCCAAGGCCATGGCTCTCCCATTGATTCTTACCACGGGTACGGAGCCCATGCAAGTGGCACCTAAAGCATCAAGTGTCACGTCATAATGCTGATAGCCGCCGTGGACAGGAGACAGCATCACTTTCAAGGCGCAGTTCTGATGCTCTTTCAAAAAAAGGGTTGTCCATCTAAGTCGGACGGCCAGTCCGACGACGAGACAGAGATCCCGCCGCCCCATTCAACCCTTACGTCTTATCCATCACCCAAAGACGGTGCACTGAGAGATGACTAACTAACTGAGTCATCAATACCATGAAGTTTGTCGTGCGATGCATCACGTAGTAGTCAATCGTCCGTCCATCACGACTAGCCGGTGATGGATCGGCTGTAGCTTGATACAATGTCTCACCCACACACGTAAGCCGCCTTGACATCTCAACGCCTAGTAATAGTATCGGTGTGAGATGTGGGCAAAACTATGCCGTGAACGTCTGAAATACGTGATTTTCTGCCATGTTTCACGCCTGGTCCATGCTCCCTCGATGAGACACGGCGGCGCGCAAGATCTCCCGCCACCTTCGAGGTTGCACTGGGCACCGCGCAACGTCGTCATGAAGCTCCGGGTGAGGCTGTCCACTACCCGGCGCAACGCCTAGGTCTGCGCTGTCACCTACGACATTGGGAATCGAGTCCAGCCTCATTGTATGGCGTTGCAAGGTAGGAGGGCCATGTGCATGCATTAAGGCCGGAAGATGTGAAGAGGCGGGGCAGATTGACACCGTGAGAGCATAAACGCTCATAGCCAGATTAGAAAGGTACTGCCACCAATGAGGCCGAAGCCGTCGTCGGCCCACTCGGTATTGTTTATGAATCGAGGTTGTTGGCGTAATCCATCCGAGGGTGCAAGAGGAGCAGGTAAAGTGATGAGAAGGGAGGGAGGTGAGACACATGGGGTGATGACGGCGTTCCAAACCTGCATCCAAACGCAAACAGACACAAACAAAGTGGCCTTGATGGTGCTGGCCATGGTTTCAAAACGTCGTACACACACCTACGTAAGGCAAGACAAGACGGGGAGAGAGACAGAGGGGGGGGGGCGTTTACATGGCTACGGCATCGCCAGGAGAGGGACGGGTATACACATGCATGATATACACATATCATAAGCAATACCTACCGATAGACATCTCACGACGATCGCAACAGGACAGTAAACGGAGAAATGCCAGTTTAGTTCAACCTTTTCGATTCCTGAATATTAAGCTACGTCGGGCGTGATATCGCCATGGAGCTACTGCTTATGTCTCCGAAAGCTGAGTAGAAATCGACCTCCCTAGTCGAAACTTTCTGGCCGAAAGGAAAACTCTGCCTTCCGTCATCTGTCTGTGCCTCTATCCTTCGAGTTCGAAAGTCTTGTTCCCCTCCTCCCTTTCTGGCCCTGAAAAGGCCCTGGCTAGTCCTGGCCTTTACACGGGCCATGAGACGATAAGAAAAAGAAAAGTAAGTTGGTCCATAATGACTGAATGGGTATTTGTGGTGTTTGTGCTGTTTTGGGATGGTGTATGCGCGCGACCAGTCATCCACTGACGAACTAGAGGTGTGTTGAGTTGAAGTTTGTGCATTCCGAGCGAGGAAACATTGCTGATTTGTGACCGAGAAGAGAAAGCGGCTAGGCGCGCGCATTGGTATAACTAAACATGTAGACATTAAACAAGGGTCGTGAGGGTCGTGAGGAATCGAATACAATGAAAACGGGGCAGTCCACGAGGCTCTCGTCGGAGCGCATGATGGATCACGCTGATCGGCCGCCGCTGGATGAGACAACCACCGAGAGTCATGTGGTTATGTGTGGCGGGGGGACGGTGTGTCGAGTCGAGTGCCGCCATCGTCCCTCTCAGACGTGGATAGGTGGTTTTGTACCTCTAATGGTGGAAGGGCCCAGCCGCGATGGCATTCTTTTTCCACCCCACGCCTATCCAAACGCTGGAAAGCACAATTCGGGTATTAGAAAAAGAAAAAAGAAACCGCGAACGGAACGTTCTTCGTTGTCGCTATACCGTCGGCGCGCCGGGTCGACCTTTGCCGAGTGATTCAAAAAGCTCATGCGGTGGAATTTTCTTCATACCACCGCCGCGGTCGTACATTGAAGTCGGAGCTGGCGAGTAACCCTCGCGCTTCTTACGCAGACGATCGAGGGCCATACCAGCGATGACCAGGAGGAAGATGAGGGCGAGCGATATACCAAGACCAATGAGAACGACGAATCCGAGGGCCAAGTGGCGATCTAGTCAGGGTTAGCATCCGGCTCGAGATGAAGGGTAACACACCCTAGCTTACCATTATCGGAGAAGAAGTCCTGTTTCTCAGTGAAGATCCTGGAGATTGATCCGGCGTTATTGCCGCTGTTGATGGTGAGGGCGTACGGCCGGAAGGTGGTGCCGTCGAAGATGGCAGCCGACGCCGTGCCAAAGCTGGGAATGTTGAGTGATCCCGTCATCATCAAGACCTGTTTGGAGTCCAGAATGTTCGTGTCGTTGTGAGACGATGTCAGAGAGAAGACCTGGAGGCTGTTCACCACAGTCCCGGGGAGCAGAGTGATCCCAGCCGAGTGCCAGACGGAGCCGTCGTACTTCATGAGGTAGACAGAGCCGTTGGATGCAGTCCCAGAAACCCACAATTGGCTGCGGTCACGCGATCCAGCCGTCAACACCTCGACAGGCCCGGGCAAGGAACCCTCTCCGGGGTAAGCGGACCACGCTTGACGCTCGGGGTTGTACATCGCAAGCACTGCCGGAGAGGTGCCGTTGAGGGTAAAGTTACCACCGGCGACGAGCTGACTCTTGCTTGTCCAAATGAGGGTGTGGCCGGTGCCCTCCAGGTTGACGCCAGGACGATTCCAGCCGGCGAGGGACGTATCGTAGTAACAGACGCCTGGGCAGCCGAGCGCGCCGGCTGAATCAAACGAGCCGGCGACGTAAACTTCACCGGACTCGGGACGGACTTCGATAGCGGTGATGGTTGCGTTACCGCCGCTCACGCCCGGCGGCTGGGTGCTGTTGAAGGAAGCGTTTTGCAGGTTGAGAGAGATGATACCTCGCACGTCGTTGTCATTGACACGGCCTCGCACGTTGCCACCGGCGAAGAGCAGGTCGCCAGTGATGGCAAGTGCAATAAAGGTCGAGTTGTCCTCGATCTGGGAGCCAAGGCCGGTAATTGCGTTCGAGTTGGAACCATCGATCAGCACCAGGTTGTTGGCAAAGGTGCCGTTGGTGCCTTCGGCCGTAAAGTGGCCACCGAGGATAGTGATGTTGCGATCGTTGTTGTTGTAGAATGCACCAGTGACCACGCCCGTGACGTTGCCGCTCGAGACTGAGTCGCGCTTGCCCAGTGTACCAGAGCCCGCTGGCGAGGACTTGATTTTGATGGGAAACTGGCCAAACTTCTCGGTTAGTGTGACGGCGCCATTGGCACTGATGGTGGAAGAGGTCATGGACCCTGCGTAAAGGGATCCTCCGCCGGGAAGATCGGAAATGCCGGTCGTCAAAATGCCGCTGAAGGCAGGGACAGGACCGGGGAGGTTCTGCAGCCAGTTATTCTGCGAAGGGACCCAGACGGCAAAACCAGAGACAGGAATGGCAGAATTGCCGCCAAACGCGTTGATCTCGCTGAAATCGCCGGTGAAGGTGACTACAGATTCGGGCTGAATCTCGTTGGTGACGTTGACGAGCATCGAGACTACGTGAGAGACCTCGCCATTAACTCCGGAACCAAGTGCGGTCCAGGTGTTGGCGGACGTGTCGTAGACACCAACATTGTTGAGACCAGCAACCGCATTGTCTTGGGTGTTTGAGAAGACGCCGCCGACATAGAGTTGGGTGCCATTGAGCTCCATCGATTTGACTTCACCATTGAGACCGCCATCGAGTGCCATGGTAGCCTCACTCGCAGTGTTGATGCCGATAACGTTGCGAGCAGAGGATGAAGTGAAGTTGCCACCGACAATGACCAAATCCCCAGCAGTTGCCAGGCTGGTAACCGCAGATCCGGAGGAGAACGAGGACCCAAGCTGGTTGATCTTGGAGCTTTTAAAGTCAGTGTTCAACGTAGCAGCCGAAGGGTCGAAGTCGAAGAGACCGTTGAGCCCCCCAGTAGAGTTGATGAGAGTGAACCCAACGCGCTGAGCGACGATGGTCATTTCGTCGAGATTTTGACCAGCCAAAGGCGCAAGAGTAACGCTCGGTCGGAAGCCATCTGCGGAGCTTGCCTCAATGTATCCGAAGTAAATCTGGTCATACTTATCGAAGTTGTTTGTCTGGTAAAGTGACGTCGTGAATTTGTCATTGCCGGAAGGTGACATGATACCAGTGATGTTCACCTGCCCTCGAGTCGTGCAGGTGGCATCCTGTAAACAGCCGGGGGTGTACAGGTTAACGGAGTAGTTGCCGGATTCCTTCAGATCCGGGAGAAAAGTGACCGAGGCGGAGTTGGCGGTAATGCTGCCAGAAAGCTTCGCAGTAAGATACTGGGAGCTGCTTTGCAGAGAGGGCGATGTCGACCAAGGTCCAGTTGCAGCGGCAGAGGACTTGGTATCGCTGTCGGAGCAGGCTGGGGCGTTGAAGTCGTTAATGGCATATGAGTTGATGTCATCCTCAAACAACTGGATGCCATTCAGCCCGCCACCGGATCCGTAGAACTCCGAGATGTCGATTCTGAACGAGTTCATGCCAACGAGGTTGACGAAATGGAAATCCTGGAACTTGACGCTGGTGTTGCTGGTGAGAGGGCACTCACTCGTGCACGACGCATTCTGTCCGGTCGATGGATCCAGATACGTCATGTTGAGGATACCGCCGAGAGGGAAAGCGGTGAAGCGGAACGTCTTGGTTCCTCGGCCATCCTGGTGGGTGTTCCAAAGTCTGAGTTTCGTGGGCTGGAAACTGAATCCGAAGGTAGCCTGCCAGAAGCCCGCCGAATTATCGCGCAGCAGCCAGGTGCTGCCCGAACCATCAACTCCATCCGTCTTGCATATGATGTTGCGGGGATCGCTGAAGCCGGAGGTAGACGTGCTTGAGGCCGAGGTAATGTTCGCGCTTGACACATTGATAACCTGTCCATCAGGGGTGCTGGGGGTGCTGGTGTTGCCGAGGCCAGTGAAGCTGCCACCGAAAACAATGTGACCGTTGGAGGCCTTTGTGATGGACGAAACAGGTCCGTTGAAACCAGCAAAAGGAAGATTGGTCCAGCCCTCTGTGCCATACCAGGCAATCGCGTTGGTTGAGTTTGCGCCACGGAAGTTGCCTCCAACATATACTGTGTTGGCCTCTTGGTCGCAGAGCAGGGCATTAACCTGACCTGAAAGACCAGCCAGAGGCGTGATTTCAGATGTATTAGGGTTGAACAAAGCGATGCCCTGCGACTGAATGCCATCCAAGCTTGTGAAGTTGCCGCCAATCACCACTCCCTGCATCGCTCCATTGTCGAGTGTAAATGTGCACATGTCGTGAATTGAGGCATCGGTTGAGATAACCGACGCAAAGGCGCCATTAGGTAGCTGAGCCAGCAAAGATTCACTTCCGTTGGTGCTATAAGGCTTCTCGTTCTGTTCCTCAAACTGGTAGAGGGAGATACCATTGAAATCACCTGCCACGCCGATTCTGCCAAGCTGGGAAAGGTCGAGGTTTGCATTGGATACTGGGGTGAACTGGATCGCAGCGGCCAAAGAGGGTGCCAGGACTGCAAGCGCCAGGAGATTTGACTGCTGCGCACAGCATCGCGCCGATGGGCGCTTGCTAGAAAACAAGCGCATCGCGCTATTGCTGCACAGTTAGGAAGGAGAATAATTTGCTGGTTTGTGTGGTTGCTATGTATTGAAGTTTTTCGAATTGGGTGTCTTGACGATTAAGAATCGGACTGGATGTCGCGTCGCATTTGCAAAAGATTTAGTTTTGCGCGCTGATCGTCGCAAGAATACTGTATACTCTTCTCCTTGATCGGTCGGCAGATTCGGGGGCGCGTCAAGCAATCGATGCAGCGAAATTAGGCGTCGAGAAGAGTGAAGTCGAGTCGAGTCGAATCGAATCGGATGGCAAGGACTTTTGACGCAATAATCGGGGTAAACGAGTGTCTGGTGTTGGATGAAAGAGAGAAATAAAAGAAAGCTGATTCGTCGCCCAGTTCTACTGCTGTAGTGAAATGTATTAGAACTGGGTCGTGGCCATCTAATGACGATGACGACGATGGTAGGAAGAGAAGGAGAGAAATAAGAGTGAGAGAGTAGAGAGAACCCCCCCTGCTCTTTGTCTTCGCAGTGTTTTGTTGTTTGTTGGAGAGGAAGGAGAGAGGCTGAGCTGGCAGACGAAATGGGGCCGGAGCGGAATTGGAATGTGCGGGCCCCACCTGTACCTGCCCGTACCTGCGCCAGGGAAATTGGTGGTGAGATTTAGGTTGCACTTACCTCCTATCAGAGCACTGTCACCTTATTTAGGCGGTGCGACCACGGCTGCTGATTGTGCTCGAATAATTTTGGCAGTCCGATCAAGCTGGCTTTGGGCGAGTTCGATGGCAGCAGGCCTACGGGTATATAATGAGCGAGAAGCTTTTGATGAGACACCTGATAGACCGGGTTTTTTTCTTCTTCCCGGGCACTTTGATGTCTCGGCGAACAAGAAACTTTTTCGGGAGCGAGAAAAATAAAGAAAACGAGGGACCGCAAGGAAGGAAGGAAGGAAGGAAGAAAGAAAGAAAGAAAGGAACGAGTGAAGGAAGGAAGGGATGTTCGGTGGTGAGTGGATGAGTGAGTGACCGTGGGCGAGTTTGGCGAATCTGTTTCGTTTCGATGTGATTTCGAGTGGCGAGAAAATGGCGTACGTAAAGCTTCAAGTCACGCTTAGCTTAAAATTGAAAGAAGCGCGTCGTAAACCTGGGTCGATGCGTGGGTGGGCGCAAACTCCTATTTGTCGTCGCAGTGTCTTGTTGCGGTGTCGCCTCTTGCCGTGACACGGGGTGAGTCCGCGGAGGCTTGCTCGAGGTACAGTATCAGGGGAAGGCAGGGGCGATCGATGGTTGGGATGCCAGTGACGCCACACAAACGGACTTAGGTAGACTTTGATCCTACGTCAACCAATGAATCTTGTCGAGACGGACGACCAGCGCTGTCCACAATCTCAGACTTTTGAAGCGGCGCGGGTCGTTGAGTTGCCCGTCCCCCTTTGATCCAAGCCCGTCTGGATTTTGGAGTGCGTCCTTTCGTTCTTCGTCGTTCCTTCTGCCTTTCTCCAAACGAAGGTTCCGTGTCGAACGGCGTCGCTGCGGTCTGCCGTCGGTACCTTGCTTCTGTCTTCTTACAGGGCTTTGCCGTGTTCCTGTTCTTGAATCGAGCAGTCAAGCGTTGGGAGGCGGAGGCTGGATGACGAATTGGCCCAGGGAAGGCGTCTATTGAGAGTCGAATATGAAGAGAACGCAAGCCACGATAGCCATTTAGGCGGCCAACTGTCAGCGAGCAAATGTTAGACAAGCGTATTGATCGGAGACAGCAGAGTCAGCGAGACGAATGCCAATATATGGGTTTCGCATGCGAATCTGCTTGTGAATTCAAGACTTGGAAATGAGCGACACGAAATGTTCTACGGTTGGAATCTCGGAGAGAAAGGGAGTCGAGGTGCAAACGTCGAAAGGGGATACTAGTAGGTAGGGAAAGAGAGAGATAATAGCAAGCGTATGCCAGGTCCCACCCAGGAGAGGAAAGTGCCTTAGTTCTTTCTGGCCTCAGGGTCTCACGCGCTGCCGCCGCAATCGGCAGGGGTTAATGTCGAAAGATACTGGGGCTTTCGGCGCAGTAGGGATGTCACGGGAGGTACTTCTCTCGCAGAACCAAAAATCAGTTGGATTCATAGGTACGTTATCATATACTTGATGTACCTGTAACTCTTGTCCTTATGAATACTCAACTCACCGCATAGCACAATCGACGTAATCACGAACCTTGTCCGGATGCGCGACACATGCGACAAACATAGGATAAACTAAGACAGCATCTCTCAAGATGTTGGTTCTGGTAGACCTGCTTCTTTTTCCATCCTCCCATTTCTAGATCTGGGGCATGGTTGACGGCCGTTGTCAGTAATTAAGACCTACCTAGGCCCGTACCTGTCTGTGCCCACGTTATTCCTGCAGCTACGCGTGTTGTTGGTGGGGGGAGATGCAACGGAAGCTCGGGCCTTCAGGAGTAATACTACGTAAAGTATCCGTACCTACCTACCTAGGTAGATAGATCGAGAATGCTGACTGGAGCAGATGTCTTTGCCATCTGGTGCCAGGTCCCGCTTCGTGGGTGATGCTACCAGGCTAGAGCGCGCTGATGCGATGGGATGCCCTGACTGGTCTCTCAAGTTGCACTTGCAGTAGCGTCAGGTACAGGCTCGTACTGCCCGCCCGTTCACAGGAAAAGGCATCTGCACAGTGGCACCTTCGTCCCACATGTTAGTTCCACACCACTCAAGTAGTTGCGATGGCAGCAGGCTCCTTGGCGTCCATCTCGTTTTCCCTTTGCGCTTGTCTGCCTGGTGTCGCAGGGCGTACCATGCGATGCTCAACAGGTCTGTCTCCTTTTTCTTTAGACGACGACACCTTTTTTATTAGACGACAACATCTCTCCCAAGCTGACCGTGGAAAACCAAATCCGGAGCCCCCGTTGAAAGAGGTCTGGCTGGCCTTTTTACGGAAACTTTACGTAGTACTTGCAATGAGAGCGTACCGGGGCAGTCAGGCGGCGCGACATGGATCAAGCCTCCGTCTCGCTCCAGTTTGCTGTATTTGCTGTGCCGTCCAAGGTGAGGAGGGGCTAACCGCGCCTCAACCCAAACCGATTTGGTCTCACTGCCCATCCTCGGTGGGGGATATCCCGGTTCCCAGCGACGTCGCTTTCGCCAGTTGACTCGGTCCTGAGGCACACCCATGCCAGTTGCCCAACACTAGATATACTTACGTGCTTACCTAGGTACCGGAGTGGTCGTCGACACATTCGACGTGGTTCCCATTCCATCGGTTGATCCGTTTGATTCGGCTTTGTCGTCCCCGTATTCGACAGATCACCGACGTCCCTTTGCGAAGTCGAAGGAGGACTCAAACGTTCTACGTACAAGTGCACGCCGGGCACGGTGCAAAAGAGAGACAGAGCGGGGCTTCCATTCTATTCCTACCCGCGACAATTCCGACGAAACAAATAATACCGGCGCATCCATCCACTTTTTGGGATCTTTTATAAAGCCGCAAATTGCAGTGCAGAGATATATGCATGGTCCAATGCAATGTATCGACTTCACGACTCGCCTCGCAAACAAAACAGGCCAATTCTGTCCCACCAAAGCTCCCGCTATGGAATTGCTGGCGAAGACCTCCGTCACTCGCTTTGCAGTCAGGGACCAGCCACGGCTACGACCTGTGCACGTGTATTCGTCTGTCTAGGGAAATATATCGGCTCTGAAATGTCAATACTTTGGACGGCATACTGATCATCCTCATAAATCAGAACTCTGCTAATAGCCCGCCACCTCATCATTCCCATCGTAGCAGTTCAAATGGATGGTTTCGTATATGCCATCGATTGTGCAGTGCATTGTGCTAGCACGTAAGTGCCTCGCGCACAATATTCCCATCGGTGTCGGTCAGTGTGTCCAAGGTACCTAGAAGAAAGCGCGTGGACTGGAAACGTCAATCCGGCGCGTTATCCAGGCGCGGCGATTGACGCTGTCAGACTGAACCCGTCCGCCAAGGGGTTCACCAGCCAGAGTTGTGCGTCTGACTGGTCCTGGTCCAACCGCTAAGCCTCTTTAGGTTCTCACAAGCGAACAGGCTCTCCTACAGCGTCGTCATAAATCTTTGTCCTTTTCTAAACAACAAAATGCCTCTAGGCTAGCCCCCTCGACTCGCCTTGGGACTTTCAACGGCTCGCATCGCTTGGATTGATCAGACACATCACTGAGTACGGCTAATGCTTTTTTTTCGGTCAACACTCAACCAGCGGCCTTTCCCCACTGAGTGATCGTGTGCCATGAGTACTATTCAGGTTACGCTCCCTGAACCTTGAAAGTCCGACCACTTGCCGTCTTGCGCTCCTTCTCCTCGCTATCTGGACGCGCGCGGCGCAGAACTGCAGCTTGTTAGCCGGGAGCGCCCGCCGGGAGTTAAGCGGTATGCTCTTACCTTGAAGGAAGTCTGCTGTGCGCTTACGCATGCGCGAGTGGATGTATGCCTTGGACGCCTTGATGTGGTAGTGAAAGTAGTCTCGGAATGTCTGGATGTGGGAAATGACGTCGGGCATTCTCTGGGGTGTAAGATGGCGGGGAAAGAGAACTATCTCAAGAGGTTAGAACATCGACAATCTGACAGTGAGCAGACCACCTACCAAAGGTAACATATCCAATCTCGCCCGTTCCAGTGTCTCTGACTCCAGGGACTCCCTGTAGCTCCAAAGGAGGGTCATTCCTGAAGAGCACCTGGGGAGCGTTCTGGATAGCCCGCCGGCGAGCATCGACGAATTCTTGGATAAAGATTTTGCCAAAGACGCGGTCGGTCTCCTCACGGAATATGGTGCTGAAGATGACGGTGACACGGTCGTGGCTGGCCTTGACGTAGATGGCCTCCTCCTCGCGGTAGTGAATGGCCATAACCTCGCTGCCCTCGCGCACACCCTGCGGAGCCTCCTCGGAGGTGTACTTGGATGCCTCCTCTTTCAGCTTGTAGTGCTCCTCGTACGCAGCCTCGAAAGGAGCAGCCATGGCGTTGCGCTTAAGCAATGCCATCTTCATGATCAGTGCTTCTCGTTCGTCTGCACAACTTGTCAGCCCATGCAGCACCAGCGGTGGTAGTGAAACTGACCCTTGTCCTCCGGGAGGTTCTCAAGATCGATCAGGACAGAGAAGTCGTAGCCGGCTTCCGGCGGTACCACATATTGGCCATATTCCCTCTGCAGGACCTGCTCCGCCCCGTACTTCACCAGATCCTTGTAGCATCTTATTTGAATGGAGAGCTGTATCTTAGTCTTCGTTTCGGGGGTCGAAATGTGGTAGATGACGCCGTCGAAATCGGAGACGGTCTGGTCAATGTGTGCGGGAGGGGCACTGCCTGGGAAGTTAGCAAGCTCTCGAGCATTGGCGACTGAAAGTCATCTGACGCACCCGGAGAATCTCTCAGTCAGCACCGACTGGATGAGAACGTTCTGATAGTCTAGGAGAAGCATGTTGTCTGCGGCCAATTGCCCGTGTTTCTCCTGTGATGTTGTTGCGTCGTTGGTTGCTGCTGATGCCTCGCACCTGGTGGGGCCTGACGTGGAGGTCAATGTCGCTGTCGAGTGTCGGAGCTTGGTGGCTGTGATGCTCATGCGGGGCCAGAACATCGGATATACCTCGGCTTGATGGGTTCCACTCTAGTCTTTATTCTTATCGATAAGAGGTAAACTTTTTTGGAATGAAGGTGGGAGGTTCAAAGATTGGCAATTATCGGTCGCATAACAATAGTGGCCATTGACAAAGGGCTGTTTGCGCCAGAAATTCAGCAAAAATGGTCAAGTCATACTTGTGAGTTAGTCGAGCTGTATCCAATATGGTGAGGTATCTAATGTTGTATCCTACAGAAAGTATGAGCATAGCAAGTCCTTCGGCATTGTCGCATCCAACACATCAAACCTCGTCTGGGCCCCCCTAGGCAGAGCTGGCAGTGGCACCGGCCAGGCAATCGTAGCCGCGAACGAGGATGTTTTATGCTGGGATATCAAGAAGGGCGAGCTTTTGAGTAGGTGGCGAGACGAGAGAAACACCGTACCCGTCACTGCGATCGCGCAGAGCAAGGTTGACACGGATGTGTTCGCGGTCGGATACGAGGATGGAAGCATTCGGCTGTGGGATAGCAAGATCGCGACAGTGATTGTCAACTTCAATGGACACAAATCAGCCATCACGACGCTGGTGTTCGATAAGTCGGGCGTGCGACTGGCCAGCGGCTCCAAGGACACCGACGTCATTCTCTGGGATCTTGTGGCTGAAGTTGGCCAGTTCAAGCTGAGGGGGCACAAGGACCAAATCACCGGGTTGCAATTTGTCGAGCCAGAGGGACAGGTTGAGGATGAGGAAAACATGGCAATGCTGGGCAGCGATCCGTCTGCCGAGGGTTACCTCCTTACCACCGGCAAGGACTCTTTGATCAAGCTCTGGGACTTGTCCTCGAGGCATTGTATCGAGACGCACATCGCGCAGACGAATGGCGAGTGCTGGGCTTTGGGACTCTCTCCCGACTACAGTGGGTGCATCACGGCCGGAAACGATGGAGAACTCAAGGTCTGGTTTTTGGATACGACGGGACTCGCCGCGTTGAAGGGCCAGGTTGACGCGCCGCAAAATACCAAATTCTTGCACGACAGAGGGACACTGTTCCGCCAACACAAGGACAAGGCCGTGGAGGTGGTTTTCCACCCGCGAAGAGACTACTTTGCAGTCCACGGCACGGAAAAGGCCGTGGAGGTGTGGCGCATCAGATCCGAAGCCGAAGTGAAGAAATCTTTGGCCAGAAAGAGGAGGAGAAGACGTGAAAAGGCTATCAAGGAGGCGAAGGAGGATGTCGATGGCGCGGCTGAGGGCGACGAGAAAGCTGATGATATCTCTACCGCGGAGGCCAGTGACTTTTTCGTTCAGTACGTCATCGTCCGGACGGGCGGTAAGGTGCGGTCAGTCGATTGGGCTGTCAACGGCGGCAGCAAGGAGATTCACTTGCTGGCCGGCACGACAAACAACCAGCTCGAGTACTACAGCATACCCACGAGAGAAGGTTCGAAGTCGAAGAAAGAAGACGTGCCCGACTATACGCGGTCGTTGGCAGTAGAACTCCCGGGACACAGGACAGACATCCGCGCCGTGTCGCTCAGCTCCGACGACAAGATGCTGGCCACGGCCGCCAACGGAAGTCTCAAGATCTGGAATATCAAGACGCAAGCGTGTATTCGAACGTTTGAGTGCGGATATGCCCTGTGCTGTGCGTTCCTGCCCGGAGATAAGGTGGTTGTGGTGGGAACCAAGACAGGCGAGCTCGAGCTCTTCGACGTCGCTTCCGCAAGCCTTCTCGACAGCGTCTCGGCCCACGAGGGCGCTGTCTGGTCATTACAAGTGCATCCGGACGGTCGATCCGTGGTGTCTGGCAGTGCAGACAAATCAGCCAAGTTTTGGGATTTCAAGATTGTCCAAGAGGAAGTTCTGGGCACCAATCGCACAACACCAAAGTTGAAGCTCGTCCAGTCCAGGACCCTCAAGGTGTCAGACGACATCCTGTGCGTGAGGTACTCCCCTGATGCCAAGTACATTGCCGTCTCCCTCCTCGACAACACCGTCAAGGTCTTCTTCACCGATAGCCTCAAGCTCTACCTTAACCTGTATGGCCATAAGCTCCCCGTCCTGAGCATGGACATTTCCTACGACAGCAAGCTCATCGTCACGAGCTCCGCCGACAAGAATATCAGGATATGGGGCCTCGACTTTGGCGACTGCCACAAGGCCCTCTTCGGTCACCAGGACTCCATCCTGCAGGTGACCTTCGTCCCGCACAACTCGGACGGAAACGGCCACCACTTCTTCAGCAGTTCCAAGGACCGTGTCATCAAGTACTGGGATGGCGACAAATTCGAGCAGATCCAGCGCCTCGACGGCCATCACGGTGAGGTCTGGGCCATGGCCGTTGGCCACACAGGGAACTTCCTCGTCACTGCCGGCCACGACAGATCCATTCGTGTCTGGAACGAGACAGACGAGCAGATCTTCCTTGAGGAAGAACGGGAGAAGGAGATCGAGGAGCTCTACGAAAAGACGCTCACCACCTCGCTCGAGCGCGACCAGGACGCCGAGGACCAGGACGGCGAGGTTGGCGCCGCCTCGAAGCAGACTGTCGAGACCCTCATGGCCGGCGAGCGCATCGCCGAGGCCCTCGACATCGGCATTGCCGATCTCAGTCTCCTCAAGGAGTGGGAGGACGCCAAGAAGTCGAATCCGCACGCACCCGCGCCGCAGCGCAACCCCATCTTCCTCGCCCTCGGCAACATCACAGCCGAGGCGTACGTTATGAGCGTGTTGAACAAGATCCGAGCTTCGGCACTGCACGACGCGCTTCTCGTGCTGCCTTTCTCGACGGTGCCAATGCTTTTCACCTTCCTCGACCTCTTCGCTCAGCGATCCATGAACATTCCGCTGACGTGCCGCATCCTCTTCTTCATGCTAAAAACGCACCACCGCCAGATCGTCGCCAGCCGTACCATGCGCGGCATGCTCGACGGTATCCGCGCCAACCTGCGCGCTGCTCTCAAGCGCCAGAAGGATGAGATGGGCTTCAATATCGCCGCGCTCAAGGTCGTCGGCATGCAAATCCAGGACAAGAGCGTCAAGGACTACGTCGATGAGAACTGGGATGATGGTGACAACAGCCGAACAGTCAAGAAGCGAGCCTTTGTGCAGGTTTCGTGATTATCCGCGTGGAGGTTAGGACGCGCGGCATTAATGGTGAATGGCACGGGAAAGGGAAAGGAGATTAGATGGTGTCGATAATCATGAGATCCCCTGTTTTCCTATCGTTTCTCCCGAGATATCGAGGTGCATCGCCAGGTGGTAGAACTGTATTATTTCGGCTTCGAAAAAGTGCCTTTATGCACTATTCATCCCCATCTACTAGAACAAAAGTATTGCTCGTCTGATGCTCATTTTCTTGATCCGTACCTAATATTACATGGGCCCTCCTTCGCCGAGAGTCAGTCGTCTTGTGTACACCGCCATTGATAGCTGGTTTCTGCCTGTGTTAATGGCTCTTCGCCTTGTTCTTCGAATTGCCCCGCGTCGGCAGAATGTCACTCTGTGCGACCAACTGGGCCAGGCACCAGAGGTAGCAGATACCGAAACCCACTGCTCCGATCCCAACGTTTGCAACAACCCAGAGGTCAGGCTTGTCTGCGGGCGGCACAACAACCCTCTCTGCCACGTGCCAAGCAGTCATGATGACGTAGAAAGCGCCATGGAGGAGGACTGTTGCCCACTGGCGCATCCAGCCCTGGTCCTCTTGGAAGTATGCGCTCAGTGAGGTGGGTGGAAGACCGAGAAGGTAGGCCCAGAGCAAAGTCAGAACAACGTAAGGGACGCCGAGATCCACCCGCTTGAGGAGGGGGAACATGGTCCACGCGCCTAGAATGTTGGCAAATCCAACCCATGCCCTGACATCTCGCGACAGTCCTTGCTTGCCAGCGAGAAGTAGTGTCATGGGCATGAGAGGAAGGAGTGCGCTCTTCTCATGGACCTGATAGCTGAAGAGGAAAAAACCCCATGCTGTTGTCGCGAATGCCAGCGGCAGAAGTAACTTACGGGGCCGGACGAACAGAATAAGGTTGGGCGGGATGATTGACGCCAGTGTGGCAGCAAGGGCGCCGCGCTGAAGGAGGTCGGTGGGATATTGGCGGAGCTTGATTACAACGTTGAGGGCGCACCAGAAGTTGGCGACTTTGTCCTCGAAGAGGCCGCGTGAGAAGGGAAAGACACGGTGGACCATCTGTACGAGTTGCTCGACAATCGGGTAGTAAAGGGCGTTTGTGTCGAGAAGATCCGTTAGCCAAGGAAATAGGGGCAGCGCAGGCGGCGGCCCCTTGTAGTCAGGCCGCGCGTTGATGCCCCGGTGAGCGTCATAGAGGGTGCCCAGAACAAGGGGAAGAATCAAGAGAGCAAAGGCCGCAACGGTGGCGAGCGCGATGCCGATGAAGCGACCGGGCCTCAGAGGGAAAACACAGCTGCCCAGGAGGAAGGAGAAGACGGAGAAGGCGTAGTAAAGGGCCATCTGCTTGAAGCCGAGGGCTGCAACGAAGAAAACTGCGGACCAGAGGTAGCGGCCGGCCAGCATGCTCGACATACTTGCCAGCACGAACCCGAGCATGACCGTGTTGTATTGGAAGTGTACATGGTCGATGAGAATCGTGGCAGGCTGCATCAGGATTGCGACGAGGGCCATCCAAGCAGTCCATGTAGGCACGTTGCTGTTTCTGGAGAATCGTCGAACGAAGATGACAGCCGCGGGGATGTAGATGAGGTATTCGGAGACAATAACGGTGGCTCGCATGAATATCTTGAGGCTAGGGTCGTCGGATCCTCGTGAGGTGTATAGCTCGAACCAGGTCGGGTCGATGAGGGCGCCGACCTTGCCACAGAGCCAGCTATGGTAGGCCGTCAGGGGCGGGTAGTCAAGCCCCCACCATTGGAGGTCATGGAAGTACCACTGTGACACGGGAATCTGTGTCGTGATCTCCATCCAATGCCGTTGCGCCTCGTAGTCACCGAACATGGGGGGTTTCTGGAAGCCTGTAAAGAGTATAGAGGTTAGCATGGCTTCAGGTCAAGCGGATGGAAGGCGAGGCAGCGATTACCAGAGTATCCCCAAAGTCCAGCTGCCCATCTGAATAGACCGACTACCATGAGGATCAAGGGCAAGACCTCCCATTGCGACGCAGAGCCTCGGGCAGGCCACAGGAATGAGGCCAAAGGAAAGACGGGCACCTTGACAAGACTAGGGCTGCCAACGCTGCTACTGGCTGCATTCTCGCTGCTGCTTGTCTTCTTGCCCCTGCGCCGGGGCTTGTGTGGAGAGGAACTGTTCATTGCTCTTGCAGCTCATTCGGCAGTCAATGTGTTCCCAGTGTGCAGCATGAGACAATAGGCAGGCTTTGTTGAACTCCTGGTAGCGGTGGTGGGCAGGGAGGGAGTCTTTGCGAATGAAATTCGATGGAATTCAATGGAGTTCAAGGGTCCACGTCGCGGTATTGAGCAGTTGGTACGTTGGAATCTAGCATACTTACCTACTAGGAAAGTAGGTACCTACTTACCTAGGTAGGTACTACCTTGAACAAGGTCTCCACACCCCGGTCGCTAAAGGCAGGCTTAACTGACTCCTGTCACCCTTGGTTTGCACATTCTTTACAGATACATGCAAAAGAAAAAGAACAAGAAAATCGGATATACTTTGTTTATGTTTCCCTTGAGGACTTGTGGTTTTTTCTTACTACCTCTAGATAATTCCCTACAGTCGTTCATACAGCAGTTGCTGCCCTCTTTTCCCCTTCAGGGTTGAATCGATTATCAAACACGTACGTCAGAAAACGTTGAAATATGACGGAATGTCCCGCTCTGAAACTCTAGAGCTTTATTAGGCCCACGCTCGAGAAGATTTGTACTAAGTCGAGGAAGGAATGCTCTACCAAGTTCCCTGTTCACTAAGTGGAGAATCCAAGCACGTGACCATGTCTGGGGTCAAAAAACTAGCCTTGATTGGCTAGCCTAGAGATAACCAACAACGTCACAGGATGCTGCCGTCTCACTGACAACCAATTCTCCATGTTAGTGGTTGTACGAGAGTTGAGACAACTTGTACTTGCCAACCCATACCTACCCAACTCGCCATATTTGCTTTTCTTCTCATCGAACATTGACAAGCTCGCTCAACGATGCCTTTCCCCTTTGTCCTTCCGACGACCTCGGCTTTCTCATTCTCATCCAGTTTCGGCAGCGACACTCACCCCTCACTGCCCCTCAGCTCCAGTACATATCGCGGGGTTGTGAGAGACGCCCTCAAGAAACACAAGCGGTTACCGCCCACATCGCAATCTTCTCACGTCTCCACAGTCATCAGCGCTCTGAACAGTTACGTCCCTTATCTCCTCGCCATTGACGCTGGCCTCAACCCGACAAGTCAGTCCGGCGATTACATCAATCTTAACAGCAAGGTGCCGCCATCCATCGAATGGCGACCCACGCTCTCAGACAACGCAGTGCCAGGCAGAGAGCAGGCCCGGGTGAAAGTCCAATCCATAGACCATGAGTTGGCATTTACACTTTCTACCCTGGCCAACTCATACACATTGGTTGCCCGCGCTGCTCTGCATCCTTTGTATGTCACAACACAGACTACGCTGGACAGTCAGCAGCGCACAGCCGCCATCCAAACCGCCACCAAATACCTCTTGGATGCTGCATCCATCTACGACTACATAGCCTCTCGAGCGGAGAGGGTCCAGGTCGCACCACCCTGCAGCGACGTCTCGCCCTCAACTCTCCGGGCCATGTCATCCTTGGCTCTCGCTGAGGCGACTCTACTTGCCGTGTTGAAGGACGATCCTTACCCGGCCATAATTGCCCAGGACCGCAACAAGAACGACCGCGAATGGATGTACAAAGCCCCCGAGATTCCCAAGGTTCGTGCCCACCTGTTTGCGCGCCTCTGCCTCGCCGCCGCCGAGCACGCCGCCCAAGCTTCCTCTCTTTGCCAAGCTGCGGGGCGAGGCTCCAGCAAGATAAACGATGCACTGCTCCGCTATCTCGAGGATCTCCGGAGGACTTGCCACGCAAAGGCCTGCCGCTTCTTCGGAATCGACGCCGAGATCGGCGGACAAGTCGGCACGGCCATTGCCTGGCTTCAGGCTGGCCTCCAGGAGTTGGGGATCGAGTCTACGCACTCCAGCAAGAGCTCTGGTTTCGGGCGCTTCAAAAAGGAATGGAGCGAAAAGCGCGAGGAAAGAAAGATCGAGAAGGAGAAAGCATGGGGGGCGGACGGAGGAAAGGGCGAGGAGACACGCGTGATTGAGTTCCTCGAAAGAAAATGGCACAAGCTCAATGACACAGTAAGTTGCTACTTTTGCACTGGCGATCCGTTCTCAAGAATCTCACCAACTCTCTCCTCAAGATGAATGTACAGATCATACCCCCGATTGGTCCTTTGCTGGCACAGATGCCATCCGGCCGAGAGATGCACGCTCTCAAGTCGTATCAACCACCGACACTGGACCGCAGCCTCCTGGAGGCCATGCGTGCGCCGCCCGAGAGAGGTGATCATTATGGCGATGCCTTGAGCTCAGATGACGAAGCAAAGGGTCACGCCGGGCCACCTGGTGGCTATCCTGAATCGAGACCTGAGTACAGGAGTGCAAGCACGTCCTATTACTAGTCGTTGCAGTGGAGCGGGCATCTGTTCTCTTGTTTTAGGAACGTTAGAAAGATCACCCATGGTGGGACAGCCTCGGAAGGCTTTTCTGAAAATACTACGCTTTTGGGCTAACGGAAGCTTCTCCCTGCGACTTCCGAACATCAACTCCGACCAAGTGCCCGGTCATGAACGCACAGCACCGTTGCCCATCATCTGATGCTGGCCAACTCTCCGCGAACGCTTTCCCCGCTGGGTATCGAGGGCTCAATCGTTGACAAGTGTCTGTCCGTCCGTCTGCTTGCCTGCCTGCATGCCGAGCTCGGATGAAACCCGCTGTGCATTCCTCTCTCGCCATTCCCCGGATCGTCCCTAGCGATCAAGTTTCCTACAAGGTCGAGGTCAATCAAGGACGAATTGGCTCCTACGAATCCGCAGCAGCCTGTATCGTGCGGAGCCTGAGCCGAATAAGGGGGGAAGGTGCAACACAGGGCTGCTTACAGTCAAAGGAGGGGAGGGTCGGTATGACGGACTTTGCAACACCACAAACATCAAGCTTCAGATGACGCCTAGGAGCAAAGTTAAAAATATGTATGCTCCTTGGCAGGTCTTATTCGATCTCAGATCTCTTGTCCCCAAAAAGCTTACCGCGGCAGTCAGGCAATGGTGTAGCCCCATGAGAAGAAGGGCGAGTTTCCCCATCAAATCGCCCTGGGCCACGCTTCGCCAGTTCTGCTAATATCACACCAGCTGCGGTAGGTAATGTTGCATTTCTTAGGACTTGCTGTCCTATCCGACATTGCATCGTAGGTTTAAACCCTCACCTTCCGCTTGTTGGGTCGTACATAAGTCTGCCAGATGCGGAGGCATTCAGTTGCCCAGTCCGGTGGGGGAGACTATTCCCATCAGCGAAAGGTTTCATTCTCGCCAACGACGACCAGCGCCGTGACATCCCCCTTTGCTAGTACAACTACCACAATAACTAGCGCCCGATCCTCTAACTCAACCACAAGGAGTAACACTAACAGCCTCATCATCCACGGTCTTCCACCTATCTCACTCCCCTTACCGCTCCCTTTCAAGCTCACTGACGTTGGCCTGCTCCGCCGCAACTGCCACGTCCACGGCGAATAGGTTTCCTCCCGTAATAAAACGCGTTTTGCCGTCCTCGACCTGGGCACCGGTCGCGTGTGGGCAGCGTGTCCAGATAGTACAAGAGATAACCTTCATACCATCATCAAGTCCTCATTCTCAGCCTTCCAGAGCTTCTCAACTACTCCGGCCCACGAGCGCGCTCGCCTGCTGACTTCCTGGCACCACATCCTTGCGAGCCGTCTCAATCTAGCCACCATCCTCATCCACGAGACTGGAAAGCTGTTGAATGAGGCACTCGCCGAAGTTGACTACGGCGCCGGATTGGTCCGTTAGTTCGCCGGCGAGGCAGAACGTCTCAATCCGGCTTCGCCGTCACCGCAGCCAGCTCCATCGTCGACCGCGTCTCCCATATCTGACGACAGTGCCGCTCCGACCGTTCGCACACCGGAGACTGGTGCCTTTTTGGGGAAACGAGGCGCGATCTTTAAGCAACCGATTGGCGTCGTTCTTGCCCTGATTCCATGGAGCTTTCCTCTCGCACTCACACTCCGGAAATCCGCTGCAGCGATGGCGGCTGGCTGCGCTGTCATCGTCAAGCCGTCCTCAGAAACACCTCTCTCAGCACTCGCCTTAGCTTGCCTGGCAGACCGCGCAGGCTTTCCGCCTAGGGTGCTCAATGTCCTGACGACAAGCCTGGGTAATACGCCGGTGGTATCCGAGCCGCTGTGCATGCACCCGCTCGTCAAGGCCGTGACCTTCACGGGAAGCGCCCGGGTAGGGAAGCGAGTCGCAGCGTCCTGCACCCGTAACCTGAAGCGATTGTCGTTGGATCTAGGTGGAAACTGCCCCTTCCTTATATTTGAAGATGCGAACCTCGAGCAGACTGCGAAAGACCTCGCGGCGCTCAAATGGCGACACGCGGGGCAGGCATGCGTAGCGCCGAACCGGTGTTACATCCAGCGGCAGGTGTATAAGCCGTTTTCGAACTTGCTCATCACCGAGACCCAGAAGCTGAAGCTCGGGCACGGGATGGCGAAGGAGACGACTTTGGGGCTGGTGATAACGATCCGCGGGCTGTACAAGGCAGAGGCGCTGTGCAAGGATGCCATGAGCAAAGGGGCTGTTAAGCTGCTTGGCACGGGGAGGCGGGAACCTAGAGATGGGTACTTTATGGCGCCAACTGATTTGGGAGACATGACAGATGGGATGCTGATGCGTCGGGAAGAGGTCTTTGCACCAGTCCTGGGGTTATACGTATTCGATACCGAGAACGAGGTTGTAAGCAGAGCGAACGACACGCCGGTTGGGCTGGCAGGATACGTCTTCACCAACAATCAAGAGAGGCTCTGGAGGATATTTGATCGACTAGAAGCCGCGGCAATCGGAACGGTCTGTTTCTATCCCCTGCATTATAACTTTTCAAGGTCAGTGGAAGCGGACGACTGGCTATTCTTCAGAACACTGTTTCCTTGGTGATGGATACACCTGTCCCAGCGGGAAACAACGGCAATGGATACACGCCGGGGCAAGCCATGGCCTTGGACGAATTTTTGATCACGAAAGCAGTCGCTATGCCACCATCATGAGCGACATGCCAGTGATACCTCTGGAATTGCGGAGTTGCACATAGCTTCACTTACATGCAATAGAAAGCTTAGTGCTGTTCCCTCCAGTTTGGGCTGTCGAATTCATCTAAAAAAAAACGGTTTCATGGCAGTAAAATGCAACCATCACTGGCTCTTCTAGGCAATAGGAGGTATCTTCGTCTCCGCCCCTGTGGAAGTTGCAGTACAGAGCTCAGAGCCCGCAAGCCAAGGCCAACAATACGGAGGGATCTTTTCGGAACTCTTGACCCACTTGAAGCTTTGGGGCTCTCGTGGTTGATTTTGATCCTCGAGATGGAAAGGGCCGATCAAATTTCTGACTCAAAACGTCTTTGGCCTACCAAAGAAAAAGAAGTATGTTTTCTACCCGGGGGTTTTAGTCATCATTCTGCTGCGCTAGAAACCCCCTCCTCACGGAAAACGGTATTAGTATACAGACGTGACTAGCAAAACCTGTCGTCTTGCGAGCTCATCCACAAAGGGATAAGCCCTGCTCAACCCATGTATCCTCACTGAGCTTTGATTTCTTGCACATGGTCATCCTGGCAACCAGGCCTTCGGGGAAGCTGTGCAGAAAGCTTCGAAAACAATCACGTTCATTTTAGACAGGAGAGAATTTCAGAGCCAAGATGGTAATGAAAACGGGTTTACTCGAAGAGTTGAAATCCATACAGAGGAGTTTGCATCAGCTGGAAGGGAACTCCTGGGACCAAGACGAGTGGCTTTTCTGAAACGATTGAGCCGGCGGTAAGTCCCAAACATAAACAGCGTCCTGCCAATATGTTGCTAGTCATGGGGAACATGTATGTTTTTCTGGACTGAACTCGTGATGAAGTAAATGGAAAAGAGTCCGTTCAGCAACAGTCGGCGCCTTGAATGAGCCGATAAGATACTCGCGTGGACGCTCAATGAGTTGCAGGTTGTCGCAGTTAGCACTAACTAACACTCGACGAACGATTGGCTGAGTCGCGTGAGACAACGATCTTCAATACGGTATCCCATTCCCATATGGGCATTTCAACGTGATTGGCACTGGCCCCATCATGCTGGGTTGACAGATGCATCCACGTCTCAGTTGAAGAGTAAGTGCCCGCCCACCTTCCCTTGCAGCCCAAACACGGGTTTTTTCAGTTTCTTAGACTTTGGCCAGAATCAATCAATACCAGTCTATAAACAAATAAACAAGGCATCATCATCAACAGCCACGCTTCAGGTGACTGGCTTTTACTTCTGACCATCAACCCCGTCCAACCCCCATAAAGCAATACCGTTCTAGAAAATTTCTTCAGGAAATAGGCCGACCGGCATGGGTAGGGTTGTTTCTTTTCTTGGATAGAATGAGCAACTGCGGAACAATTGACCTGTTACCCAATACGCCTGCGCTGCGCGAGCCTAAATCTGACCACAACGTTCGACGCCACATGGGCTCAAACACATTCTGGAACCCGGTCAACTGCCTCTGAAGAGATTCAAGCCTACGATATTTGAAATGCCTGCGTGGGTTTCTTTTGAGCGGCGTTGCTCACGGCCATACCTGGCCCAACCAGCAACGAACGCACCAAGAAGATGCCAACTGATCCAGGGCCCTATCTAGCAAAGGAAGCAGACAAACATCGATCAAAACGTTTTCTCTCGGAAACTCTGTAGCGGTACCAAGCCACAACATTATCAATCCTCAGCCAAAAATTGACAGCGACTTACAAAGCCACGTGTGAGTTCGAAATATGTCAGTTTACCCCTCATACACAGTCAGTGCAAGCCTTTGAAAGACCTGAACGCACCCGTCTATCTACATTCTGCGCATCGAGGATGCAGCGTTTAACGCCGAACATATCCCTTATCGGCACAAGCACGGCCAACCTAGATGGGACACTCCTCCTTAGGCCAGTATGGGTTATTTCTTGTGGTTCTTGGGGAAATGATATCCCCGCAGCTTTATTAGTTTGCTCGCAGGCCTTTCTGACAGACTGTGTAAGCATTAGTATAGTGGGTTTCTGTACATCTATCTATACAGCTAGATTGGTATCACTCGAAGTGTATATTCCTCCCTTATCGGTTACGGACCAACGAGACCGAAAGGAAACATATGGTACCACTTTGCGCTTCCTTGCTCTCGTGTGTAAATCAGCTGCGGACAACCTGGGATGTGGCCATTACGACCACATGTACTACCCAAGGAATAGGCCCGATGTTTGATCCTCCGGACACGCGCTTTGCCGCGGATCGCCGATGTGATGATCACGGCATGGATTTGCAGGCACATGTTGCCACTTGTGGGAATCCTCGCTTCCGATTCCGTCTGCTGGGGTTGATACGACAAGCATCGGTCTCGTGTGAAGATGCCGATCAGCGTCTAACAATCGCCAGGGGAGCTTGTATCGGACCGTGCCCCAACATTCCCGTGGAGGAAACGTGGGAAATATGTACGAGCAGTGAGGCATGGGGAGCGACGAAGTTAAGCGGCCCGGGGCTTCTGAGCGACTCATGTCTCAGCACGACGTGTGCGCCAGGTCTACCTCGACGAAGACACCCTTGCAGTACCACTGCCAAATTCTTGACTGATGTTGGATGGAGCAGGTTGATGTCGATAAAATGTTTAGCAGTCAGGACAGGGGGTAAACCAAAAGCGACCGTCACAGCCTTCTGCACGTAGCAAACTTAATATATCCGATCATCTTCCAACCTGCATTGGGGACCCATGAGAAACATCTCTCGTACGAGTGGCATTCCTTCGTTTCTGCATCTCCGCCCATCGACTTGTGACATTGAGCCGTGGATCGCCGAGCAGGAAGCAGACGCTCACACCCCTAGGACCAGCCTGGGGTGGCATTCCTTACACCGAATGGAAGGATCTTGCTGCAGTGGGGGCATTCTTTCCTGGCAGCACATCGTTCAACAAGACTTACGGCATTGAAGAGTGTACAAGCGCCGAGACTATACAAAGAATTGATGCTACAGAGGAATCCGACCAAGGGAGTTGACGGAGGCATTCCTCCCTCGCCTAGAGCATGGCCCGCCCATGCGGTCGGCCCAGCCCTCCTATCCACCCGTCGGTCATTGATCCGAGCCTCCGGATGCGATCTGTCTAACTGGATAGGAAACTGACCGTTCGCCGGCATAGGGTCCAGATCGACGCCCCCTCGAGACAAGCGTCTGAGCATGGACGACACAATCCGGAGGCCACCAAGCCAGCTTCGCCCTAGTGGCTTGTGATGAAGCCGCGAAAGAGAAGACAGTGCAGATACTGAAGAGGATGGCTTAGACCACCTCATTGTCGCCTTCGTTCTTCTACTCGAGTGAGCCCAAGACGAGCTTCTTCCCCAGGGCGTACCGTGGAATGCGTCTCCTTCTTCTACGAGCCCGAGGAATGTTTGGCTGAACATCACACAGAACGACCGAAAAGCCGTTGCTTGTCTCAATCGGCCATTCGAATCTCTTTCCAGGGCTCTATAGTAGCACGAACAAAGGGACCGTGTCTTGTCTGTGTGATCACCCTCAGTGTCATTCAATTTTTAGCCCTTTGACCCTACAGTGGAAGAGAGAAACATGCTTTCCTCGTTGCGGCAGGGCATCTTGGGACCAAGCCGCTCGAAAGCAGCCAAAAATCCGAGACCTTGACTTCATCGACGATTCTGTATCGCCGAGGGCCATCCGCCACTCCGCTCCCCCGTACGTGAGGCGCACGCTATCCTGCCAACCCTGTCCGGATGCGCTCACTTTCTCGTACACCACAGTCCTAGACGATCTGCTCTTGTATCTAGCCTA
>PJEX01000079.1:45454-113435 GCA_005350895.1 Colletotrichum tanaceti
GGGGGGGGCTGGAACTCTTCGCAACTTCGTTGCATTCCTGACCAACTGACATGACTGGAGTGAGAGTCTGCACGGCAACAGATTTTGACGAGGGGAGGGAGGGAGCGGGACTCGTGTGTCTAAAGTTAGGCTGCCAACCGGGCTTCTTCCACTACCTAAGGTACCTACCTACCTTAGGTAGGTAATACTAAGACCCCATCATGTCGCCGATGAAAACATTAAGGACGACACTCGAAAGACGTTGTTCCTTCTGCTACCTACTGCTCCCACTTCTGCATCAATGCACCCACCATTGATATAGGGTACTGAGAGCTTGACGGCTGCAAAGTCTAGTTGCACAGTACGTTGGATTCTTTGGGATAGATGTCCACCGCAACCTAGGTAGGTACATCATCGTGTCGAGTCCAAGGCCTTTGTGTGAAGCACGGATGGCGATCACCTCGTGCCTGACCATACGTGCTGTATGCCGACCTAAATTGACCGTCTATGGGCCATGATCATGACGAAAACCACGATAGCCATGGTCACCGATTCTTGTTCAGCACTAACCCGAGCTCCGTGCAACAGAGCAAGTGCAAAGCAAGCGAGCCTTCGGAGTGCCCTGGCTGGAATACCTACCTTATTGCCGCCGGCCATGTTCCTCAAGCCACATACTCAATTGGCGTCAACATGACCGTCGTCAACGGTCTAGCCTATGCCCAAAGCAGGTGGATGTATGTGCGTAAAAACGGACTGTGGCACGCCACTGTTTGCGACGGACGACGGACGCCGTATGCGCATTGACAAACAAGGTGACAGCGACGGGGTAGAACTGGGGACGACCTGGTTCTAGTGCCGGTATTTCAAGCGCAGGGACACAGGGCTTGGAAGGTCGAAAGGGGGGCGAATGAAGAGGAGGGGAAGAGGACGAGAGGGAGAGGGAGACGAGAGAGAGGGAGAAAGGGGAAATTTGGGGCTCGAAATTAGTGCGTCGAGTTTGCAATGCGACGGTAGTACACTCCAGTTCGCCAACCAAAACGTGTGCAATGGCCAAAACCTCACGGGTACTCTTTCTTACCTCCCTAGGTAGGTACTCTGGAGGTACGCCTGCACCCCAGACGACGCCATCTGCGAGGAGGGCACGCCGCGTATTAGTGGTGTACCAACAACAGATGCACGCAGCATAGAAAATACTGGTCTGGATGGCGTTGAGCTGATGCGCGGTGATGGGATGAAGCTAGATGCGCTGGAAAGTTGTTTGTGTGAGTGACAAACATGCAGCTTCTTCTGTTTTGCAGGAGTTCTCGGGTGAAGTCTCTTTTCTGCAAGCCGTCCGTCCCTGCCTCGCATGGAGCGCCCTGGACGACGTCGTGGCTGCGGAGACATGTGGTGCTAACTTATCCCTTCCCTGCGACGTCTGCGTACGTACCCGACTCTCGTCCCTCTCATACCTACCTACCTAGGTACCTACCTAGATACTGCGTGGGTATCTAGTTAGGTAAGTACCTTATGTCAGTAAGTAGCCGAAAGTACACACATGCCTTGGGTACCTACTGTTGAAATTGAGGTATACGCATAGAGGGCGCTGCGCCCGAAGGGCGCTGCGGAGATCGGTTATATTTGGTCTGGTGCGGCCTAGCTGCTTAGGCGAATACAGGAGTAATTGTCACAGGCTTAGACCTAGGTAACAGGCTTTTCTAGTAGCCTTAGGCACCTAAGAAAGGGGTTCTAAAAGGCTTACTAAGCAGCCTAGCTACACTATAATAGTTATATATATAACATACTTAATATATATATAATTAATATATAACCTTAATCCCTATTACTTTTAATAATTAAGAGTCTTATATGCTTAGAAATTAACTATAATAAGCTTAGTAAAGTAATTCCTATAAGCTTAATTTAAGTAAGATATCTAATAATATAAAAATTACCCTAAAAACCTCCTCTAATTAGACTATTTAGTTTAAATAGCTAAAAGCTAAATCTTAGATATATAACCTCTAGAAAGTAATTAACTTATTAAAGGGTAACTCTTATATACCTTATATAACTATTAAAAACCTTATTATATACCTTATATACTTTAAGCCCTATAACTATCTAAGGCATTAAGTTATATACTTAGGATTAGCCTTACTAAGCGCTTAAGGTGCTTAAAGGGTATAAGGAGCTTAGCTTATAACCCCTTCTCTACTAATAGTAAACTAAGGTAACTTACTTCTAAGCACTATACCTAAAGACTTATATACTTAAGGCTTTTATAAGCTCTCTTAAAGTAACCTTCTCCTATATAAGGAGTATAAAGCTAAATATAATAATAAATTAAAAGAGTATAAGATATATATATAAAAGTATATACTATTATAGAACTAGTTTAGAGATACTATTAGTAAAGAGCTCTTAAAGCACTATTATAACCCTAATAACTACTTTAATAAGTAGGTAAAGGAGCTTAAGAACTATATTTTAGAGTACCTTAAAGAGAAGTATAATAAAGTATAGATAAAGTATAAAAAGACCCTCTAGGAAGGCCTTAATAACTACCTTTTAAATATAAAAGAGCTTAAGAAATAGCTTCTTAAGTAAGAAGAGGCCTTTTACTATATAAAGGCTAATAATATCCTATATATATAACACTTATAGTACTAGCTTAAAGATATTATTAAGCTACTTTTAAATAGCTACCTATCCTAATAGGTATATACCTTCTATTAATAAGCTAAAAAGGATACTAAGAAAAAAGACCTTATAATCTCTATAATAATAAGTAAGATTTAAGGTACTATAGATAACTTAAGTAAAATACTTACTAAGCAGTAAGTAGGGTATAGAGCTTTTAGCCTAACTAATATAGGAAATAATAAAGATAATAATAACTATACTTAGAGTATAGCCTATAGCTAAGGCTATAGGTATAGAGGCTGCTAGTAGATATAATTATATAAGCTAAGTATAACCTATAAGTAGTTAACTCTATTATTAACTAAGGTAATAGTTACTATATATAAGTAAAGTATACTTCCTAAGCATAAGAGGTCTAGTATAAGTATAGTAGAGGTACTATCTCTAAAGCACTCTAACTACTAGTTATACTAAGGCTAAAGCTACTATATAGCTAGCTACTAGTATACTCTCCATCCATTTCCACGTATCATATATGCTAAGAAGAAGATAAATATACCTTTATGTATACTATAGATAAAGAGGTAGATAAGATTAAAGAATATACTAAGTATACTAAAGAGGTAGAAGCTACCCTTTATAACTATAAACCTTAAGGGGTAAGAGGCTTAGCCCTTTATAGTTATAAAGTAATAGGTATACCTACTAGCCTCTATAGCTATAAAGACCTACCCTTATATACTAAAGTATAATTTACCTTAATAATACTACTAGTAATACTGCTACTAAAGGTAACCTTCTTTACTATACTTATAGCTATACTAAGTATAAAGGGGTAAAAATAATCTTAACTACTTAAAGACCTTAAGACTCTAATTCCTATATAAAGGCTACTCTAAGAGTCCTTTAAGGCTATATTTCTTATAGGCTAAATATACTATAAACCTAAGGCTATATAAGAATAACTAAATAGTACTTATACCTTAATAGTATAGACTAATTACCTATTTCTATAGGTAAGTATAGATCTATAGTATATATAACTATTAGATCTAAAAGTATACTTAGGCTAAAGCTTAAATAAGGATAGTATATAGCCCTATATAGGTTAAGGGGAAGTAGGCTAGAAATAGGCTTATAGAGTGTGTAGCGCCTTAGGTACCTACTAGAAGTAACTACCTCCCCTTCTAATATTATATAGTTAGCTAGTAAACTACCCCTTTAGAAATAAATTCTTAGAGGCTAAATAAAGCTACCTCTATAGCTATAAGATATTAAAGTTATAGAGGGAGGTTTCTAAGCGCTCTACTAGTAATAATTAGATTCTTAGATATATTTAGGTATATACCTATAAGCTTAATAAGTATAAGCGCCTTATAAAGATAAAGGTAAGGCTTATAATATAAGGTAACTAATAGATAAAAGATATATAAGATATATATACTATAATACTAGTAGGTATATTATTCTAAATACTAATAGCCTTAGCTACCTAGTTTAATTTAAACCTACTCTAATATAATATAGTAAATACTTTTATTTATACTAATATTAATAAGGAGATTTATATAGAGCTTCCCCTAGGCTACTATAAGAAAGGTATTATTATATACCTATAAAAAGCCCTCTATAGGCTACACTAATCTCCCCTACTATAGTAAAAGCACTTTAAGAAAAGCCTAATTAAATAAAGATTTAAATATATTATAGGAGAGGATTACTATTAGTAAAAGGATAAGGTAACCTTCTTCTTCTACATTAATAACTATATATTAGTATTCCTAGATAACTATAAGCCTATAGTAATACATAAGATAAGCTCTCTTTAAGTAAAATACTACCTTAAGGGTAGCTAGGAGCTCTAATAGTTCCTAAGCCTTAAGATCTTATGTAATTAGAAAATTTACTACCTTTAGCTTTTATAGGCTATATATATAGAGAAGGCTGTAAAGCTACTTCCTATATATATAGACTTATTAGAAGGTAAAAACTATAAGTATACGCCTATAGTAAAGGCTAAGCTACTCCTATATATAGGAAATATATACCTAGGTAATATAACCTTATACTAATAGAAGGTTAGTATAATCCTTTATACTACTATAATAATATATCTAGATATTACTTTTATAGCTAGTAGGCTTATAAGATTTAATTAAAACTTGGGTAATACTTACTAGAAAGCAGTAGACTATATATTATAATACCTCTATAAGATATAATACCTCTACTTTTACTATAGCACTAAGCTTAGTAGTATAGACAATACACTTAAGGTAGTATCTAACGTAAGCTTTATAGATAACTTAGTTAATTAGAAGAGCTTATAGGCCTTTATAATAAAGCTTTTTAGAGGTATAGTTATCTAGTATACTAATAAGTAGGATATAGTTACTACTTTAACTACTAAGGCTAAGCTCCTAGCTCTTTTATAAGCTACTAAGGAAGCTATTTTTATAAGCTAATTAATTACATAACTTTAAGTTTAATTACCTTTTAGAAAAGTGTATATAGTAATATATACTATAGGTATACCCTAGTAGCTCCTAAGAATAATAATTTAGTATAAGAATATCTAAATAGTTAGCCTAGTAATAAAGGAGCTCTTAAAGCTTTAAATAAAGCTACACTATATTAATATTTATACTTACTAGATATATTAAGAAGTTACTAAAGGATACATTAATGTCTTATATACCCTATTAGCTAAGCTTATAGTAAATAGACTTATAAAGGCTCTTAATAGCCTAAAGTATAAAATTTTCCTTTAGTAGCTTAATATAACTAATAAGAAGGAAGTCCTTAAGTGTAATTATAAGAAGGAGCTTACTAAAGATAAAATACACCTAAAAGCGCTAATAGTAAAGAATAATATATAGGCTATAGAGGAGACTTATAATCTCCTATACACCTAAGCACCCTATATACACTTATAAGGGTAGGAAAGAATATTTATAGTATATAGGCACTTTACCCTTTATAATATTAGATTATAAGGGCTAGTAAGAAGCCTTTCTCTAAAGGGGTATATTAAAATTAAGGTATATATATAGAGGGTGCTACGCCTAAAGGGCACTATAGAGATTAGTTATATTTAGTCTAGTATAACCTAGCTACTTAGGTAAATATAGGAGTAATTATTATAGGCTTAGACCTAGGTAACAGGCTTTTCTAGTAGCCTTAGGCACCTAAGAAAGGGGTTCTAAAAGGCTTACTAAGCAGCCTAGCTGCACTGTAATAGTTACACACATAACATACTCAATATACATATAATTAACGTATAACCTTAATCCCTATCACTTTTAACACCTATAGAGGAGCCTTTTAAAAGTTTATATAGAAAGTGCTAAGGCTGCTAGCCCCCTACTGCCCCACTTATTACTAACTAAGCTAATTAAACTACTTAGCCTAGAATTATTATTTCTTTTTTATAACAGCCCCTACTAGCTTTATTATAATAAAAATACTACTTTTTCTTTTAATTATAAATTTTAACCTTTTAATAGCCTTAATTAACCTATTATAGTGCCTTATATTAGCCTAGCAATAAGGGTAGTAATTCTAGCCCTTTATAGCTATATTAGTAGTAAGTTAGCTAATAAAGTTATAGAGGTACTTAGTATCTTAAGGTATATAGTTAAAGATATCTTCCTCTAAGCTAAGAAGTAAGGCTTTAATCTAATAATACCTACCCTCTCTATATAACCTAAGTATATTAAAGATACTCCCTAATTAGGCTAACTAAAGAAGGTAATAGAGCCTGTAGCTAGTACTATCCTCTCTAAGGTTTACTAAGACTAATATAGCTATAAAAAAACCTATACTAATATTACTAGTAAAATCTAATAAGAAGAAGGCCTAGATATCTCTACTACTACTATCTTTTAGATCCTTTACTATACTAGCTTTTAGAAAACTAAACTAATAAGGAAGCCTAGCCTTATAGCTTAGATAAAGTAATAGAGGCTTTCTTAGTATCTAGCTTATTACTACTAGACTTTAGATAATTAGAAGAAGGTTATTTAGTCTAATAAAATATCTATTATACTTAGCTATTACTATAGTAGCTATTATCTCTAGAGATAGTCCTATAAAGCCTATATAAAGTCCTATATTTATAAATAGTAGAAAGGATATTTAGAGTTTATATTCTAAGGCTCCTTTATATATAATAAGAAAGGCCCCTTTAACTACTAGTTACCTAAGATAGCTATAGAGAAGAGAGCTACTAATAAGGAAGTTAAGGCTATTAATACTAAGCTAGAGTTAGTAAAGCGTCTTAAATAAGAGATAGAGAATAGGATAGCCTAGCTTTACCTCTAACTAACTCTAGGCTATAAACCTACTTAGAGTTAGAATACTACTATAGGAAAGTTAACCTATAGGGGTAAAGGAGGAATTAACTAGTATAGGTATTAGAAAGAGATTCTTCTACTAAAGCTATTCCTATTTATTACTTAGGAGTACCTACCTAGTATTATTATCTAAGAGGATAAGGCTCTATTATATAATTACTATTTTATCTATTATACCTATTTAGCCTATTTAATAGAAAAGCTTCCTTAGTATAGGAATAGCCTTAATCTTAATCCTATTAAGCCTTACTAGCTATAGATAAAGTAATTTATAATATAAAAAGGGGTACCTATAAGTAGGGTAGTAGTAGTTAAGGTATAGTAGGACTACTAGGTAGTATTACTATAGGAATAAATATAGGCTTAGATAGAATAGATCCTAGCCTATATTAAAGCTATTATTACCCTAGATAGAGGTAATAAGTATAAGGAGGGTTAATATGCTAGAAAATACTGCTCTAAGGCTCCTATAGGCCCTACAGAGCCCTAAATAGCCTTAAAATACAGCACCTAATTAACGCCTTTTAATTCTTGTGATGCTGGCTGAAAGCAGCGTTAGAAGAGGCCCCTGCAACCCCCCTGCAATTTCCCCTGTCTATGCCATGGGTTGGCCTTGGCATTCTCTGCACGAACTTTTGAAAGGCTCCTCTGTACTTATCTCAGTACCTGCTTTAGTGAGTTGTTTTGTGATGCTGAGTCCGGATACGGTGCTCAAGTCTCCCCATTAGCGCCGCGGTAGGTGCTTAGCCCACACTCTGTCTGTTAGTTCCGTCTCCACGATTGGTTCACTTGCTCGCTGAATCCAAGTCATCCGCCATCTCTCCTAGGTACCTACCCAAAGTGCATTGCAGTCGCCTCGCCCAATTGAAGCGAGTATCTACCTAAGTAATACTTTGCGTACGGCACACAGAGGTTCCAATCCAGACGATTCCAGCGCCTTGCTTCTTTCCCTATTGCTCCCGTTCCTCTCGCTTGCCGCTTGCCTTCCAACGAGTAACTACTGACCACCGCCGACATTTCCCCTCCCTAGCACCTGCTGCTCATCACCCTTTTCCTCGTATCCGATTCTGGGGGAAACGGGGATCGCTTCTTGCTTTCCTGCCTCTCGCTTCGCTTCCTTCGCGTCCCGTGCTCTCTCTTCGTTCCCTTTCTTCCTTCCCCCCTTCTTCCTTCCCGACTGCCCGTGCCCCGTGTCCCATATCTGCCCTTTGCGACAGGTCGGCATCAACATCACCAACAGCTTAGACCTTCGAGAACAAAACGTCCCGCTGCTTGTACCATCGGCCTGCGACCACAAACCACTGGACGGACTGCACCTGGCTCAACTTGGCCAAGGGTCACCTCGGCTTGTCTGTGACCTTTTCGATACCCTCGTCTCGCCTCTCTTCGAACGCTCCTTTCGTCTTTCGACTTCTTTCTGGCTGCTGCGCCTTCTTTGTTGCCCACCAAACCCCGGGGACTAAAACGGACGCCCGCCCTTCGCTAGTGTCCTGTTTCTAAAGAAAGCCTACCTGACGGATGCTCAAGCCTATTTACCCATTCCCACCAGCGCCGCCCGAAAGTCGACGACACTCGCTCACCTGATCCACACCGAACTCCCATCTCCGATCGCCTTCTTGCCTTTCCAGCACTTTCGCCTCGAAAGCCCTCCCCGTTATACGCGCGGCTGCTGGCATTATCGGCACCCTCACCACCGCGACTTGTTAGCCGACCTCTATGCGACATCCTAGAAGTCTAGACTGACGCCATACCCGATCCTTCGGCTGAGACTCGACTTGCACCGCCAGCATTCCAACCGCCAACCACTTATCGGGCCTGCCCAATCGTCCATTCGACCAGGTCTCGCCTTCCTCAACTCAACAAAGTCCTCCAAACGACAATCGACATAGCGCGTTGTATGGAAACCTAAATCGAGAAGCGCTCGAAGCCTCGACCGACAATGTCGCCCCAACGCCCCAACTTCATCGACCTTCGGGCGCCTTCAAGCATGTCCAACGTATCAAGGCCTTTGCGATCCCCGAGACTCCACGTTGCCGGCGAGGCACCTCCCGAATTGTCGCCGCTTGATGCTTTCGCTTTACAAAGTCGCCTCCTTGCGAGGCAGCTCCAAGCTGCCGCCAACGGCGAAGGGAGGCGCATGAGCCGGCTGCCGCCTTTGACCACAGAGAGCCCCTTGGTTGTTCAGGGCCGATCAGAATACTTCCGATCCATGTATGATTCTGGAGCAGAAGAGGCCGCTCTTCCTGAACTTCAGAACCCTGGACTGGGATTGAGAACTGAGGTGGAGGACGCCTTCCCGTCCGAGAAAGACCGACCCGTGTCGGTGCACCCTCGAATGAGTCGAATTCCGCCTACCCCCGACGAAGGCGTCCCTCTACCAACGCAACCGCTGCCCGGCGTGATGCGTGGGCGACCATTGAATTCGATGGAGGAAGGCCGAAATGAGACATTTTTCGGTGCCAGAAGAGAACAGTCCCCAACACCCTTGGAACATGCACCTAGCGACTTTTCTTCGCAGGCCTCACCCCCGAGAAAGGACCGAACATTGCATATGCCGTCGCCTGCACGATCGCGTGAGAACTCGCTGACTGGATCACCCGGCAAGTCGCTCAAGGGCCACTCGATTGATGGGCCAGGATTGGCACCTCCGCGACCCAGCTTTGGTGCGCGATCAACCACGTCCATGTCTTCGCCGCTCGACAACTCGACCGACGACATAAGCAACTCAACTCAGTCCCTACCTCCACGAAAGCTTTCCAGCTGTAGCGCCTATGCGGCGCCAACGATCTCCCCAAACCTGAACCCAGGCCCTTTTCAACGCTCGCCATCTGTATGCTCAGATGCCTCGATGCCTCTACCACGACCATCCTTCAACTTCTCGAGACCCATGAGTCGCGCCGGCACCCCTGGGCTGGAAACTCCAATACGTCAGGCATCATCCGACAGTCAACCATCATTCATGTTTGCAAATGATGATTCGGCTCACACCCCAGTGAGTATGAACAGCGAAGGCTTCCCCGATCACCTACCGGACGATGGTAAGGCAGCCCCTTCATACATCTACTCCAAGTACTCGCTTCCTCGAGGCAAGATTGTCCAAAGATCAGTCCCTCTGGATCCTCATCCCCAAGCACACATCCAACATGAGCAGCCCAAGACAACCCCGAGCGTTGTGCAGGCCATTCAACACGGCGCCCCTCCTTCACCCCCGACTCGGCCGTCCAGCTCGGCAGAGCCTGATGGCCTTAGCTTGGCTAAGCCATCATTTGATCATGGAAGCCAAAGTATGGACCGATGCGGTTCAGTGCCGCAGCCGCCTCTCGACACCGGTCGTCCGTCTACCGAGAGCCGGCCCTTAGAGGAAGATCCAAGGGGCCGGGCTCTCACCTCTCCATTGCACGAAGCTGCTGCCCGAGGGCAGACTGCCATGTCAACGGCCACCAGCGACTCCACTAGCACGGTCAGGGCGCCGCGCTCCTTAGCCTCAGGCGCTCCAACGGCGTCTGATATGACCCCCGAGGAACATTTGGCTAAGGGTATTGAGTGCCACGAGAACGGCTCGGTAAAGGAGTCGACTTACCACCTTCGACATGCCGCTAAGGGAGGCAACCCGACAGGTATGCTTCTGTATGCGCTGGCATGCAGACATGGCTGGGGCATGCGGCCCAACCAACGAGAGGGCGTCGAGTGGCTGAGAAAGGCTGCCGAATGCGCCAGTCTTGAAATTGCCGATGACGAGGATCATGTCAAGGAAGGCAAGTTTGTTGATGCCATGGAGAGACGAACCCGTAAGGCGCAGTTCGCTCTGAGCATCTACGAGCTTGGCGTGAGCCACATGAATGGCTGGGGTATTGAGCAGGACAAGGCTCTCGCGTTGCGATGCTTTGAGATTGCCGGGTGTAAGTTGCTACTATATTTGCTCACTGAACTGTGAAGCTGACCAAGAGAACAAATAGCCTGGGGTGATGTTGATGCTCTGGCCGAGGCCGGCTTTTGCTATGCCCAAGGCGTTGGGTGCAAGAAGAACCTCAAAAAGGCAGCTGGCTTCTACAGACAGGCCGAGGCCAAAGGGATGAACATGGTTGGCAACAGCTGGTATGTATTGCCTCTAGAGCATCCAGTGGAACAGACTATTGACATGTACCTCACAGGATTCACAAGTCCAAGTACAACGAGGAGGACAGTGGCACCAAGAAGCCTCGTAGCAAGTCTAGGACACGCACCATGTTTGGCATGAAGACTGGCTAGCGTTGTCTTTTTGAAGTTCTTTCGGCACGGAGCGTCTAGCGGCATTTCACGGATCATGACCACTGCATCGACACATCACCTTCATACCCTGCATCTTCGGAGTTCTGGGGGGCTGGCTCTGAGGAGGGCGGCGGCTTGTTTTTACTGGTTATTTAAATCCAATGACGGGGATATGTGACAGGAGGGGGTTTTTTTTTTGGCGGGAGGAAGAGGGCTTGGTTTTTTGGCATTCAGCAAGGGTCGCAGAAAAGATGGCTAGAGGGAGGCAGGGTGCGGCTGCCCCATTTGTCCATTTACCCCTTGCAAGGGATAAGCGGCTATAAGTCTGGGCCAAGGGGGGCCAGGTAGTGATGATCCCCTACCTATCCTACATACACTGGATTCCTACCTAGGTATGTATATACCACTTTTTGTCTTGAGGAGAGCAACGCCTTTCCCTTATTACGGTTTTCTTTTGTCATAAATAACATCAAGAGTTTTGCTCGTCCAAATGCGGCAGCAATGATGGAACCTATTTTCCAACACTAACTTAACTGGATACTTATTTTTGCCAATTTACAGCACCGTTCGTATCGCATAGCGACAATCGACCATCTAGATCCAAGATGGGATCTTGTGTTTGCAGCCACACTGTCTAATGCGGGGGTCGGTATCGTCGCTGTTATCAAGGGCCATACCATACGTCTTGGTTTGGTGGTTAATCGTCTTGCCGCCTTGTGTCCTTTACTTTAGTCTTCAGGTAGAGGAGCGGCTTGCATCAATCCCATCTATTGCCATCACTGTATTGGTACAAATCTTCTCAATTCGAGAGTACTTGATTAGCACCCCGTTGGAACCCCCACCCCACCCCCATTTCATAAAGAAAATCAACCAGTCACCCGTTTAGGTATCAACCTCCATCGCTTCGCCGGCCGGCACCTCCGTTACGCTCACGTAGCGGCCAATCTCATTCTTCTTGATGATCTTCTCGTTGAGCACGGCTGTGGTGCCCTTGGGGAAGGCGTAGCTTTTGAGCTTGGCGCTGCGCTCGTTGGGCTTGACGAAGCCGCGCTTGAGAGTGGTCTTGTCCTTTGTGATGATGGCAACGTCAACGTTGCTACCGGAGCCAAGGTCGTTGAAGATACCGGCCTGGATGGCGTCGCTGGCGAGCTTGACGGCCTCGTCCTCGGTCAACGAAGGCTTCCATTGGGTCTCAAAGACGGACATGGCGGCCAGGGAGCCTGAGCCCATGGTGACGTAGGGGAGCTTGTCGGTGGAGCCATGAGCGTGGACGGTGAAGAGATGAGTGCCCGTGGGGTCGACGCCGGCAACAACGAGGTAGGCGCCAATGTGGCCCTGATACTGGAACAGGTGCTGCTTGAGCATTGTCATGCAGGTAACTACGCGGGGCTTGCGGCCCGTGGAGAGTGCGTGAAGCTCGAGGTTAGACGAAATGATTGCCGTGGTGAATTCGGTGTCGGCGGCAGTGCCGGCACCAGCACACCAGATCTGGGGGGCGATGTAGTGCAGCTTTTCGCAGTTCTTGTCGGCAACGATGGGACCTGAAGTTGCTCTTGTATCGGCGGCGATCTAGGGGGGTAATCAATCAGTTTGAGTGCTAGTAGGAAGGCGAGATAGGTGTGTGATCAATGGTCCCTCCAGGCCGATGGGGCGCATGTGCGATGAACCCGTCTCTCTGGTTGACGAAAGGAACGAGGGAGCTGGGGAGTGTACTTACCACTACACCGCCTTCAAATATGCATCCCACGATGGTGGTACCTGTGCTCGTCGCCTTGGGAAGTGGGACGCCTCGGGCGTGGAGGGCCGCATTGCGGTTGTAGTTCGAGAAGTCGAAGCCAGGCATCGTTGCTGACTTGTCTAGGCACCCTGGACGCTATTCTCTGTGTGTCGATATCGTCAAGTTCGTTGAAGGTTTCGTATTCGTCAGTCGTCAGGTCTACGGTGATGTCGGGCTCAAAGGAAAGGTCGTCTAGATGTGGGGATCGAGCGAGGTTGAAGGCGAACGTGGGAGAGGCAGAGCTGAAGGATGACGAGGCTAAAAGCTGCCTCCGATGGTCGTTGGCGCTGTTGGGGGGGGGCAGGAGCTCGCTCATGCAAGGCACCCTGACATAAGGTACCTAGCAAGCCTAGGTATCCAACGGAGCTGCCTGGTCGAAGTTGATTGGTCAAGAAGTGCCCCGGATCCAGGCCAGTGGAGCTAGGAAGCCAAAGCTTGGTGCACGTGACTCTGAACTTTTGGGGATTGACGGCAACTGGGTGAACGGACCAAGAACAGAGCTGCGCGAACCTGGGATTTTTAGGTAGGCAATCGCCAGAAGAGCCCAGGCAAGAAGAGCAGGAAGGTGCAATAATCTTTCAAGGAACGTCTCAACCGTCGCCTCTGCCTTGTTACCAACTGCACCGCGTTCTCGCGTGTGAAATCATCTAATCCTTCTCTTATTCCAGTGCACGGCACTTCGGAAGCGCAAGCTTCTTGCCTTGGAATTTTTTTTAAATCTTCTCAGCCCCGTCCCGGTTCCTCAGGTGCGACAACAGCTGCAGCAACAACAGTAGCCCAACCTCGCGGCTCCAGCAGCCTACCACTACAACAACCCAGCCAACCGCAACGGGGCAACGGGGAAAAAAAAGAAAATCCCGAGTAAAAGGCCATTCTCAACAACGGGACCCCTCCAGCGAATGCGAAGGACCACCCTGACTTACAAGTCCTCCCTCCGGAAGCCGGTTACGTCGCAAAAGTCATGGCCTTCAGCTTCGGAAACCAAGGAAACACAATGCCCGGGAGCACGGCTGGAGGTGGAGGATTGAATCAAGGCCCCGAGCTGGAGGTGATCCAGACCGAGGTGAGATCTGGACACCGACACCGTCGATGCCGCTGTCTTTTGAAAGTTCGAGGCTCACCATGTAAATCTATTCAGGCGCTTGGTTTCAAGTCGATCGCCGGCGACGCAAAACTCAGGCTTACATCCGCATGGTCCCCGCCCCCCGCCGATACGGCTTCGCTCATGAGTATCGCCCCCCGCCGTGGACTGGTCGCCGCCGCAGGCCCCGATGGCATCACGATCGCCTCGACCGAATCCGTGCGAAAGGGCTTCGAGAGCGAGAAGAAGGGCGACGCCGATGTTCGCGTGTTCGAGCCCCAGGGCAAGCTGCCCATGCCTATGAGGGTGTCGCAGCTCGCCTTCACTGCCGACGAGAACTACCTGATTCTCTCTGCCGAGAGCGGGGGCGGGCTCGCTGTCTACGAGGTACAGACCCTGCTCCAGGGCGGCACGAAAGCTACGTTTGAGCTTGCGACAAACGGCGAGACGCTAAGAGCCCTCATCCCGAACCCTACGATCGAGAAGGCAGAACTCTGTGCCATTGTGACGGATAACGGCAACCTGCACATTGCGAATCTGAAGGACAGGCAAACCAGCACTTCGCTCAAGACGCAAGTGAGCTGTGTGAGCTGGAGTACGAAGGGAAAGCAACTAGTGGCAGGCTTGGCGGACGGCACCATTTCTCAGATGACACCCGAGGGTGAAGCAAAGGGCGAGATTCCGCGGCCGCCCAATGTGGTCAACGCTCACGGTAGGCCGTCGTAGTGTAGTACGTGCTGTTATGGGAGACTAATTAGCCGCAGTCTCTTCTCTGAGTTGGTTGGAGAACCACCTGTTTCTCGCCATTCACACATCCACTTCCGAGTCACCGCCCACTTCAGTCTATCACCTTATCACAAGAAAGCTACCGTCGGACTTCACTTTCCAGAAACTGACCGACCCTGTCGACCCATTTGGCGCCGAGAAAACTCCTCACCACACAATACTGAGACTGAAGGACTTCCCTCCGAACCTACAGGACCTCCTGATTGTGGCGTCTACCGCCTCGCCAGATATTGGCCTCCTTAGCAGGGCCAAATCGCCTCTGACAGCCGACCATCCTGTGGATACCACCGGCGTCTTTACCACAACAGAATTGGCCGATGACTCAAAACGCGCTTCTCTTCCGATGAATGACAGCTTCGAGAACACCGTTCCTATCGGCGCTGCCATTGACCTCTCGAGCAAAGACAAGGTTTATAAGCCCCTCCCCGCAGACGAGGAGATAGAGGACTCTCCTGGCCCGCTGCCAGGTCTTTGGGTGTTGAACCACGAAGGCGTGTTAAGCTCATGGTGGATTGTGTACGAAGAATCAATCAGGCAAGGCACGACCTATCCTGGCATGACCGCACTAGACACTTCTGCGCCTCCAGCAGCAGCGGCGCCAACGCCGGCACCGGCCGCGACGCCCGCCCCGAGCAATTCGTCCTTCGGTGCTCCTTCGAGCACAACAGCTTTTGGCTCAACTTCTTCTTTGGGCTCTGGCCAAAAGCCATCACCCTTTAGCACCAGTGGGTCTAAGATACCCACCTTTGGCGGTTCTTCAACGCTTGGTACGAAGGCCTCACCCTGGGGCAGTGCGACGAACGCGCCCGCGAGCTCTTCCGGCTCCACTTTCGGCAGCGGTGCTTTTGGTGGCAGCTCAGCGACATCCGGCTCTACGTTTGGTCAGCCTTCTGCACCTAAGTCAGCATTTGGTGGTGGTAGCACATTTGGAAGCCCTTCCGCTTCTTCTTCGGGTCCTGCGTTCGGCCAACCTTCATCGATTGGCTTCGGTCAGTCGTCCACCCTCGGCCAAAAGTCGTCGCCATGGGCAACAGGAGGTACGTCTAGCTCGAATGCGGCTGCATCCCCAGCGTTCGGTCAATCCAGCTTCGCCAGCCCCGGCAGTTCCGCGACCAAGAGCCCCTTTGGTGGTGCGTCTGGCTCGACTCCCAAGGCTGTTCCTGCCTCTGGAGGCTTCGCCAGCTTCGCCACATCTGGCGGCTTTGCTTCGCTTGGCAATAAGACCAACGAGGGCGGAAGCGTGTTCGCAAGCAAGCCTTCGTCGAGCCCCTTCGGTTCGGGTGCCCTGCCATCCACGATATCAAAAGATACCGTGTTTCCCCCGCCAGGTTCGAGTGGGCCTGCAACCAGCAACCCATTTAGCCAGCCGTTCAAGCTGGGAACTACTTTCAAGGCTGATCCCTCTGCGATGGATGACGACGAGAAACCCTCTACCCCTGGTGCAGGCGATTCGTCCCTCTTTGGCAGCAACTTCGGTTCGGCGCTCGGCGATGCCGAAAAGAAGACTCCTCCTAGGGATCAGGGAATGGACATCACGGAAGAAACGCCTAAAGCGAAGTCAATTTTCAGCCTTGGCGAGTCCACTACCCCTACGACAACTCCTGCGCCATCCAAATTCGGGTTTTCGTCAGCGACACCCTCAGCATCGACACCCAAGCCTGGCTTGTTTGGTTTCCCACCACAACCGGCGACTGGGGGGTTATTTGGCTCCGCAAGACCCGCCGAAAAGACTCCTGACATCAAGGTCGAGTCTGAAAATAAGCCTCTAGGCGATGCTCCTCTGCCCCCCGATACCACGAGCAAGAATGAGTACCCTCTAGGCGAATCCTCCTCCTCCTCGGGTACAGGAAATGTTCCGTCAGATGGTGGGAGTAAGGCTTCCCCCAAGGCTGACAGCGCGCCTCTGCCTACCGATTTTCTGTCGACGCCAAAGGCGACAGGAACGAAGGAAACTGCACCTGCACCGCCGCCTTCCGATTTCCTCAATTCACAAAAACGCACTACCGCAGTCCACGACGCGCCGCTCCCGCCAGACTTTCTCACACCTAAGCCCGGCAAAGCCGCGGAGTCAACCACGCCTTTCGAGGCGCTGCCATTGCCAGCGGGCGACTTGGCGTCGTCCGCTGAGCCGGAGTTAGAAAGCCCAAAGTCAACGGCACCGGCCACAGCTCCCGACTTCCTAAAGATGCCCAAGCAGTCTTTATCGTCGGCAACGTGGTCTTCTACCCCACAAAGCGTAACGCCTGCAGTCGATGACACCCCATTGCCACCCGATTTCATGTCCAAGCCTAGAGATCACGACCTGTCCACCATTCCAACCATCCCTGAGAGTGAACACGACAGTGATCTTCAAGAGGATGAGGATGAGGATGAGGATGAGGGTGAGGATGAAGATGAGGATGAGGATGAGGATGAAGAGGAGAATGACGGGTCTGAAGGCAGCGGCGTCATGGTCTCCAAAGACCTTAGCCCATCCATGACGGCAATGACGCCCACAGCTGGCATGACTCCGCAGAGCTCGTTCGGCGGTGTAAGCAGCAGCACCTACTCCATCCCGCGCACCGAGGAGGAGAGGCCGCGAGCGTCACTGTTCGGTGACCTCAGCCGCAACGCTCCCATGTTCCCTAGGCCTTCGCAAACCAGCCCTCGTTCTCCCAGCCCCGTCCGGGGTGGCGCTGTGCCGGGGCGCATGCTGCGCCAGGAGTCAGCTCGCTCGGTTAGTGCCCCGGGCATGGCATCGCAGATACTTGCGGCCCAGAAGAAGCAGCCATCGCAGATAGGCTCGTCGATTATTGGCAACAAGCCTGCTGAAGACCGTTTCATCTCGCAGCAGAGGCTTGCGCGCCAGAAACGTCAGGCTGAAGAGACCAAGACGCTGGAAGACGAGGAGGACGACGAGATCCAGAAGATCCTTGCGTCTAAGATTGAGCCTTCGCTGAAGCTGGACGACTTCATCGCGCACTCTAATGTGGTGCCGTCGGCCAAGGAGACTATCCCAGCCCAGGTTGAAGCTGTGTATCGTGACATCAACTCCATGATCGATACCCTCGGTCTCAACGCTCGCTCTCTCGCCAGCTTCCTCATGGGACACGACATCGGTTTCAAGGCCGGTGGTCGACGCAAAGAAGACCTTGAAGACCCCGAGAGCTGGGTCATTTCCGAGATCTATGAGCTCGGGGAAGTCATTGACAGATCGTTGGCACAAGAGCTCGAGGGTGGACGTGTTCACGATGTTGAGGAGAAGCTTGAGGCTTGTAACGAGCTTGCCCGTGAAATGTCTCGCCTCCGCTCGAAGCAAGATGATCTGAGGAAGATCATCATGGTCAAGGCGGATCCAGAGCAGGCAGATCTTAGCCGTACACTGCCTCTTAGTACCGAACAAGCAAGCCAGCAAAATGAATTGCGCCGCGAGTATGCCAACTTCACGAAGCTGCTTGCCGAGGCCGAGGAGGCGTTGACGATTCTGAAAACGAGAATTGCTGCCGCAAGCAGTGCGTCTGGCAGGAGCAAATCTAACATGCCCACTGTCGAGGCCGTGCTGCGGACCATCAGTAAGATGACGAGCATGGTGGAGAAGCGATCCGGTGACATTGACGTCCTGGAGAACCAGATGCGCAAGCTCCGGTTCTCTTCCGTCAATAGCCGTGATGGCTCCCCGATAGTGACGCCTCAGAGAAATAGCCGCTCAGTTATGTTCTCGCCTGAACGGTCGGCCTTGGCATCGCCTGGAACTCTGCGTAACTCCTTCGTATCATCTGTGGTGTCGTACGGCGGCCGTGGCACGCCGCCCCGCAAGAAGTTGAGCGGGTTCAGCCAGGAGGAGAAGTCGGATCTGATGGCGAAGCGCGCCAGGCGCCAGGCTGTGCTGAATAAACTGAAGGGCAACGTCGAGCGGACGGGCGTGAGCGTGTGGGCTTTGGAGGATATGGAGTAAGGGTGGTGCTTGGGGGTGTGAAGCAACCAACTTTGGAACTAACGAAGAAATGGGCATGGATATCGTGAAGCGTAGATAGTGTATATCATAATGTACAATCAAAAGAGCACTCGAACTCTGGATGTCTGTCGGGCGATTTTCTCCACGTGCGTTGCATCATATTTAGCATACCTTGGCTCCGTCCGAGAGCGATAGGCGTCGCTGCGGTCTTTGTGGTCTATATGCTTCTCTCTCCAGTCAGTCGCCGAGTAACAAGCTGAATAACCTGTTGGGGGCTGGCCGACCGAGTCGGTACACCTTTCGTTTGATCTGGACTATATTACCCGTTTAGCGAGCGATTCGGTGCGTTTGATATGATGGTTGAATTACGTACGTCGGAGAATAAATGAGACACAAAGTCTATAGAATATCATTCATGTTGGCTACTTTTGTATTACCATGGTGATCTATGGGGCCCTGTTACATATCTACATGGCCTAGCATTCGATCTGGCCTTGAAGGTAGATATAGAGGCGACTTGTATAATCCCATATAGTTGCCAGACCTATTGAGGTAGACTCGTTTTTTCTTAAGGCGAATAGGATGCCGCAAGGTGAAGAACACAGCCAAAATACCTGCAACTGCAAATTGTGAAAACACCTGAGGTTGTAGACGCAGGAGTAAAACTCCGTCCAAGGAAGCCCGCGTACAAATAAGTTGGGACGAGATGTCCACGACACAACGCCCACGCATTAGGTAATGTCTGGTTTCGAACACTACTTTGCTGTTTGTGGATCCAGGGAACGAAAGTCCACGGAGAGGGAGGTCTACGGAGAGAGAAAGTAATTCTCGAAGTCGTGACTGCACATACAACCAGGCCCACGACTGGACTGCCATTAAGAAGAAACGTGGCGCCACGACGAGAAAGAATATACACGACCTCACGGGAGGATGGTACAGGGTAAGGAAGAGGATTCACTGTAGGGGAAGACACCATGATAGATACATGCTCGAGCAAGGAGAGATTTCAGAAAGCAGCGCTCAAATCGAACGTAAAATACCTCAATTCGAGCTGCTTTTGTATGTTTGTTCAAAGAATAGTAGCCAGCTACGAGGCTGATTCGAGGGCGCCCGCATGGCGTACAGCGCTGGGCTATGACAATGATGGATTTATAGCTTGCCTCGGAGACCTGGTAGCAGGATCTGTTGAGTTAGCCGAATGCGAGCTCGTAGCTTTGCGTGGGATTCCTCTGCCAAGTCCCGCATGGCAGCCGGGAGGACGCCCGGGAGGACGCCGGGAAGGGAGTGGGCGAGCAGCCAGATCGTGGGAGCCACAATTCACTTGCACCAAATCCTGTTGACAGAGAAGTGGAAATATGCAGCAGAGGCGTGGTAGGATGACGGGCGTGCTCACCTATTCAAATTTCCAGGCCAGAGAGTATTTCACATTATCCACAACGACGATCGGCGTACAAGCACATGTCCCGTTTACCATCCGCGAATGTACCGACCAGTCTAAATCATGCCCGACGAGGTCGCGTTTGCTTTCGTTCCCAACCAAACATCTGTGACAACCCCCAAAAAGGGGGAGGGGGGGAAATGGTGGATGAAAGAAGGAAAGCCTAACCTCCATTACACAATATTGTAAACCCTCTTCGCAATCAGGTAGCATCCCATGCCGAATGCCAAGAGGCCTGCCGTGATGGCCCAGAACCATTTCAAGTCGCCCTCGTACTCCTGACCGGGCACCCATACGTTCATACCCCACAAACCAGTGATAATGTTCATGGGCAACACGATGGTACCCAGCACAGTCAGCTTGCCGAGAACGTCAGCCGTCTGCTCCTGTCGCTCATTCATGCGGATGTTGATCTGCGCCAGGTAATTGCCATGAGACCGGGCAAGAATTCTACAGAGCCGAGGTTAGGTCGACGCCGAGTGTTGGGGAGTTGGAAAAAAGAAGACTTACTTTTCGTAGTGACTGAGATTGGACGTCATGGTCACAATATGATCCTGAATATCGCCCAGATACAGTCCGATATCTGACCTCGGGGCAACCTCCCAGCGCTCGTTACACCGTTTTGCAAAACCCTTGATGACATCTGCCTTGTTGCCGAGCAAACGATACAGACTCATGACACGCTTGCGGCAGTCGCCCACTCGCCGAAGCATGTCACCTTCGGATCCAACCGACGTTCCTGCGTTGCTTGCCTTCTCGTCAAACACGTCGTTCTTGGTGTTGCCACTCGGCGAGTGAAGCCTCAAGATTTCGTCATCAATGTCATCGACTTCGTCTTCAATGTTTTGGATCAATGGCACAAACACGTCCGTGATGTCGTCGATGATGGCGTACGAGATCCAGTCCGAGTTGACAATCAGGTAGTCCTTGAGCTGACGGATACGGCGGCGCACGTTGGCGGGATGCGGTGTCATGGAGAAGTGGAAGCTGATGACGCCCTCGCGGAAGACGATGACATACATGTTGACGGGCTCGAGGTAGTCCTCACTGTTCTGGTCCTGATCGAAAGATCGGTAGTTGACGAAGTAATAGTGGCGGAACAACTCCACCTTCTCTCGCGCCTCCTGAACCATGATGTCCTCTGCGGTAAGCGGATGAATGCCGAAAGCCTTGGATAGCACCTTCATCTCTGCCTCGGTCGGGGAGAGCACATCGAGCCACCACACGGGTCTTTCGCCATACCTGGGTGTCTTTACGAGCAACTCGGGCGTCTGTGTAGTCTGATTGCCCACAACAGGAGATCGGACTCCAGTGGGCGTTCGGTGGACTGATCCAGCACGAGAGCTGCCTCCCGAGGTCTTGTCTGGAGATTTGACGCCATCCCGTCTCTCACTCTCCGTTTGAGTGTTTGCCAGAGATGGCTGCCGCGTCGGAGCTCGAGAGTCTCCATTCAGTCCCGTGTGTGAGTGGTGCGTGGACAAGGGCGCCAAACCGGCCTCCTCTTCACTATCTTCGCTCTCGTCATCGGAAAGAACGCGTGGGTCTGGAATGAACAGCTCCTGAAAGTTGCCACCAGGCTGCACGAGCTCCGATATAGTCTGGCTGTGGATGGTGCTCTGGAACTCCTCGTTGAAGTAAGTGAAACGATATGGCGCATCTTCCTCGGCACGATACCATTCGCGGGTAATGGGCCGCAGACGACCGTTGATAAGCTGAGGCTCGGTGATACGCTTCACGCGCCGCTCGTCGCTGCGCCCTTCCTTTTCAAACCGACTCCATTCTTCGAGAATAGCGAGATCCGGCCAACGGCGACGACGGCGCCTCGGACGTTGCTTAGCCGTAGGGTCCTGCAAGTGCCCTTCCTCGTCGCCGATTTCGGAGATGCCGCTCGGGAAACAAACGTCCTCTTGAGCAGTCAATGCGATGGTGTTTCTCCGTGCCAGATCAGGCGATGAATCGTTGCGGCCATCGCGTTCGGAATGGGAGCTGACGCTGCCCCGACGACTGCTGCGCGGCGAGGCGCGGATACCAATTTCGTCGTCGTGGATCATGACGTCCCCAAAGCTCAGGTTCAATGGGTCGGATGGTCGGAAGGTCGGTGACCCGGGCATTGACGGTGGGTAGTTGACGTTGTAACTGTCATTTTGGAAAGGTGTCGCGAGCTTCGTCCTGGAGGATCTGCTGGACCCGCGTCGGCTCGCTCGCTGGCGAGGGTCGCTCGAGCCATAACTGGGAAACATCGGCGCAGTCGAAGAGCGCTGAATGGACCTGGACAGCAAAGGTGCGCCCTCATCCCATGATCCGTCATCGTCCTCCCCACTGTCTCCAACGTAAGCATTGCGTAGCCTGCTACCCGTTTGAGGCGTCGCCGTGGAGGCTGTTAAGGGCGCAGAGGCATTCATGACGGACGGTCTTCGAGGCCGGAGCGGTTGCTGTTCTCTGGTTTACAACGTGAGCATGTTTTCAGTCTGTACGGCACCCTTGAATAGGTCAACCTACCGATGGTCCAAAAGTGCTTCACTCTCGATGCTCGTGTTGCTCAAATTGGTGCGCTGACGGTAGAAGTCCTCGCGCTCAGGTGCGGGATCGGGAGCTTCGTCGTGCGATTCCTCAGGCAAGACTGCGAAAGACTTACGGCGGTTGCGCTTCTTCTTGGCCCCGCCTCGGTGATTCTTGCGCCGACGTGGCTGTTGGTGCTGTCCGTTTGGATCAGTCCGGTTTGCATTGCTTGAGGGTGTTGCTGGTGGCGGTGGTGTTGCCGAGCTCGAGCCTAGGTTCATGGATGGTCTCTGGGGCGTCGACGCCTGCAAATGGGCGGCCATAGGTTGGAACGGACTACCAGACATGATGGCGACAATGCGTCACAACAAGGGGTTGAAGACTATGAGATGGTGGAGGTGCCCGTAAGTCGGCGTCGAGACTCGGGTAGACTGACGCCAGACCAGGGAATTAGTCGTGGGCCGACTCCCCTGGAAGGTTGGGTGGCGACGGGGGGCTGCCGCGGGCAAGCTGGAGGTGGGTTTCCGCTGAGTTTTTGTGTCTTTGAGTGGACCGGAAGGATGGAAGCTCGACTGGTCAGAGACAGACGGCCCGGTAGGAACTGAACCGGAGATGATGTAGGTAGATGTCTTGCAGTGGTTGGAAGGTGCAGAGCAGAGGGGCTGCGGAAGAAATTCGAAAGAGTCGGGAGATACAATCCAGTCCAGCAGCTGGCGGTATGATGGGACTAGCAAGCAAGGCAATGCGGCGCAATCATTACGTGCAGAGATAAAAGTCTGCCGACCGGATTAGAATTGGAGGGTGGAAGATAAAGTTGATGCATCCATCCGTTGCTCTCGGTGATGTCAGTGGGTGGAACAACCCAGCAAGTCAAATCACAGGGCTAAGCTGCTTTGAGCACGCACGCACACTGAGACGCCGCCCCTGATGCTTCCGTTTCTTCCATTGGCCTCTGTTGATTGTTGGTGGATCCGAGAGCAGCTCTTCAGAGCTCAGACTCCAATTCCACAGGCGCCGAAGCTCTAGGCTCTGGGTCAACGGTGAGCCATAGTATTCGTACCTACCTACCTAAGGTAGGTAGGTATCCGTATCTAGGCTGTTACCAAACCCATAGTGGATTTCGAGCGCTGCCCATCTCCAAATGGGCACATCCCTCCAGGGTGCGGTGTCGCGCAGGCGTTCTCGACTGCCCACCCTCTTCCTTGAACGCATGACGCTGGACAGGCGCCCACTCCACAGGGCTTCTTCAGGCTGTCGCAATTCCTGGGTCTCGGAGCTCAGCCCGGGTGACCGCTCCTCCTCACCGCCCCTCAAGGTCCATCGCTTCCGGCAGGTGGGCACACGACCTTCAAATCTGGGGAAACCTTTTGGAACCGCTGTCTGGGCGCCGAGTAACCCCCACCCCATTGATTGGATCATAAGAGTACGGTACCTGAGCAGCCGACACTTCCTATCCAGACCTGGGCAGGGCAGGTAGCTTGGAACTGGCTACGCGTTAAAGAACGGGAGGGTTCCCATGGCTTGCACCAACACAGTGTCTGAGCTACGTAAGCATGTACAAACACAAAAATGTACATGGAAGTAACAAGAATAATGATAAGGATAAAAGTCGTCCGGCGTGACTGCCTTCGGGCTGGCGTGTCATACAAACTTGCAGGACTGACTTTCCATGTTTCCGCCGGGTAGGACCAAACAAGTGTGTGAGGCGAGTTAAGGGCAAAGCCGACTAGGTACCTCAATGTTTAGAAAGCGGTCTATGCTAGGTAGGCCCGAAACCTCCAACGAGTGCATGCCATTTACCTAATTAACGTGTCGCTCCCACGGGACGGAACATTTTCTTTCCGTTCTCTTTTGCTTGGAATCCATCATGATGCATATGCTCTCTCGCTGCGCGACTTTAGTACTTTGACAGCACCGCAACCCCATGCGGCCAGCTGTACAACTCGGAGACGAAGGCGACCGCAGTGGAATTGCCCATCGCATAGTAATCTACCTAGGTAGGGGCCGGTGCAGCTTTGTCCGCCAAAACGCTTCTTCCCACTTTGAGGCTTGAAATGGACTCCTTGCTGCTCACCAGGTTTTCTATGCCGTCATTGATTCAAACGAGCGCCTTATATGGACAGCAGGTATACCTGGACTTTTGAATAACATATATATATATGCCTGTCTCCATGCCGCGCCCAGATATCAAATGCCAATTTCTCGTCCAAAGAATCGCGTCGTACGTCGACCGCTATCATTCCAATACCACCCCGTGCTTTTTGAACCCTCACTACGAACCTCACTCGAAGTTCCACAACTTCGTAACTAGACTGTCCTGGAACCCAGACTCTGGGTCGTTCGGGAGGAACACCTTCTTGGGAATCTGGAACTCGAGGACGGGAGGCTTCCGGACCTGCTTGTTCATTTCGGCCTCGAGTAGCTAGGGAATCGTCAGCAAACTGACACTATCATTCATTAGTCGCGAATTTATCGCTTACACTGCCGTATGAATGATCAAGGAAGTCCTCGATGTTGTAAGACTGCTTGGTAAACTGCTCCGACATGATCTTGGCAATCGTCGCTACGTTGGGGTGGTAGTGCGACTGCAGCTGCACGATCTCCCAAAGACAGCTGTCAATGGCGTGTGTCTCCGCCGGATCAGCCTCGTCGGCCACAAACGGGTCATCGACGCCCTGCTTTTCCATGAGCGCCTTGGCCTCCGGGTCTCTCGTCTCCCTGTGGATCATGAACGTGCAGAGTGGGTGCCTCTTGAGAATGTTGTACATCCAAGGTACTATGAAAACGATGGCACTCGGGGGAGCGTTCAGGCTCAAACGTGCCAGTCTTTTAATAAAACTTGCCACCAGCACCGCTGGCAAATGAGTCGATGACAGGAATGTGTCCATCAGCCGGAAGAACCTTGAGCGGTGCTTCGAGTGCAGGATCTCGCTGTCCAGAAGGGAGTAAAGCTTTGTGTAGAATGACGGGTAATCGAGGTTGCGCTCTTTGATGAGATAGAAGACACCCGACAGAGCAAGTAGTGAAATCGAACCGCCCGCATCGTATGAGTCTGTGAGGAAGTCGGCCAGCAACTCTGGCCGGATGAACCAGGGCGCAATCTCGGTGGACATGACGTCCAGCACCTGCTTCCGCTGCTCTCTTGTCGCTGCAAGCTTGAGGACCGCGAGCCAGGCGTCCTGGCCTTGCTTCTTGTGTCGGTGAAGGGAGTTGACGTTGTGCGACTTCTTCTTCGGCTTCTCGACGTAGAAGTTACCCAGCTCTGTTGGTACGCCGCCGATGTTTGAGAGCAACTCAAAAGTATCATCGAAAAGCTCGTAATGCGGTAGAGAGCCAGGCGTCTCAGCCAGAGACCTACATCATGTCAGTTTACACGAGCTGAAGACATGTTCCCTCCCAGACTTACTTGATGGCCTTCAACGTGAAAAAGCGAATGTCGTCGTATTGAGTCAAATACTTCTTTACAAACTCGACGCGCGCATCATCGCTGTCCGAGCCGAGCAGACCCGCAACGATCTGCTCAAGAAAGTTTTGGGGGAACATGTACTCTTCCTTCTCATAGAGATGCTGAGCCTCGGCCTTGAGACACCGCAAGGCTAGCGTCAGCATTGTCGGCGCCAGATCCTCCTCGGCAAGAAGAGAGGCGAGCACACTCTTGTACTCAAAATATCGTTCCTTGAGCCATTGCACAACGACCGCTTCCTTCTCTGGTAGACCCTTCCTGGGGACGAGAGCTCCTGCAGAGAGTAGTCTCACAAAAACTCTGCACAGGGCCACACAAGCCAGGGTCGCCGCCTCGGGCTCATCCTCGTGGATACTCGTAGTCTGGATCAGTTTTGAAATGTTGTTGTAGTGCTTCTTGGACTCGAGAATCTCATTCTCGAGCAACAGAATCTCAGCCTGAGGGTCGTTGCTCTCATCACCGCTGCTCTCCGCTTCCGACTCCGATTCCGATTTGACGCGCTTCTTCGACTTCTCCTTGTTGGGAGTTCTCTTCCTCTTCAGGCCATCACCCGAGACTTTGGCGGGCATTTTGGGCGAAGTTTCTTTCGGAGACGCTGGTGTCGATATCAATCGTGAAGACCAATCTCAAATTTATAGCGGGTCCCGGCGGCGATTGGAAATTTTCGAGGTACAGATAGGTAGGCAGGTAGGTAGGTACTGGACTGCCTCCGGGGGGGGACTCCACTGGGAAGACTAGGTACCTAGGTGCCCAAACGCACGCCGCAGCCTGGGAAACATAGGCGCCGGAGACTTCCGCTTCATCACGTGACTATAGAAGCGTAACCGAGTTAGCGCCAATTACCTACTGGCTCAATCGAAGGTTTTGTCAAACCTCACCTCGCAAGCTCCGACCTCAAGTCCTTAATACCGCACCCCAGATCATCTCACAATGGCGTCCCGCTTGGCTAGAAGCGCCGTCGGTACGTCCAGACCTTCTCTCCGGGCCCTTGACGTGTCAATTGGCACCCCCGAACGACGGCGATAGATGACGACGAAAACCTCGGACAATGGTGGCTAACACGCAGTCCCCTTCGAATAGGCGCGAACCTTCTCCGGCCGACCCTGGCTCGCCGCACTCTGCCCGCCATCTCGGCTTCGATTGCCGGCGCCCGCAACGCCTCCAACGTCCCTGCCGAGGACCCCAAGAAGAAGGCCCAGTCCATCGTCGACGCCCTGCCCGGCAATTCGCTCCTCTCCAAGACCGCCATCCTTTCCTCCTCCGCCGCCCTCAGCGTTTACGCCATCAGTAACGAATACTACGTCGTCAACGAGGAGACCGTCGTCGCCTTCTGCCTGCTTGCCGTCTGGGGCGGCCTGATCAAGTACGGAGGCCCGGCGTATAGCGAGTGGGCACAGGGACAGGCCGACAAGATCAAGGGCATCCTCAACTCGGCTCGCGCCGACCACACCCAGGCTGTCAAGGGCCGTATTGAGGACGTCCAGCAGATGTCCGGCGTCGTTGACATCACCAAGTCCCTCTTCGCCGTTTCCAAGGTACGAATCAGGGTGCAATGTATTGCCACTCGAGAGGCAGTTTTCAACATTTCTCGGACGGACGGAAGGATGGGCGCTCCAGCACGAGTGGACGGAATAGTCGTTATCTGAGAGCGGAAACAACTAACGGGCTTCATCAAATAGGAAACTGCCCAGCTTGAGGCTCAGGCTTACGAGCACCAGCAGAAGACTGCCCTGGCCGCGGAGGCCAAGGCCGTCCTGGACTCTTGGGTCCGCTACGAGGGCCAGGTCAAGGCCCGCCAGCAGAAGGAGCTCGCCGAGAGCATCATCGCCAAGGTTACCAAGGAGCTTGAGAACCCCAAGGTCCTCCAGCAGATTCTCCAGCAGAGCGTTGCTGATGTTGAGAGTATGTATCACCGTTTCGACCATAGATTCCGTCATCGGAGTCTACCACAGCAATTGTAACTAACACTCTGCCCACCACAGAGATCGTCTCCTCCAAGGCCCAATAGAGTCCCATTCACCCCAGAGTCTGACAGCGAGAAGATCTTTTCCTTTGTCCAAGGGGATCCTGTTCCCCTTGCGTGTCAATAAACACCCTGTGCATTAGCCAAATTCAAGAACTTGAGAGAAGAACGCCTGTATCGCTGCTTTAACGTGTGCCGTATGTGTTTAATTAGGGGAAATGTTCATCCGGCAATCGACTCACCATCATTGACGCCGGCTGCAAGTTTGACCATGGCTGTGTTGAACATAGGATGTTTTCACATCTACCTATTCTGCTGTTTGAGGCTGTTTAACATCTGGTATGGGCATGTTGAATGCCAAAACCACATCGGTTGTCAATCCCCGCTGTACATGGCACCAACCTTCGCTCGCAAATCCGACTGCTCCGATATTCTCCGGCGAGGATAGCAACGGCCCTTGAGAACGGCAGCACCCAATCCCACGTGTGCGTCCGCGCCCCCATTGACAGCTTCACAGACCAATTGATACTACCTGCAACTCCATCAAAATGGTCAAATGCATTTTGTCAACTGGCGCGGCTCGAAAATATGTATCAATCTCAGACTTGCCTTCCCACACAGAGCCAAAGAAACTACCTATTCACCTCATGCTAACAAGCCTGGTCGCCCTCAGGACACCCCTTCCCTTCAGAATTGCCCTTCAGCGACCCCAAAGCTCATGAGCAAGTTGTTGCGAAAGAAAGAGTCGCTGGATCCTGATGCGGAAAGATGACATTCGTTACAAACATGATAAAAATAAACATTGATCCGTTAGGCAAAAAGGTGCGATCGGAAGAAACTCGAAGAAACCCTCACTAGACACGCAATCATTACCCGCTGCGCGCCTTAGTAGATAGGTCGCGGCTCCTCCCATCTCGAATGCACGCCATTCTTGCTCTCCGATGTCCCAGGGGTATTTTCAGTCTTGATATCCGCTGCAGGGTCCGAACGACGTCCACTCTTGCGCCGTCTAGCGCTGTCTCCGGCGATAGGTCCGATCCACTCCCATGCACGACCAACCTCGCCGCTGCGTCCCTCTCTTTGACTGGTCCGAACATTGCTGTTTTGCTCGACGACAGCCTTGACCCGGGTCCAGATACGATCTCGCTCGCCGAGAGAATGCACCGACCGCAGAACGTCATCGCGAAGATTGGGTAGGAATAGCCAAGGGTCGTCGATATCCTCTTCGCCGAGCTCCTTTTGCGTTGCAAGTCTAGACAGCACAAGGTCAACGAGCGAGGGGACCTGAGCCACGGTTGCCTTGTGCGACCTGTACTTGCGTCGAATGTAAAAGTAGACCGAGATCAAGAGCATCAAAGATCCAATTGAGACTCGATGTCTTGCCAGTCCGAGCTTGACTGAACGCTTGATGGCGCAGCCGATCGGAAGCCGAGCGAGAGAGGAGGACGAGAGGTAGGCGTCTGAAATTGAGGTGGAATTGGCCTTTCTACTTCGAGCACAACCGATCTGGTTAGTACACTGGTCAGAATTGGCGTTGACGTTACGGATATACGGGACAACCGGGAATCTAAGAGCAAAACAAGGTGGGTGATGACTTACGGTACCGCTTCCACCTCCTCTCGGCCCTTGACATCTCCGATAGCGGCAACCCAAAGGTCGTCAAACTCCTGCTTATTCATTTTCTTGCTTCGCTTGGCGCTGATGGCGGCCTTCAGTTCTTCTTCATCGATGGAAGGGGTATCTGGCGCCGAAGTAGCCTCGGCGACAGAGTCACCGCACTCGAACTGTGCACGTCTCTCCCGCAGCTCCTCGACAGCTTTGTCGGCCACTGCTTTCACTCTTCTGACCTTCTCCCCATCCGGCTCGCAGGTTGGAGGAAGGGGCACCAGGCCGCCTAAAGACAGCGGGTGCGGCTTGAGAAGAAAGTCAGGCTCGCAGCGGACGGAAAAGTCAGCGTAGCAGTAGGCATGCTGTGGGCAAGGCTCGCACTGGGGTTCGGCGAGTTGTACAGCCCAGTCAGGCGCTGGCACGTCGGCAGGGATGATTTGTATAGCAGGCCGACCGAGCCCACAGTAGCCGACAGCGATTTTCTCTTGCCGATACCATGCGCCATAGGCTCCGAAAAGTGAGACAGCAAGAGCCCATATGGGCTTGGAGAGGCTGCGTCTCCGGCGAGAAGGCTCTGCGTGACGCGGCGCAATCGCTCTTTCGCCGCTCGCGGCCATCTCTTGTTCCATCTCGAACTGCGCATCAGGAGTAAATTCTTCCCCAGCCTCAACCTCGTAAGACTGCAAGTCCGGAACCTTTTCGCGGAGCAACTCGCTGATAGGAACTTCGAATGCGTGAGACTTCTTCGATGACTTCGGTCGATCTTCAGCGTAATGGCCGTCCGTCCGTCGTCGAACACCATCATCTTGTTTGCTCCTGGCAGCATCTATGCCGGTGGTCTTCCTTCGTCCTGTCGGGCTAGCGACGAACTGCGCTGCAGGACTACCACTCTGAAAAGGGTTCTCTGACGAGAAGTATTGAGACTCCCTTCGATTAAAGAAATACTCTTCAGATTCTTCTTGCTTGACGTTGGGGATCTTGGGAGTGGCAGCGCGCTTGTGAATAAACTTGGGTGGCTCTGGCTCTTGATTTGGCTCTGTGTATTGCTCGACTTCGGGTTCAGGCTCAGGCTCTGGTATATGTGTCTTTGGGACCCGCACCGTCCTCTTTGTCGATCTCACTGACGATGGTGGCTCTTGCTCGTATTCCTCGCTTTTGATCCTAGAAGTAGCCTTGCGTGGCGATTTCGACCTGGTCGCTCTAGGTGTGGGTGGGGCAAGCTCATAGTCGTCGAAAGAGTCGATATCTTGGGCGCTTCCGGCGTCGACAATGCCCCTGCTCGATCTCTTGGCCCTGGCCTGCTTCGCCAGTATCTTCTTTGCTTGGGGTACGACCTCGTCTTCAAAAAGCTGGAGGAGTTGGGGCTTCTTTGCTGTGGCGGGATACTGGATATCGTGGGCAACCAGGATGGATCGCAACCGGGGCACCGTCAGCGACTTGGAGTCAAACCCCGGCTGGAGATACTCGTAGCTGTCCATTTTGTATGTTGGAGTCTGGCAATGTTGGGAAAATTGCAAGAATCAGGCAAGTGCAAAGAAAAAGACGTTGCGCCCAGAGAAAGGCTGCCCAGCGGTGATATAGGTGCGGCTGAGACACTATGCGGCAGTGATGTCAAGGGGACCTCAAGGCAACCTTTGTACTCTGCGCCGTGAAACCTTAGTGTTGGACGCAAGGAGGAATCGGCTAGCGCAAGAGCAAAGATACTATCGCACAAAAGATCGGCCACGATTTCTGCGGCCTTGACAGGTACGCACCAGGTCAGAGTGATAGGATGTAAGACGCAAGTTTGTGCGATGGATGAGATCTTGATGAAATGATGAAATCAAATGGAAGCCCACTGACGCAGCTGCCCTCTACACGTGTACCCTGGGTGCTGTGGCAACAGGTCATGTGGGAAAAAACACTACCTTGTGTGGGGCGGCAACTGTTGGTCCGTTGGAACAGGGGTATCGTTCCATTACAAGGGTGGATAGGCTTGATGTGTTGCGCACAGACCAAGACAGTTGTAGCCTCAGCCTTATTACTAATCGAAAACTCACTGAAGTGATAGGGATTACGAAACAGGGATGTCCTAAAGATCTGTGGCTGAAGTGTGGCAATTTTTTATTCTTCGAGCTACCTACTGTAGCTTGGCTAGAGCTTGTCGGGCATCTCGAGTGGCCATTCCATGTGATCATACATAATTCTGTCCATCCCTCCAGAACTCCAGAACTCTCCTCCTGACAGCTTGTACACAATGGCTGCTCCTCGGGCTCTTTTGGCCAGGAACCGTTTCGTCTGTCGAACCTGCACTCTCAAGAACCAGATTCATGCTCGCCGGTCCTATGCGAGCGCGAGCGCAATATCCCCAGCTGCAGAACTAGATATCTATGATGTCGTCTGCGTGGGAGGCGGGCCAGCTGGTCTCAGCCTTCTCACCGCACTCCGTAAGGCCCAATTGACACCCCTAGACCGCTGGAGCCCCACTGAAGTCTCACAGGATCCAACCCGGTAACATCCCGTCTCAGGGTGGCTCTCGTCGAAGCCCAAGACCTGTCCAAGTTACGGACCTGGAACCTCTCATCCGGCCAGTTTTCGAACCGGTGCAGCTCTCTCACGCCTACCTCGGCCCAATACTTGAACACGGTCGGAGCATGGCGCCACATCAAGCGCGAGCGCATTCAAGACTACAACGAAATGCAGGTGTGGGATGGTGTCAGCGGCGCACGAGTTGAGTTCGACTGGCCAGCTGGCACTTCGGCGGGGAACACCATTGCATATATGTGCGAGAACCTCAATCTTACCTCGGGCCTCCTTAGTCGCCTTGAGGAGCTCGGTGGTGTCTCGGTATTCGACGGAGCAAAGGTTGAGAATATCAATTTCGGAGAAGAGACAGAAGATTTAGACCTCAGGCAATGGCCTGTCATTCACCTGTCCGGAGGGAAGCAGCTGCATGCAAGACTTTTGGTCGGGGCGGACGGCGCCAACAGTCCTGTCCGCACGTTCGCCGGCATCAAGGCGCAAGGCTGGGACTATGGCAGGCACGGAATTGTCGCAACGCTTCAGATGGATGGTGAGGGGTGGGGTGGGGAGCACAACAAAATTGCGTACCAACGCTTCTTGCCCACAGGCCCCGTGGCCATGCTGCCGCTCCCTGGTAACTACTCCACGCTGGTGTGGTCCACGACCCCTAGCAATGCCTCGCTCCTGAAGAGCCTTTCACCAAAGGAGTTCGTCGCCATGGTTAATGCTGCTTTCCGGTTAAGCCCACTTGATCTCGAATTCATGCATAAGCAGCAAACCGGACAGGCGAAGGAGCTCGCTTGGAGGTTAGAGCACACCTCATTCGACCATCGGGCGATTCCTCAGCAGGTTATTGGGGTTCAAGAGGGCACTGTTGCCTCATTTCCCCTCAAGATGCGCCATGCAGACACATACACTGCTGAGCGTATCGCGCTCGTTGGCGACGCGGCGCACACTATCCACCCCCTTGCTGGCCAAGGTCTCAACCAGGGCCAAGGGGATATCCAAAGCCTGGTTAAGACCATCGAAACGGCCGTCTCCACTGGACAGGACTTGGGGTCAACGCTTTCTCTCGAAGCATACAACGCAGAGAGATACGTTGCCAACCATGTTGTACTAGGCGTCTGCGATAAGCTTCACAAGCTCTACTCTGTTGACAGCGGCCCTCTGTTGCCATTACGGTCCCTTGGCCTGAGCGCGGTGAATGCTCTGGGCCCTCTGAAAAGGTTTTTTATGGACCAGGCTTCGACCACTGGCGCGAAGCTCTTCTAATGACATACACCATGATGTGTTTGTCCAGTTGTCTGTACACGGTCTATACGCCACAGAAGTGTCGTTGGTCTAATCAACCGGGCAATTCTTACCTGTAGTTTTAGTTCTATCGTGCAGAAGACGTTATCCTCGGCCAGTTAGGCAACTGAGCATGTATGGTAGACATTTTGCATTCCGCAGGGTCTGCAAGGGTCTTTTAGAAAAGAGTACAATGCGGTATATACGTGGGCGCTGTCTCTACAAGTACACAAAAGGAAAGAGGTTCCTCAAAGTCATTTTGAATTCCATCTTCTGACGAACCACGCACCCTTACCGATCAACCTCACCTAAATCACAGTTAGCAACTTGTGTTCTGCGCTCTGAGACATGTCGGAACTTACCAAAAACCAAATCCATCGTACCGATGACCGCCACAGCATCAGCAAGCATGTGGCCCTTCGACACATGGTCGAAGCCAGCCAAATGAGCAAAACCAGGCGCTCTGATGTGAACACGGTAGGGCCTCTCGCTGCCGTCACTGACGACGAAGACACCCATCTCACCCTTGGGGGCCTCGATGGCAGAGTATGTCTCACCAGGGGGAACAGTGTAGCCCTTGGTGTAGAGGAGGAAGTGGTGGATAAGAGCCTCCATGTTCTCCTTCATGGCGGCACGGGGAGGGGGCGAGATCTTGTAGTCCTCGACGCGGACAGGGCCAGCAGGCATCTTGTTCAGGCACTGGTGGATGATGCGTAGAGACTGTCTAAACTCCTCCATACGACACAAGTATCGGTCGTAGCAGTCACCGCGAACCCCGACGGGGATGTCGAACTCGACTTGGTCGTAGGCGTCATACGGCTGGCTCTTGCGGATATCCCAGGGGACACCAGAACCACGGAGCATGACGCCAGTGAACGACAAGTTCAGAGCCTCGGCGGCAGACACCACACCAACACCCTGGAGACGCTGGATCCAGATGCGGTTGTCCGTAAGCATTTCCTCAGTCTCGTCAATACGGTCGCCGAACTGAGTGGCCCACTGGTAGATGTCATCGAGTAGACCGACGGGGATATCCTGGTGGACACCGCCAGGACGGACGTAAGCGGCGTGGAGACGAGCACCGGAGACACGCTCGTAGAATTCCTGGGGCATAGTGTTTAGCTGGGATGAAGAATCTCCCTCTACACGATTGTTCAACTTACCATGAGCTTTTCACGCTCCTCGAAACCCCAGAGGAAAGGCGTCAAGGCACCAACATCCATGGCGTGAGACAAAACGGACATGAGGTGGTTCAAGATACGGGTAATCTCGCCGAAGAGGGTTCGAATCCACTTCGCGCGCTCGGGGATCTCGATATTGAGGAGTTTCTCAACAGCCAGTGCGAAGCATTGCTCGTTGGTCATCATGGAAACGTAGTCGAGGCGGTCAAAGTAGGGCAGGGCCTGGAGGTAGGTCTTGTACTCGCAGAGCTTCTCCGTACCGCGATGAAGAAGACCGACGTGAGGATCGGCTCGGATGATCTCTTCACCATTGAGCTCTAGGATCAGTCGCAACACGCCGTGGGCAGCAGGATGCTGGGGGCCAAAGTTGACAGTGTAATGGCGGATCTTTCGGTCCTCGACAGACTCCTCGGCCTTGGAGAACACGTCTTGGTCCTTCGGTGGCGTCAGGCTGTAGTGGTCTTCAGCGCGAGAGAAATCGGCAGAGGTGGGAGTGAGTCTCGTGCCCTGGTATTCGGAGGAGGCATCGGCGTATCGACGCAGGCATGTCGTCGAGAACGGGCGGGCGGCGAAGGAGGTAGCTGCGGCCGGGCGTAGACATAACCTCTTGGCGCTGTGGCCAGCGAGTCGGTAGAGGCCTGACATCGCGATCGTGGAGTTTGGAGACGGCTTCGAAAGAGGTCAAGGAGATATGCTGCCTCCAATTGAGCCTCCTTGTTATGCCAATGGCTGATGGCCGGCTAGGATGGATGGAGGGGATTCGCCTTCGAAAGTGTGTAGTGTGGCCGTCATGTTCCGAAAGCTCGAACGCATCGATTCAAAATGAGGCTTCGCTGATTGGCTCAGGCGGAGCGAGGTTTTGCCGCAGCCATTGGGTTCGTACTGTGCACACTCTACCAAGCACGGTCCACGCTACATGGCATGGGTGCATGCTGCCTTGATTGACTCTTGCACCGCGTCCAAGTTGCAGCTGGTATCAAACGAGGTGAGCGGAATAGTCAGCCTCCTTCTTTCTGGTGCATATCACATCTGTTATATGATCTTGAACCATACGAAAAACGTTGCTGCAGATGCAAATCCCCCCCTATGGCTTTGATTGACCGATCGAGAAGCTGAAACAAAGCTACAGATAGCATCGCGCAACTCTCACCGTTGACCGTTGGCGGGCCCAGAACTCCTCAAGGCGTCTTCAAAGATGCCATGGCCGTTCAGCTCTTCCAGCCAAGGAGGATCGCCTACACACAGCAGAACAGAAGATGGCTCTCGCCCTAAATCTACATCATGGAACGACCTTCTCCCAAAGCCTGATCCTCCTTTACAGGCCGCGAAAGAGTGGGCTCCGGTGTTTCTGACGTCAGTCGCATCACTGGCAGCCTTTATCTTCTACCAGTCTCGATTGCGCAGGTTTCCCACTGCAGGTTACATCCAGCCCAACTTGTTCAGGAAGCGGACTTTACTAGGCCGAGTCACCAGTGTGGGAGATGGTGATAACTTCCACCTGTACCATACACCAGGGGGAAGACTGGCAGGCTGGGACTGGCTAAGGAAGGTTCCCACCACGAAAGCTGCACTGAAGGGGAAGACTGTAAATATCCCAAACCTGGATTTAAGACCCGGCACTGATGATGGTATTAGATACCAATACGTATGGCCGGGATTGACGCCCCTGAAGGTGCCCATTTCGGCCGGCCGGGCCAGCCAGGGGCCGGGGAAGCTTTACAATGGCTCAGGAACTACATCCTCAACAAACGTGTTTGGGTTCGCCTCCACAGACGTGATCAGTACGACCGTGTCGTTGCGACGGTGCACGTGAGACGGTTTCTCTACAAGAAAGACGTCGGCCTGGAAATGCTGAAGCTTGGCTTGGCAACGACCTATGAAGCGAAATCGGGGGTCGAGTGGGGAGGGGCCGAAGGAGCGTACAGGGCAGCAGAAGCCAAAGCCAAGACGAAGAAGTTAGGGATTTGGAACGGGAAAGCGAGCCACTTTGAAAGCCCCAGGGCCTACAAGACAAGAACCAATGAGGCAGAAGGCAAGAAGTCTAGTTGGCTCTCTGGCTGGCTATGAAAACCTCTGACGAGGCGCACTTTTGCCAATTAGACAGTAGCTTATCGGGAAAACATACCCTTGAGTCAAAGCTGTTTGCACCGGTGGAGAAGAGAACATGAGATGTCACTGAGGACTGATAATAATTGAAACCTCAAGGACGGGGTTAATGAGATCATTAGGGCGGTATCACTTTTTGGAGAATAAGTGCATATGTACATATGCCTCCTTTCCATGATACATACTGTTGCTGATTGGCTGGAGATCTCCCTGGCTGGCACCTGGCACCTTCACCGTGCTAACAACCTTCCTCAACCCCTGTGTTTGACCTGAACTTGGGCGTATCAGATTGCAGTATTCGTACAACCCAACCTCCCGTCGATGAATACACGATCTCATCAGAACATCTGGCCTGCTCGGCAAACTCAGCGTTGAGCTACGAAGATCAATTGGCCTTGTTCTGGATCCTCTGCGCTGATTTCGTTTCCCTCTGCACGCCCACTCGAACAGAACTTGCACAGTTTTTCGGGCCGCTCTCATCGGCCATCCTCCGCCCAAGATGTCGCTCCAAGTCCGAGGTCCAGACTTCTCGGTGACGAAGCAGAAGGCCCTTGAAGATGCGAAAAAGATGCAGGCCGCGGTGGATGATGAGGTGGCAAAAGCTGGGAAGGATAAGCCGCTCTACCTTCTGAATGAACTCATTGGCAAAGGAAGTTTTGGGCGTGTTTACAAAGCAACCGATATCAATACCAGCATGCTGGTTGCAGTCAAGATTATCGACATTGAAGAAAGCGACACTGTCAACCCCAAGCTCGCCGACACGTTCAAGGAGTTCCTAGCCGAGGTCAATGCCCTCAAACTTCTCAGCGACAGCGGCGCCAAAAACATCAACCATGTCATCGACGCATTACCTGTCGGCCAGTCCATGTGGATGATCACCGAGTACTGCGCCGGCGGAAGTGTGGCAACGCTCATGAAGCCCACAGCCCCCGGTGGCTTGCAAGAGAAGTGGATCATTCCTATCCTCAGGGAGGTTGCTGAAGCCGTGTCCTGGGTTCACCGGCAGGGAATTATTCACCGTGACATCAAGTGCGCCAATGTTCTGGTCACTGAGGCGGGGGGGGTGCAGCTTTGCGATTTCGGAGTCGCTGGCGTAATTGAGACAAAGTTCGACAAGCGATCAACCTTCATCGGAACCCCTCACTGGATGGCACCAGAACTTTTCGACCAGTCGACGTCGTATGGTACCGAGGTTGACATTTGGGCGTTTGGTTCCATGGTGTTTGAAATTGCCTCTGGCCTTCCACCGAATGTCATGGCCGGCATCGATGTTTACCAACTCGGCAACTACATCAAGGCGCACACGCCTCGGCTTGAAGGCGATCAGTACTCCGACAGACTCAAAAATCTGGTTGCGTACTGTCTCGAGGAGGATCCCGCCAAACGGCCGACTATCGAACAGGTCCAGAAACATCCTTATATCGCCAACACGGCCCAAGAATACCCAGCCTCGTCACTAGCTCTGTTGGTCAAAGGTTTCAAGCTTTGGGAATCGCAAGGCGGCAGCCGCAAATCCCTTTTTGCCCCTGGTGGAGCTCGGGGCATGTCTGGCATGGACGATTCTGACTTCTCGTCTACTGCGATGGCGAATGACGAGTGGAATTTCAGCACGACAATGGCATTCGATCAACAGGTCTTCCAGAACACAGATGCCCAGGCAGTCTACGATGTGTATGGCTCAAACGTGGATTTCGACCCTGGGCTTCTGGGTGAGATGTCACGACCCAAGCCAAAAGCCCGGAGGAGACCACCGCCTCAGCAGCTCGCCGCCATGAAGGTCCCCTTAGAAAAAGTATTTGACCCGAACACGATATCCAACTATGAAGACAATTCCAGGGCATATTACGGCAGACCGATAACCCCGCCGACCTCGGACCTTCCTCTGCGAGACGATTCTCTTCAGTCGACGGCAGTGAGAGAATCCCTTATTGATCTCGATGCCTCGCTGTCCGGCGGCGATCTCGCCAACTTTGTGGATATGGACACTATTAGAGCCGGCGGCCCACGCGTGTCTGTTGACTACCACATGGGAGATGAGCCAGATTTTAATAAACCGCCCTTGAGCGACCCGGCGGATTCGAACCCGAATAGGAAAACACAGGACTGGAAGTTTCCTTCCATGGCCCCGCCGGCTTCAGCGAACCCAGAAATGTCCAGGTTCCCTTTCAACGAGGATCGTCCGTTTCACGAAGACCAATCTTTCAGCGAAGACCGTCCCTTCGTGTTTCCCGCCCTGGAGGAGGATCGCTTGGCACCAAATCCTGCATCCCGCCCACAGATTTTTCATCACCAGACTGAACCAGTTCTCGCCCCTTCTTATGGCAATGACTTGATGGCCCCCCGACCGAATTCCCAAATGAACAACCGGGAATCCACTGGCAGCTTGATTGATCTTGACGAGCTTATGGTCCCAGAACCAAACTATCAGAACAACCGCGTGTCAACCGGGAGCCTAATCGACCTCGACATGGGCCTGGCCGACCCGATGCCGGAGCTCACTCGTCCCTCTACGGCCAACTCAGATGCTGCTTCTGTGAGCGGCTCAGACATCGGAATGGCAAACCCTTTCGACTTGGAGCGCCACGCTTCCTTGTACGTTCCCACAACCAACCGGGAGCCGTCCATCTATGTTCCAGCGTCAAATCGCGAACCATCCATCTACGTTCCGGCATCCAATCGAGAGCCTTCTATCTACGTTTCGGACGACTCTGACTTTGCTTCGAAACTCCATCAAGATGAAGACCTAAGCCTTGCTGACTTCTCTATGGCCGAGCCCGGCGCTACCGTTCGACCGTCAAACGGCCAGAGTGGATTAAGGTTGAACACGCATCGGTCGTTCAACAGTGTGAACAGCGCCGACTACTCGGACCCTGAGTATCTGACTCCACAGCAGGCCGCCTTGCCGTCTCTGCCCCTCGGCGGTTCACGCTCAACGGGCAGTCGGGATAGTGGTATCCTCCCCTTACCGCCACCACCTGCACCGCCATCGGTGGAGGTCATGCAAGGCTCGGCTAGCGCGGATGCCGTGAAAGAAGAGTTGAGGCGGATGGCGATGAGTCTTGGCGAACACCTCAGTCATGCGAACCAGTACCTTTCAACGCTGCCGGTGCGTAAGGGTGGAAGACAGGATATCATGGGAGAGACAAACTGAAGGACTGTCAGCGTGTTTGAAATTGCGTTACATTTATGAGCAGTATTGACAACACGGCAAGCAACTTTTGTTCTCTTGGGATGGCGGCGTTCAGGCTCATTGATTGTTGAAGAGGCACGAGCATGATTATTCCGAGTTGGATGATAGACGGGCCCCACGAGGACACTACTTACTAGCTTTGCACGAGAACACGTTCATATGTTGTTACCTGACAACGTCATCATTTCCCTCGGACGATGCTACCTCTGTTCGATTGTATCCTACGTAAAACCAATCATGTCACCCAGCAGCAACGCGCGGTACTTTTCCGTCGCCTCCTGCAGTTTTATCAGTACCGCGGCGGAGAGCATTTTAACATCGCTTTCCTCTCCGCCGTCGTCGCCACGCGTGCCACTGAACACTCCGCTGACCCATTCCTGCGTCTCAACAACCTCGCGAGGGTGCGTCTCGCACAACCGCCGCATGTCCGAGGCCTCGTTGACCTCAAGCAAAGCAGCCAATGCAACAAGCAGCGCGTGCGTCCCGGGGACGTCGCCGTTGACGTGGGCGCGTACGCCGAGGAGCAGATCCCAGAGCTCGGTCGTCATCTGGGGGAGAGCCAGCGTAGCAGGACCCGCGGCATGGATGATCACGGCCAAAGTCTTTAGATAAAGAGAAAGAAGGTACGGCTGGATAAAAATTCCCGATCGGGTGGAGTAGGAGCGCAGTGCGTGTTGGAAGCCAGCGGTCAGAGGGAAGAAGTAGGATGTGGCAAGCATGGAGGCCGTCGTGTTGGGAATAGCACGGATGCGGGGTTTCTTGGAGACCTTGGAGGGAAGACGAGACGTGAAGGTCGAGAGTTTGAGGGCATCAGGGCCCGTTGCTGCGTCTGCTGCACTAGCGGCTATGGGGGCAACAAAGGAGGAGATTAAGGAATTGGCGATGGTGTCGAGGGCGTTGGCGGGGATGGCCTTGAGATTCGATGCGGAAGGGAGCTGATTTGATGAGGGTGAGGGATCGAGGTACAGCGACTCCATCTTCTCGGGGAGGCGCTTCGAAGGAAATGATGCGGCGGCGGCGTGCTCTGAGGTGTCGAAACCGGCGAGCTCGCGGGCGCTGAGGCCAAGAACGGTGAGGACCGACGCGCGTTGAGAGACAGAGTAGTCGCCGTCGAAGAAGGTCTTTGAAAACCACTGGCCCATCTTCTGTGGCTGGGCGACGATGACAGCAACCATGCCCTCGAGGCGGAGCTCGTGGAAGCCCTCAATCTCGAAATTATCCTGGAGGCCAACAAGGAGAGTCGCAAGTTCGTCGGCATGGGACGAGACCTCGGTGCCGAAGTTGGCCTTTCGACGAATCAGGGGCGGTGCTGTAGTGAGGGCGAGCTTTTGTTTATCGTAGTTTTCGGTGTCCCGGAGATAGCTTATGAGGTCGCGAATGTAGACAGGAGCTTTCGGCTTGTCGCGGCGGACAAGCGTCGCATCCTCGTCCGAATCTTCAGCGTCATCCGCGGTCTTGGCGTAGGGAACGAGGCTTTCATCTTCGCTCTCCGAATCCGAGACTTCCTGGATGATAAACTTGGAGGGGACAGCTGCTGTTAGCTTCGGCTTTGGCGCAGGCTTGGGACGAGACACTTTCGGTGCCGGCTGTTGCGTCTTCTGTTCCCCTTTGGGAAGGGTGATCAAGGGGTTAATGGGCCCTGTGCTGTCCAACGTCTTGGTGAGATTCTTGTAGAACTTGGCTTCATCGGTTGCCAACTCTTCCATCTTGAAGTCCAACTTCTTGTCGCTCCCGTCGACGAGGCTGGAAAGCGCCTCAGCAATGACCATGCCCAGAAATCTGGCTTTCTCTTGTGAGGCGCCGATTCTGTTCGAGACCGTGTTCAGGTAGCTCGAAGACCGCATCAGCATCCTAAGCTTCAAGGGTGACAGCTTGTTCACGTAGCCGGCGCTGAGGAGCAGGACTTGGGCATGGACTTGGTTCTAGTCAGTACGTACTTAGCAAAGGAGTGCTAACCAGTCTCACCTTGCTGTTGCAAAATGGGAGAGTGCTTAATGTAGAGTTGGTCGCCAAACTGGTGAAGGCTTTTATCAAAGACAAGGGCAACGCATTCCCTGTCTTGGGCGAGTGCAGCCAACACCGCGCGTCTGATGCCAACGCCCTCGCCAAGACCAGCACCGGTTGAGTTGGTTAGCCAGGATATCAGATGGGCTTTTCGGCTTTCGTCATTAGAAACCACTTTCTCTATGACGCTTGCAGCAGCCGATATCGCGGTATTGGGCTGCAGCAACTCCGCGTCGTTTAGCTGGTTGAGGAACACCTCTGATAGATGCTTCAGAACGGCAAAGATCACCCTCTTTTGTTCGAGCTGAGAAAAGTGGCCGAATATCTTGAAAAAGCCCTTGCGGCTGTCCTCAGATCCGAGCAACATATCTCCGACGATTTGCTTCATCAGGCTGTCTGAAAAAAAATGTCAGCAACCCTGTTCAAGCTTGGGAGATCCAATGCCTACCAGAGTGTCCCAGACGAAGAGATCGAGTGAACATTTCCGAACAAAGCTTGGAATCATCAGACGAGATGTCACTCTTAGCCCAATACACGACGCTCCTGCCCAGCCACGTGCTGTACTGCTGTCCGTCTGCGATCCAGATGTTGTCTTTCGCGGTTCTGTCAGGATTGGCGATGGTGTCTGCCTCGCTTGCAATGGAGACAAGCCTTCCGCCGGCAAAAATTGCCGCAAATTCGTGCGACAATGGTCGTCGCCTTGCCGCAGAGTCTAGTCCTGAGCTGCTTGCTGTCCACAGAGCAGCGAGGTGCTTGTCGTTTCCCAACACCGCCGAGCAAACCTCGAGAAGCACATTCAAGTTGAGCACTAAGTCCGGACGCTTAATGCCCTTGGCACTAGCTTTGGATTCCTGGATCAACGCCTTCATACGCGTGATAATGGCGTTGAGACCCGTGACACTTCTCAGACATCTCAACAGCAGCTCGATGTCAACCGGGCCGTCGGCGTCTTGAATGCTCCGTTTTCCAGAAGTCTCTTCCTTGAGCAATGGCCAATAGTTAGGAACGATTTCCGTAACCAAGCACTGAATAATCTGCGCAGCCTCGGGACTCGGCCTTGCGACTTCGAAGCCTGCAATGTCAATAGCGCCGTGGTCGAGTGACTCGAGAACGGCTATAAGGCTGTCATAGTCCGGTTGATTCTTGAGGATTTGCAAGACAGCTTCAACGGTAGTGGCACCAGAGCTATGCTGAATAGGTTCTTCGGGCTTCTTGCCTGGTTTCGATTCTTGCCAAAGAGGTTCTTCGGGCCTCGCCTTCAAGTAGGTCTTGCTGATTGGGGTGAAGTCCATCGTCTTAAACCGGCTGTTGAGCAGTGGATGGCGGCACTGACATGTTGCGAGAGAAAACGATAAAGAATCTTATTATACTCATATGCGAATTGGGTGTGCTGGATACCGCTGTGATATTCCCTTGAAGCTTCTTCTGCCTCGGTATTTCATTACTGGATATTAGGATTCTTGGGGAGTTGGTTTGTTTCCTTCTGGAAATACCTAGGTACCTAGGTACTAATCGTAAGCGCAATGACGAACGCCAGGCTTGTTTCCGTTCACCCCACCATATTGCAGACACCCCCAACCGTGCCCCGCCTCGGAGACCGATAAGACTTTGATAACCGTGCACGGACGCGGCTCCTAGGTATCTGGTCCCTTCACCTAACCGAAGCTGAGCTTCAACTCTTAAGATCACAACCCCGACGATCGTCTCCTCCCGCTACCATTTGCAAGCGTTGTTGGCTTGATTCCTGCTGAACATGGCTACCGAATACCCAGTTCCGATAGCCACTGGCTCGGTTTCTACCACAAGTGTTGACGAAGCGAAGCGATGGTGGGCGTTTCTCTTCAACATCCTCTGCTTGTGGTATTCTTTTGCTGATTCTGGCTTGAATCAGGACCTACCTCGACAACATCCGCAAGAACCCCGGCCCTTTTAGTGACCCCGATGTTGCTGGAACAGAAGAAGCCTTCGAGCAGTTCGACAAGATTAAGGTCTTGTGAGTCGAGAATAAAACAAATTGTTTGTGCCTGCTTGCTGACGGAAGTTCGACAGGGTCATGTTTGTGATTGACTCCCCGAGTACGGAACATTGCAGCTGATATCTACCAAGCGGTGCTGGTGGTCTAGGATGCGAGATCTTGAAGAACTTGGCCATGTCCAAGTTTAAAGACATACATGTCATCGATATGGGTAGGCAGGCATTGGCCCGCTTCCGGATCTCTAGCCAAGGCTAATGATTGTACTAGACACCATCGATATTTCGAACCTCAATCGACAATTTCTCTTCAGGAAGTCCGACGTGGGCAAGTTCAAGGCCGAGGTTGCGGCTCAGTTCGTCATGCGACGCGTCAAGGGCGTTAATATTACGGCCCATAACTGCGCCATTCAAGACTTCGACCACGACTTCTACAAGCAGTTCCAGTTCGTAATTTGCGGCCTGGACAGCATTGAAGCTCGCAGATGGATCAACTCGACGCTCGTTCAGATCGCCGAGGAGGGCGAAGACCCTGACTCCTTGATCCCCATGATCGACGGAGGCACTGAGGGATTCAAGGGACAGGCTCGAGTCATTGTACCCTCGATTACCTCGTGTATCGAGTGCCAACTGGACATGCATGCGCCAAGAGCTGCAGTTCCCCTCTGTACCATTGCCTCTATCCCCCGGCAACCCGAACATTGTATCGAGTGGGCGCATGTGATTGCTTGGGAAAAGGAGAAGCCATTCCCCAAGTTAGACAAGGACGACTCTACCCATGTGTCATGGCTCTACCAGAAAGCCCTCGCCCGAGCCCAGGAGTTTAACATCGCCGGCGTGACGTATGCTCTTACACAGGGGGTCATCAAGAACATCATCCCTGCAATCGCGTCTACGAACGCCATTATTGCAGCGGCATGCTGCAACGAAGCATTCAAGCTTGCCAGCTCAGCCGCGCCGACGCTTGGAATGGAGGAGAACTACATGATGTACTCTGGTAACGACGGAATTTACACGTACACCTTCAAGCATGAGAAAAAGGACGACTGTCCTGTTTGTGGACAACAGTCGCGGCCCCTGGAGGTCGACCCCAAGAGCACGCTTCGGGATCTCCTTGACTCATTTGCCGTCCGTCCCGAGGCTCAGCTCAAGAAGCCGTCGATCAGAGCCGACAACAAGACTCTGTACATGCAGTCCCCGCCGAGTTTGGAGGACCAAACACGGCCCAATCTCGAGAAGACCATACTGGAGCTTGAGTTAGAAGACGGGCAGAATGTTCTGGTGACAGACCCTGCATTTCCTCTGCTCCAGTTCAACTTCTACCTGCGGTTCAAGACCACATAACAGGACACAGAGTCTTATGAGTAATGGTGGATGATAATGAAAACATGTGTGTCCTGGACATGAGAAAAGTGCAAGGCATGCTCGCGCAAAAGACAGCAAGCGACTAGAGGCAAATCGATGGAAATAAAAACTGACAAACATGTTTTTCTTGCCATTGCCAGCCAACCCTTACGAACCAGAAACGACGGGATATCTATAGGTATGTATGGTACATGTGCCGTGAACTTTCATCTAACCATGTTAATGACCTGTTGCTCAAGACGCATGCACCTCGTCTTGAACTGCTTAACCGACTCCAAAAACAATTCATCGCTGTCCCACTGTCCGGTGCTCTCGATGGAGAAGATGAAGTGATCCCGTACCCGGCCTAGCTTGACCTTGCCCTCGAACTCGGGGTGGCGCAGGCACTCGCGGCTGACTGTATCCTTCATGGCGTCCTTGACAACGGCCTTCTTCTCGCCCTCTTGGCCCTCGTATCCGCTACCAGCGACAGCAGCCTCCTTTCTCGTAACCTTTTCGATGCTGATCACACCCTGGGGGAAGCACTTGGCAAACTTGTCGGCGTCCTGACCCAGAATCGGACGCGTGATGGTGATGGTGGGCATGAGTCGGTATGAGGCGGTGGCAACGGGGGAGAACTTTGCGTGATCGGCGCCGATGCCCTTGTGCATGTGCATGTCGAGCTCGATGCACTGACCGGGCCGTAGCTTGGCGACGAGGATGTCCGGGTTGACAGGGCGGATGGCGTCCTCACCCGAAAAAAACTCGAGCTGGCGGCCCGTGGGCACGAACTCGATGTCTTTTGCGTAGATGCTCGCGTTATGAAAGGCCTTGTTCGGGTCGGCCTCGCCGGGGGCGGCGTCTGTATTGCGAGTGCACTCGATGCGCAGGCGTAGCTGGACGGTGTTGTAGTCGAAGGAGCCCTTGCCCCCTTGCTCGGGCTTGCGGTACCACTTGAGGAACTTATGGATGCCTTCGGAGTTTCCGGTGAAGGGGATGAGGCCGAGACGGTGGGCGAGGACCTCGTCCTGAATGACGGAGGTGTTGTTCTCGATGTAGACGTTCTCGATGGCGATGGTAGGGATCTCGGCGATGAGGATGCGGCGGAAGGCGTTGGCGATGGAGGCGTCGACACCAATGAGAGAGAAGGAAGCATCGTGCTGGGCGTTGTGGTGAAACTGAACGCGCAAGTTGGAGGCGAAGCGGTCGAGATCCCACGAGTGGTCCTCGCCGGCGTAGGTGCCCGGGTAATCGGTCGAGCTTACATCGGTGACGGTTTCCTTGTTGACGCCGACTATCTGGGACGCGACCTCGTCAGTACTCTGGACTCAGTCGCATTCCCTATAACTGCCTTTACTTACCCTCCGCCGGTCGAGCTCGGCTTGATTGGGTGTTGAAGAGGGCGCCATGGTGTGGTGTGTGTGGTATGGCTGGCAATTGCGAAAAGTTGCGACCGCGATGAGTGGGAAATAATTTTTTGACAGACCCCTCTATCCAGGTACCTACCCACCCATACACCGAGACAGGTGACAGGTACCTAGGCACGCATGCTGATACATGCACATCCTCATTCTATCGCCACGCCTACCATGAAACAGTGGGGCTCCGACGCTTCCCTATTAGTCGTTCCACCGGGTTCAGATCGACCGGCGTGCCGAGTGGATTCCATAGAACAACAGCCTGCAGCTACCTAGCTCCATGGCCACTTACAAAATGTATTGAGACCAGCAATCCTTCTCCCTCTAGCGACCCTCCGTCATGACTTCATCCCCATCATTCTTTTCGCCTCTTCATCTATCGAAGTTCGCTTCATAACCGCATCCCCTAAGATCGCAATAAGTACGTTAAGGCAATCTCTGGCGACGCCTGCAATATGCTATTGGAAACTTGGTGTTACGAGTTGAGGATATCTGCTACAACCAGTTCCTGTCGCTCAACTTCTCCCGCTTCAAGTGCTCGGCAACAACTTGCGGAAAACTATCGACGATGGTGCCCATCTCTGCGTTCCAACCTAGCCTTTCCATTCTCGACGCGCTGATACGCATGTTGATCCCGTACATAATGGCAATGTGCAGGGCCCAAGTATCCAGCGGGGGCGGCGGGATGTTAGGATCGTAGTCGCTCCCAGCGATGCTGGCCCTCGCCGCTTCGGCCACGCTGACCGACTTTATCTCGGTGCTCTCAATGACTCTTTGCTTCTTGAGAACATGCGCAAGATGTTTCATGAAAGTTCCGAACGAGATGTTCTCGCTGGTGCCAAAATAGTAGGCATCTGGGCCCCAGATGGGAAATGGTTCAGACTCGGACACACCGTCAATGGCCTTTCCGACGAGAATCATATACATCCTTGCGAGGTCCAAGACGTGGATCCAGGCGTGGGTGTTTTGTCCCTCGGCGACTTGCCAGCCCGACTTGAAAGCACGAGCGGTGAGCAAGATGGCGGGCATCGTGATTGGTGTCGGGTGCTCAATGGAGGGACTCATGCCGCCGACGAACCCCGGCGAGATGATGGCCACGTTGACAGATGGGGCCGCGTCTCGTACGATCTTGTCGGTCACGGCGTGTGTGTGGGCGGCTCCCTTGAACGCACAAATGTCTTGTATGTCGGCAATATCGTCCCACCAGCGGGCGTCCTTGGAGCCTGTGGGCTCGTCCCAGACAAGGGATGCGCCCGACGTGTGGATATAGTATGGCTTGCCATTGTTGTTCGTCTTACCTCGCCCTTTCAATCCCGAGAGGATCGCCCTGATTCCCTCGTCGTGCGTGATATCCGGAGCCGTGTTGACGACGATATCGGCTGCCTGGCTACACATTTCGAGAACCTCGAGGTCTCCCGCGTCGCCGACGACGCATTCAACTTGTGGGTAGATTCTGCCCAGACGCACGACCTTGGCCTCATCTCGCACCAAGACTGTTACCTTCGTGTGCGCATACTTCTGGAGAAGCTGGTCAAGCACAGCGCCGCCGATGTGGCCTGTGCCGCCGACACTGTGAATATTGATTGAGTCTGATTATTTCGGAAACGATGAATAGGGAAGATTACTCACAAGAAGACATGGACCATGGTTCAATATCTTGGCCTGCGACGTTGATGACCACGAGACCACGAGATTTAATATTCAACGAGAGCCACGAATAACCCTTAATGATGATGCGCAATTGATATCAGACTCCACTAGTGGACTATCTGTGGAGTCTCATGCAGGATGAACAGCCCTCGCATTTGTAATGGGATCACACTGTTGGTTAAGTTTGTGAGAAAAAAGGGGGTGTTTTTTTTTGTGCTGATGACTCAGGCCGTGAGGATGGGCCCATCGAGGTCAAGCGTAATGGGATCACTCCTGCAATGGGTGGGTGCACTTGTTGAGAACTTGAGGTCTGCCTGAGTGGGGAGATGTGTCAGTAGATATGTAAAGATGGATCGGAGTTCAAGGAGTCTACAGACCAACTGACATTACCCCCCCCCAATGCTGATCACTCGAGTTCAAGGGGTAGGGGGCCAGCGAAATTCGAAGGTAGGTGTCCTAAGATGACGAAACTAAGTCTAAAGGTCCCAAGTCTGAAGACCTTCAGCATTGGCAATCTCTAAGCGCATCCTATAGAGCATTCATTGTGCGTAGCAGGCAACTGCCAAAAATGAAATAGTCATTTATCACATGAGAGCTGCTTCGCCATGAAACAGGGGTTCCATTTTGTCTGTAGTATTAGATTCAAACAAAACAGTTCAATGTCAAAGACTGTAGAGCTGCTATATCGGGTAACTCGTAACAAGGTGTGTTATGCCTACACTTCAGGGTCATGATTTACCAGAGTCATTTGGATTATGAGATTGAACCCAGTAACCAAATACTGTTTTGGAAAATTACGCTCTACAGGTAGCTACTACGTCGACCTCTACTAGTATTGAAGCGAAAATAAATAATCTGCAATGCTGTTTAATGCCTACTACCTTAGTAAAGTAGATAGTTACTTTAAGTGAAGTGTAAGCTGTTGAAGTACCTAAGTCATAATAGGTAGGTAGTAAGTATTTTGAGTTGAAGGATTAGTGTAACCAAAAACAGAAGGCAAAAGCGACCCCAGTAATATTTTGCACCTTCCTTGCCAAAGGAAGTGCCAAAGGAACGCTGCTCCTTCCTCTAACATTCATACCGAGGTAGCTGGGTATGTACCATACATAGATATTAATCTATATCCTGAGCAGATTGCTTAGGTAGGTAGTTAGTCTTAAATTCTTAATCCTTTTGCACAGAAAACAAAACCTGACAGGCTTACACAGACAATCCTTAAACGTCAACTACAGCAAACCAAGTCAACTCTTCCGCACAAATATTAGTTTCTCCAAAACATTGAAACAAACAAGAAATTTGTTTCTCAAAGGTAATAAGTCCTATACCATTGAGAAGACTAACCACTCCTCACTTGTGGAAGACTAACATATTGTCCAGAACAAAGACTTCGTAAGTACTTGCGCAAAACTTATCTACGCATTCACAATTTCACTTTCTAGCTACTCTTTATCTGATCTTTATAGGAAACGCGTTTTTTATCTATTCAACAAGAGTGACTGTTGCATCTAACATGGTGGTGACTGCAAGCGCTCTGGCATCGCCGTGGCGACCCCAGACCTCTCACACAGATGACCACTGTCCGCGCTTCACTGCTGCAGCAGCACGTCAATCGGTGGTAACAGACCCTCTTTACACCAGAGAAACCGTTGAAGTAAGTAGGATGAAAACAAGAGTGGTTCCCTTCCATTGTTTTCCTTCCATTGTACATCGTTCTAATAAAGGACAGACTCGAAACCTGCCAGTCAAAGCTGGAACTTCCTCTCCCAGCATTCCCAACCACGCGTTCCCAACTTCAATGTCGTACAAAAGATATCGTGGTAAGCATATCGCCTCTACTAGCTCCTCAGGTGCTAAGATTATCCGCAAAGGCCGTTTCTCTGCGCTCTTCGGTCGCGGATCCGAAAGAGCTGGTGATACCGCTCGGGATACCGCTCGGGATACCGCTCAGCACCCGACCGCCTCGAAGAAGGAAGAACTTATCAAGAGCGATCCAATACAATCACCAGTGCAAGATCAAAAGCTACAGGAGTTCTCTGATCCTCACAAGAATAATGGCGATGGAAAAATGGATCGAAGATTGGACCCTGTCAGCGTCACTGCTCACCACGCCAGTGGTGAAAAGATGGCAATGGGACTCAACACCGATCCTGCTGCCAGCACGAATTCTTCTGCTGGCAACAATACCGAAACCGTCGACTTTGCCAAATTGAGTCAGTACTCGATTGTATCCGAGGGCACAGATAATCGATCGACTGTGGGCCAAGCTTCCGACAACGATTCTTCTGCCATTAACGCCTCGCACGAGACCGTTCCGAGCCTGGTGACGCCAAGCCGTGGTATGAAGCCACTGATCCATCGTCACAAGAGAGCCTCGAGCTCCTTCAAGATCGTGGACAAAACTTCTGCTGACGCCGTTGTTCTCCCGGGTTCGTCTTGTACCCCGTCGCCCAATGACGACCCCGACAGCCGCTCCGGCAAGAAGCATGTTGGCGCAAACGGAGAGACGCAGGCTGTTGTCTTTGATCAACCGTCAAAACCCGATCAAAAGCAATGCGAGGAATTTCATATCCTCCCATCGACCTCTTACACTGCAGGTGGTTTCCCCAGAAGCCCTATCAAACCCTTCCAGTCAGGCAAGACCACAGCTGATGACACTCATCCTCTGTCATCGACCACCTTCAAGGCACCGAAGGCCTTGTTCAAAGTTCCCAAGACTCAGTGCAACGATTCGGCGGCAGCTGAGGAAGACCCTATTCTCTCTTCGAACTCATACACTGAGCCTGGTCCCGTCCTTGAGATGCCCCGTGGTGATGAAGCGTCTTTTGAGGGGAACCAACACCTGCATTCGACCTCTTGCTCCGCTTCCACCCTCTTGCACGGCGTGCTCAGGACCACATCCTTAGAAAAGACGTTGGCTGAAAAGAAAGTTCGCTTCGATATTGCTTCATCAAGCAAGTACGAAAGCGGTGGTTCCGAGAATGGAGACTCGGATGGTCCTGACAAGACTGTCAAGCCAGATGTTGTCGGTATGAAAGGAGCGCACGAATCCTTCCTGTCGCCTGTCATCTGGAACAAAGGATCTGAACCTAAGATCTGGATGAAAGACGGAAAGCCGACGCTCTTCCAGCCGAAAAAAGAGCCAAGTCACTACACGAACCCTCTTTGGTCTCGTCAGTATCCCGAGATACTCTCGAACGATCAGGGCGTACATCCCCATGTCATCAAACACGCCGAGAGTACCACATCTACTGATGGCAGTCGATACTCCAAAACTCCCGCCACTAACTCGAGCGCCAAATTCGACAGGAATGCCAACCTTCACATGAATAGCGACACCATCGCAAGTATGAGCTTCGGCGCGAGCACTCCCAACACCGGCGCTGCGTTCACGAGGACCCCCGGAAACCAGAATACCTCGCCGATTCCTCCAAACCAGTCCTTCTTTGGTCGAAATTTTCCAGAGCAGCCCAACTTGCCGACTGGGTTTGCCCTTACTCCCCGCTACAGGTCCCAGGTCAAGCTCGAAGTTGGCGGTCGTCGCTTCGTTACCAGCTTTGAGATTCTCGAGAAAAGCCCCTGGTTTAGACAGCTGTTTTCCATCGATTTCCGCAACTGGTATTGCGACGGCGTCTTTCACATTGAAAACGATGGCGATCTGTTCGCCCACATTCTTCGATACTTGCGAACAGATCTCTACCCGCTTTTCTGGGACACCCGCAATGGCTTCGACTATGCTACGTACTCTATGATCATGCAACAGGCTCACCATTACATGCTCTACGATCTCGAGGCCTGGATTGCGGCTCGGAAGTTCCATGAAGTCGTGGAGATCCAGGTTGTTCATCAGAAGCTGATGATCCCTCACGATCAGGCGTGGATCCACGACCAGCGCTTAATGGGCAACCATTCTTACACGATCTCTGGCGTCGTCGAAGAGAGCCCTGGACATAAGGGCAAAGGAGAGGATGTCGAGGGCCTCAAGGTTAACATGGGTGGTATGGTTGCCCTTTTCACCACCGAGAATATGGTCAATGTAGACATGGACAAGCTGCGTCGTGTCTAGGGGCTGGCCGCGTCACACTTCAATTGCTTTTGTTCCATGCCCGAGTTCCCAAGATTTCGCCCATCATTAGAATTGGGTATGATGCATTGGGTCGATGGAAGCCGTGCTCTTCTGTCTTCGGAGGTTGTTTGTTAGGACGAGGAACGGCTATGGCATTGGAATGGTTCGTCAGAAATTCAGTCCTCATGTTTCAAGGACCAATTATGAAGAGGGGTTGAGAGACACCGAGGCTACACACCAGGACTTTGGAAGTGGTGTTTAATTCAAGGACTTGGACCACAAGGTTGGTTCTGCTGTTGTTTAGGGACTTTACAAGCTCGGCTTCCCAGCACCCATCTCAATGCCCTTGAGAATAACATTAGCTCCAATCCAATGATGGTATTCTCTATCCAGTCAAGTAGCCGTTATGGAAGCAATTACCAACTGTGTTGAAGTGTGCCAACGACAGATGATGCAAGCTACAACGACGCCGAAACAACCGCGCAAGAAGACGACGCAACTTGATCTTGTAGTCATTGTACTCAGTGGCCGTTGAACCGCAGACAGACTCCTTCTCATCTACTGGACAGGTTAACGTTCCGAGTCTCCGTAGTCAGCATAAATACTGGCTGTGGATCGTGTCACAAGCCGGAGTTCCCTCCCGCAACGCCATTAGGCGATGCTGGTACAGCAGCCCTGGGGTTCCATGCGGAAGCAGCAGAGCAACCGTGCCGCCTCTCCGTATCCGCATCCGCATCCGCATCCGCATCCGCATCCGCATCCGGACACAGACCCGGAACTTATATGCTTAGGCCCCGGCAAGACCACACAACCCCCTCCCTCATTGGCAATGTCCGCAGTCCGGCGTTGGGGTACGTCATCTTTCGCCGCTGAACTGACATCGATATGCCTCCGGATCCTCCTCTGTACCGTGATTTCAGTTAATGCCTTTTATCAGTTGCATGATTCCAGTGAAGTCGGATTAAAGTTACTGGAACCGAGGCGCTAGGCCACCAAGAACATCCCCTCCTCCCTCCCCACACCCGGCGAAACATGGTTCAGACGGCGGACGCCGCGACGCGCAGCTTTTCCTTCTTTGTTTGCTTGTCCTCCAGCCCTCTCTCATCCTGGCTTCTTCGTGATGCGGGGAAGTTCGCTCCCCAGGCTTACTGATGGAAAACTTGAGAAGAAAGAAAAAGAAAGTAACGGGAAGGTAAAAGAGAATGGAGGGGCTGCGGAGGAAGCCTTTAGCCCGTCGCCCTCCCGCCGCGTGTTCGGGTCCGTAGGAAGAAACCGACCGGGAGTCCCGGTTTGACACATCAAGTGTATCACATGCTTAACCCCTCAACCCCCGAAAGCGGCACTTCAGGGCATATGGACGAGCCGAGTTGTTTATGTCTTCACATTTGAGTTTCTTTGTTTGGATAAGTACTCGATCAAGAGGCCGCAGCTTTCTTCTGTCTCACCAACCTCCCAAAAAGGCTGTCACTCACCTCTTTGCGTCCCCCTGCGTCTTACAGCACTCACCAGTTTGCAACAGGACACAAGACACGAGAACAGAGCAACACGTAACAGACTGCGACAACTGCAACTCGATAACAGGCTTGGATTCCAGACCAGCATCAGTCAATCCGCTTCCCATCAAAATCATGTTGAACACGACAGTGACCCTAACCCACGCCACCCCTCTGCCTGCAGGCATGTCGCGCGAAGACGCCATCGCCCTCATCCATGACGCCGAGCACCACATCAAGTGTGACCCCATGATGAAGGACTACGCCAAGCGCACGCCCGAGATCCCGCCCACAGTGCCCAAGGACATTGAGCCCGTTGCCGGGACGCAATGCTTCACTGTCACTGACAGCATGCCCAGCCTCCTACCAAAGGGCATCTGGGACCGCGACGCCGTCAGCGACTACGAGTTCACCTTCACCAAGGACGGCAGCTTCGTCCGTACGAGCTGCCCGCTCGACGTCATGCTGGAGACGCGTTGGCGCGTCAAGGACGTGGCCGGCGGTGGGTTGGAGCTGGAGGAGGTTGTCGAGATCAAGTGCTCAAGGCTTTTGGCGAGCGCTGTCAAGGGGCAATGCGAGACGAACTGGAAAGACTTCCACAAGAAGCTCTTGGGGGGCAAAACGTAAAGAGATCGAGTGGGATGTTTTGAAGGGAATGAATGGTACCTAGACGAAAGTATTAGGGTAAACCGATCAAGATTGGAGGCAGATCTGGCAATAAATAGACTCTATCTCCAATTTGGACACAGCCGTGGCCGAGACGATGCAGGGTTTAGGACGCAGCAACGTGTAGGTGGCTCCTCACATGAGGCTGCTTCGCCCGCCGATTTCCATGCTGCCTTGGCCATCCTTCATCTCACCACTCCGACCCACGACAAACTCGCGGTAGATCCTCTGCAGTCTCGCCCGTTCCTGGGTGCTAATGCTAGACCTGGTGCTTTCGAGGGCCTTCATCAAGTGTTCTAGCTTGACGACGACCTCCTTATCGTTGGCCGGCTTGGCGTCCCCTTCTGGACGCTGAGAACGATTCACCCTCTTGCGAGCGAGCCGAATGCTCTCCAGTTTAGCGAGGATGGCTGCGTTCTCGACCAGCTCTGCTTGTCGGCTGAGGGGTTTGGTGGATGACACGGTGTCTTGGCCATAGCGGAATTGCACAAAGCTGGGAACGGAGCCTTGCGACGGAGAGGATTTCCCGTTGACCTTGCCGTTCGTCGTCGGGGCGGGATCAGCATCGCCCAGGACATCGTGGATCGCCTCCAGCTGTGAATTGGACACGAGAGCTTGGAGATCCGCGCCGGAAAACCCCTCTGTCCTGAGAGCAATGTCGGCCCACGCGCCGTCCGACTCGGTCAGCTCTTCGCTGAGCTTGACCTTGCTAGAGAGTGATTTCAGAATGTCGACGCGATCCTCCAGCATAGGCATGTCGCAGAGCAGTGACTTGTCCAAGCGTCCAGGGCGAAGCAGGGCAGGGTCGATTAAGTCTGGGCGGGACGTCGCCGCGAGCACGTATACACCCGAAAGACCTTCGGCACCGTCCATTTGAGTGAGAAGCTGATTCACGACTCTGTCCGTAACGCCCGTAGAGTCATGTCCACGCTTGGGAGCGATGGAGTCAAACTCGTCGAAGAACAGAACGCATGGCTTTGCAGCCGACGCTCGCTCAAAGAGATCACGGACGCTCTTTTCCGACGCGCCAATGTACTTATTGAGGATTTCAGGTCCCTTGACACTGATGAAGTTGAGGCCGCACTCTCCAGCAACAGCACTCGCCAGCAACGTCTTGCCACAACCAGGGTAGCCGTATAACAACAAGCCGGAACGTAGTCGAAGCGGACATTGCTCGAAAATAGGTGCGTACTTGGTTGGGTACTGCAGAGTCTCCAACAGAACCTTGCGAGTTTCTTGCAAGCCACCGATGGAGCTAAAGGTGGTGGTCGAGTGTTGCAGGGATACGTTCCTCAGAGAGGCTGGCGTAAAGCCTTTGAGGGCGTTGTCGAAGTCTACGCGACTCAAATGCACCGCGCCTCCTTCAAAAAGCGAAGGAGAATCATTCACAGACCTGATGATGGCCTCGTTCCTCGCCCTCGCGACCAGAAGGCTGATATCGCCTGGCATGTAGCCATCCGTGAGACCAGCAATATCTAGGAAGTCCAAGTCGGCATCCAGCATGAATCCACCAGTGGCACCATTCTGGTTCTCTCGGCTGCCTCGACTTCCGGCGTCCATCCAGGCGCTGTCTTCGCCTTCATTGCTTCCGTCGGCTGTGGTGGGACGACTGCCATTCTGAGGTGCGCGCGGCAAGTCTTCAGCGGTGATGGAGTCTTGCCTGACAATGCTCTCCATGACCTTGCGTCTCGCGTCCTTATTTGGCGCCTTCAAGTCCACGATCTCGCGGACCACATGCCCGCCAATAATGACATTATTTAGAGAATCTTTGCCTTCTGCAGTTGCCAACAAGACAACACCTGTCTCTACGTTGCAATATTGGCGGATGATTGCCCCGACAATTTCGCTGATTTGGCGACTTCTTCCGTTGTCATTGCCGACTTGCAGTTCCGTTTCCACAGGGCACAGCTTATCCAAATCGTCCAAGACCACAAGTGCTTTGCCCCCCAATCTGGCACCCCAGCTTGCTGACATGAATACTTGGTTCAGGGTATCCTTTATAGTCGCGATTCTTGTCTCGTCATTTACCAGTTTCCGGCATGGGAAGTAAGTAGTGTGGAAGAGAAAGTCTTTGCCAAGCTCATGAGCTAGAGATCGTGCAACAGCAGTTTTACCGGACCCCAGCGCACCAGTGAGGAGAGTAGAGGAAAGGTGCGAAAGATGACTTCGAAGGTCCTGTAACAGCTTGTCAATGCCGACAAGCTGACCCTCGTAGGATGGCTGAAGTTCGGCGATGCTGTCGTCGTTCATCCACGATGGCCGCGGGACCGGATCTCGGATGTCGATGGGGATCTTTTCACTCAGCCCCAGTACCCATCGGGTTGACGACCTCAGTGGGTCGCTGTTGATGGCTGGTGGTTCGAATTTGACGATGCCTCCCTCCCAGCCCTGAGGAGCCTCCAACCCTTCGAAAAGTCCGATTACAGAGCCATCTGTCAAAGGCCCGCTGAGGAGAGAGAAAGAGTCCTTACGGGCGCCGTACAGATGCTTGAATTGCTTGGATGCTTCCTCCTTCCCAGCCTTGGATTCGCCGCCAAACTTCAAACCCTCCGAGGACTTTTTCGAGGCGGCAAATGGCTGGATGATCAACTTTTGCACCGCATCCAACGGCCATTGCTGGGGCGCTGGTTCAATCTTTATGATCCCACCCACAGATCCTGCGAAACCTAGTGTCGAAGATAGTGCTGGTGAGAGGGCGATCGTCTTGCCATCAGGAGGATCGTCCCAAGCGCGTAGGTTCGCGACGACCTTTGTTGCTACCTTGGACGTGCTGGCAGACTGTTCAGTGTCTTGCTGGGGTTTCTGCGTGGAGCTCGCTTGTTGTGTAGGTCGCAGAATATTGACTGACACATAGTTGACGCCCCTGAAATCCTTGTTGTACAGTATATCGCGGTCCACCCAAACACTAAAATCCTGAGTCGTCAGGTCTTCGTCAAACCAATCTGCGCAAGCTGAGCGAGCGACTCCGCGCAGGCACAAAGCAGGCTTGCGCTCATCCCGCGCACTCCGCCGCCGCACTGTACTAGCACCGCTGCGTTTGGACTTAGACGTGCTTGCCACACTACGATTTTCCCCCAAGGAATGCGACGTCTTGGCCCGGACCTTCGGAGCTACAATGACCTCGGCGTCGGGGGAGATCTTGACGAAAGCAACATCGGCCGCCGGTGTAGGGTCGAGGGAAATGACCTTGATGTTTGCCGTCGATGTCGGCGAAAGGTGCAAGGTCAAGGCGTGAGGAGGGACCAGCGAGCCGGAACCCGAGGTGAAGGCGGGATTCGGCAACGCTCGTACTTGATACGATAGATTGAGCTCAAGGAAAGTTGCGTGTAGTTCGATCATCTCCCAGTCTTCTGGCGTAAGAGGCTCGATGTTGATGGTATGCGCGACGGGTGGGTCGACGTGTATTGAGGCTGTAACTCTTTGTCCGTCTGCGAGGCCCAACGTGCTGGCTAGCGTCGCATCAATTTCGACTTGGGCAACTTCTTGATCACGCGAGGAAGTGCCTCCCCTCCCGCCATTGATACCATCGCGTCCGACTATTGGTGCAACCTTGCGCTTGCTTGGCATGCCTGTCCACCCAACAAAAATAGACCGTTGTTGGGATGCGCCGGAGGCGCTGGCAGACGGGCGGTAGCTGAGTTCGACGACCACATTTTGGGCGGGCTAGAAGGCGAAATGTCAGGATCACGCGCACAAATAGTGGAGGAGGACCAATGGCTTACGGTGTTGACGTTGACAAGCAGTGACACCAAAGATGCGGGGAGGTTGACAAGGCAGTTCTTCAGATGAGCTAGAGAGATTTCGGCCGGAGTCGACTGCGCATTGCGCCTGGAAGTCATGACTGCAATCGAGCTGTCAGCAGTCCATAAGAAGAGGTGAAAGGATACAAAATGTTTTGGTCTACCTATGTTGAGAGAAACAAGTGGGACAACGACTGTTGCAAAAGTCGCTGCAGAGGGGGATCAGAGCTCGGGCTGTTGGAGCTGTACGGATAGAGGAGAGAGAGTTCAGCCGAAAGTGATCCTGGCATGTGCCGACGCCGAGGCACTCCCGGCATGGACAGTGGCCTCCACCCCCATTGCATCCGAACACGGGGAAGCAGCATGGGTACGTACCGCGGATACAGTGAGTGTGGCTGAGCAGCCAGCTGGCTTGCTGTTCAGGCTCGAATGCGCGTCCACTTTACGCGACTCTTTCGCGTCGGCCGTGTCGTCCGGCCAATTTCTCAACCCCTGGTCGCATCGATCTCACATTCGATTCTTCCCAACCCCCCACCCGGCGCCAAACAATCTTCAATTCGATAATTAGTTGCACAACCCTACGAATACCCAAGACGACTCCCCGCTGTCGTCACCAAGACGAACCACACCTAATACAAAGCTGCATTGCCGTCCGACCCTTGAGATTGTCACCAAGGACTTGGAAGATCTTTACCTCCGTGACCTGACAGATTCTATCAAGATGGCGCTTCGTCAGTTCAAGGCGCCTGTAGCCTACGAAGCGCAGCAAAGTACGTTTAACTCCTGCCAACCCTGACCCCCTGCGTGCCATCATCGCGACGGAATGCTGATATACCACAGCGGCTCTGGAATCTTTTCTCCAAGACTTCAAGGCGTCGCCAGAGCAAACAATTTCGCATGCGCTGGGAAACATCACGATCGACGAAGATGACTTCAGCGACGACGAGCTGATGGAGGATGACGAAACGCGCGAGATCCGTCGACAGTCAAGGACTGCACTGGGGCCAAAATACAAGGTTATGATTCAGCAGCTGGCAGACCGTAAAATCGACGAGGTCACGGTTGATTTGGACGATCTGGCAAGCGTGAGTTGCCCTACCACGTACCTTCCTTCCTCTTTACCGACCAGGGCTAACCTTCTTTCAAAGTTTGAAGCATCACTTGGCGACGAGCTTCAGCTGGTGCAGTCTATCGAGATGAACGCTAAGCACTATGTTGAAATCATGTCAAGAGCAGTTGACAAGCTCATGCCCAAACCCAGCGTTGACACCAAGTATGATTCGGGCATGGCTCCTTTCTTCAGCTCCTCTCTAATATTTCGGCAGCTTCAAGGATGATGTGTTGGATGTTCTCATGGAACGCAGAACCAGGAGGAATGAGGCTCTGCAGAGAGCCGCTACTGAGCCTGTCGACGGCCAGCTCCCTGATCCGACGGTTGCCGACGACAAGTTTCCAGCCGAGCTCACTCGTAGGTATACCCTCGCCTTCAAGCCGCGGTCCGAGACACCCACCCACCCTGCCAAGGCACTTGCTGTGCGAGAGGTCAAGGGCGAGAACCTGGGCCACCTGATCACTATTCGCGCTATTGCCACGCGAGTCTCCGATGTCAAACCCATCGTCCAGGTCAGCGCATACACTTGCGACCGATGTGGTTGCGAAATCTTCCAGCCGGTCAACGACAAGTCATATGGGCCCCTGACCATGTGCCCTTCTGAGGACTGCAAGAAGAACCAGGCCAAGGGCCAGCTTCACCCCTCTTCAAGGGCCTCCAAGTTCCTGCCCTTCCAAGAGGTCAAGGTCCAAGAACTTGCTGAGCAGGTCCCTATTGGCCAGATTCCACGGACTCTGACCGTTCTGTGCTACGGCACTTCCGTCCGCAAAGTCAACCCTGGTGATGTCGTCGACATCTCAGGCATCTTTCTTCCCACACCCTACACTGGCTTCAAGGCGATGAAGGCCGGTCTCCTAACCGACACCTACCTGGAGGCCCACTACATTGTTCAACATAAGAAGGCGTACTCTGAGATGATCGTTGACCCGGCTCTGGTGCGCCGCATTGATCAGTACAGACAGTCTGGCCAGGTGTACGAGCTCCTCGCCAAGTCCATCGCCCCTGAGATTTTCGGTCACCTTGACGTCAAGAAAGCCCTGCTCCTTCTGCTTATCGGTGGTGTGACAAAGGAGGTGAAGGACGGCATGAAGATTCGTGGAGACATCAACATCTGCCTCATGGGTGATCCCGGTGTGGCCAAGTCTCAACTGCTAAAGTACATCTCTAAGGTCGCCCCTCGTGGTGTCTACACCTCCGGCCGCGGTTCAAGTGGTGTCGGTCTTACTGCTGCCGTTATGCGCGATCCCGTCACCGACGAGATGGTCCTTGAGGGCGGTGCCCTTGTCCTTGCCGACAATGGTATCTGCTGCATCGACGAATTCGACAAAATGGACGATAATGACCGTACCGCCATTCACGAGGTTATGGAGCAACAGACCATCTCCATCTCCAAGGCGGGTATTTCCACAACACTAAACGCTCGCACATCCATCCTCGCCGCTGCCAACCCTATCTACGGTCGGTATAACCCCCGTATCTCCCCCGTCGAAAATATCAACCTTCCCGCCGCCCTACTCTCCCGTTTCGACGTTATCTTCCTCCTTCTCGACACTCCGTCCCGCGAGTCCGACGCCCAGCTCGCCAAGCACGTTGCCTACGTCCACATGCATCAACGCCACCCGGACATTGGCACCGACTCAGTTGTCTTCTCCCCACACGAGGTCCGCTCTTATGTTGCTCAGGCCCGCACCTACCGCCCTGTCGTCCCAACCGCTGTCTCCGAGTACATCTCCAAGACCTATGTTCGCATGCGTGGCCAGCAGAAGCGCGCCGAAAAGAAGGGTGAGCAGTTTAGCCACACTACGCCGCGTACCCTTCTCGGTGTCGTCCGTCTTGCACAAGCACTCGCCCGCCTGCGCTTCAGCAACGAGGTCACTCACGACGACGTTGACGAAGCCCTGCGCCTTATCGAGGCCTCCAAGGAGAGTCTCGCTGCAGAGCAAAGTGTCAACGGTCGCAGGCGTCTCAACGCCAGCAGTAGGATTTACAACCTCGTCAAGACCCTCGCCGACAGCGGCGCCTGCCGTGCCGACGACGCCGACGACGACGACGAGGAGCTTGGAGTCGAGCTCAGCTTGCGTAAGGTCAAGGAGCGTGTCATCGCCAAGGGGTTCACCGAGGACCAGTGGCTCTCTGCCCTGGAGGAGTACAACGAGCTCGATGTGAGTTTTTGCCACCCCCCTTTCGTTCCCCCCCACCTCAAAAGAACCGCACGCTAACTATCCACCAAATAGGTTTGGCAAACAGCTGGAAACGGCACGAGGCTGGTGTTCATCACCTCCAACGGCGCAGAAAGGGACGAGTAGTCATCACGTTGCACTAGTTAGAGGCGGTCATGTCGGGGTGGTTGCGCAGTGTATTGGCACAAATCTTGTTTTAACAATGCAATTGCTTCTGCAAACTAAAAAGACAATGAAGCTTTGTGCATTTTGGCGTTCGGTTAAAGATGAGAGGGAGAGACGTGGGAATCAAGAGTAGTCAACGGGCTTGGCTCAGCCGTACGAACAGAATAATTAATGAAAACCCAGAGCCATTGACTTGAATTGCCGGTCCCCCTTCACTGATAATTGTCTCGCGAAAGACGTGATCCGGCGGCGGTGGCAACAGCTCGAAATTCCCATCAGCTTTAGATGTGATTGTATAATACAAAAATTTACCCCTTCTACAGTGGCATCTTGGTACATGTATACATGACGTCCCCTCGTTGTTCTTGACAACTGGACTAGCCTTACTTTCTTCCTTAGTACTGCAGCATACGCGAGTTGAGCAAGCTCGCCCGCTCCAGCTCGCCGAGAACACCACCACCGGAGATGGTCCACTTCTCTACGACGGTGGTCTCATCAATGCGCGCGCGCATCAGGCCGCTGGCGGCCCAGTACTCCATGACGGCGCGTGCCTCCTCGCGACTGATACCGCTCACATTGAGAGTCTCAACGCCGCGGACGGCCTCGTAGACGCGGTCGTCGTAGCCCTTGTTGTAGGGGTCCGGAGTGGGGACGTGCAGGTCGGCAGCGGCGGCGGCAGACTGGGCCAGGGCGAGCTCCATGGACGGGGAGCGGGGCGCATTGCTGCGGCTCGTGGCAGCGATGACGGCACCGCCGTTGGCGAGAGGAGTCTTGCCGGAAAGGGCGTCGATGAATAGGCGGACGAGGGTGAGGTCATGCGAGTGCACAAGGTTGAAGGACGGATCGCGATAGGCCGAGATCTTCATGATGTGGGAGAGGCCATCGAGTCCGAGGAAGACGGGCGGACCGCCGGGGGCCGTGGTAAGCTCGTGCCAAAGGGCCTGGAAGGCGGGCCAGGCGAACTCAGGCTCCTTTGCGGCCGTGGCGATGTCGAGCAGGGTGCCATCTTTGGGAACGTGGAGAAGCTCGGGGTACTCTTTGGAGACCTTGTGCTGCTTCAAGATAGGGCCATTGGCCTTGACGATCTGCTGGAGGAGATTGAAGCAGTAGGTCGGCTGGTAGAACTGGAGGGGCTTGGTGTTGGGGATCGGGCTGTAGTCCGTGTTGGAGTTGGTGAGATCTTGGGCTGTAGAGAGTCAGTAAGAGGGCGTCTCGGAGTGAGCCGATTAGGCTGGGGATTCCCAGGAAAGCTTGCCTTCGGGGATGTTAATAACAACCCAACTGTTCAACAACGCGTGGGACAAGCCCTGTAGCAGCAAGATGCTCTTTCCCACAACCTTGTCACCCGTCAACACCATCCTCAGCGTCTGCCTCTCCTTGACGGCGTCGTCCAGCCTCTTTGCGAGCTCCACCGTCTCTCCCCGAATGAGCATGTGCGGCCTGCGGAATAGACCCCAGTTCTGGGTTGTCTTGAACGCTTCGAGCGTCCGGAGCTGGTCGACCAACTGATCCGGCAAGGCGACCATAGAGCCCTTGTTCTCCGCCACGGCCAACGTTTCTATGCCGACATCCTGGAGACCCTCGACGGCCAGAGCATTGTTGTTGCTCAGAGTGATGCGTTTGCGGAAGGCCTTTCTCTCTCCAGGAGCTGGCTTCTTGACCCTGGCGGTGTCCCGCTTCTTGCGCGCGTTCTGGTTGATCTTGCCGCGACGGATGTGCTTTCCGAGATACGTCACCCGACGGGCGGCGACGGAGTCGGCAGACGAGGTCGAGAACGGCGATATTCCAGTAGCCAAGGAGTACGACGTAATGATGGGCACGATGCGCTGGGAGAGGATCCGAGGCGCGGCTGCTCCAATCGTCGTGGGCCTGGTGAGGCACCGCACGCAGTTGGCGGCGGAAGCCATTGTGGGTGCGATTACAGAAGGGCGAGCTCGAAAGGGTTCTTTTGGTCGTTTCTAAAAGATGGCCGTGTTACGATCAAGCCATTCGGATTGGAGGGGCGTTGCGTTCCGTCCGAGGCAGCTCGTCGAGTCGCCCTTGGGTAGCTGGGTCGTCGTCGGGTGATGTTCTGTCCCGGCGGCTCAACCCCCAAAAAGTTCGATGCTGGTAAATTCTCGGGATGCTAATCACACGCCCCCTTGCTCATGCTCCGACCAATGGCAATGCTGATTGGCTGCGATGACTGTCGGCGCTACGGTAGTAGTTGATCCGTCATCTTATCGCTATCAGAGAGAGTTCGCCAGCCAAAATTTCCAAGCAGAGAAAAAGTTCTGGGATATCCCACTTGGGGGACTGCAGAGTCTCACTTCCCTCTACAGCCGGAAAGAACACCACTACAACACGCCCAACTCATCTGAGCGACCAGCCAGACCAAGACGATATCGCAACACTCCACAGCCCGCGATAAAAGTTTCAGCAATGGCGCTCCCCATCTCGCGCCCCAAGCTGCCCGTCGCAGTCAACAAGCCGACGCCGTACACCTTCGACCTCGGCCTGCTCATGGCCAACGACCCCAACCCCGTCGAGCTCGACAAGTCGGCGATCGAGGATTCCCTTGCCGCTACGGCCCGCGATGGCGCACAGGCACTCATCAACCAATTGCTCACGACCTGCCCGCTCCAGAGCACCACCGACGGCGTCCTGCTGTCGCTGCCTGCCCCTTCGACGGCGCTCCCGCGCGAGAAGCCAGTGCCGAAGCCCAAGGAGCCCACCAAGTGGGAGCGCTTTGCCGCCAAGCGCGGTATCAAGCCCAAGACCCGCGAGCAGCGCCGCAACCTCGTCTACGACGAGGACACGAAGGAGTGGCGCGCCAAGTGGGGCTACAAGGGCATGAACAAGAAGGGCGAGGACGACTGGCTGGTTGAGGTTGACCCCAAGGAGGAAATGAACCGCAAGGAGGGTACCACGGTTCAGGGTGACAAGCGCAGGGAAAGAAAGGAGAGGATCAAGCGCAACGAGAGGAAAATGAGGAAGAACCAGCGCGAGTCGGGTAAGCGGTAGACAAAAGCTTGGGAAGGAGGATGAGGGCTTTGTTTGAAATGCTTCGGGTTCGGCTCATGGTAACGGCGTTTCACGGTGGTTAGTCATTTCCAGTCTCCATGGCATGGGCGTCGGGTTCTCAAAAGGAATGAATTCGCCTCGCGGGCCACAGTTCCTGGCTGCGACCACAAACCGATATTTGGGCGGGCAACAGTCTCCGTATTGTGAACTTTGTCTTCCTCCATTTTTCGCGAGGGAGAGGGAGCCCGGCGTGGCCGTAGCCGCGCACTCATCCCCTTCTTTCTACATACAAAACTTCTCTTGTATTGTACAGAGATTCCACAAAACCCCTGCAGTCATCTGTTCGTGACCTGAGTGAGACCCATCCCTCAACCCACGCCGCTTGCCTTAACCAGCATTTAGTGAATGCTCCTGGCTCGTCCTGTCCTGCCATGCTACAAAAGACCAAACATCGCTATATTCGCAGCACTTCACAAAAGGAGAAAGAAAAATTAGGTACCCAAACCTAGAAGCCACAACGAGCGATGACCGCTCCCTAGTAGTCCTGGTCGCCAGGTGTCTGCCTGTTGATGCAAAGTCAACCAAGACAATTTTCCCGGAAAACAGCAAAATCGCCGGCTTTTGTGATACGATTCGATGCCCTGGGGGTATACCAAATAGCATGATGCTGTGTCGCAAACGAAGCGAAACCCAGTGAGTAGTTTGCGGGTCCACATATGAGTTGGGCTCGTGGTAGTAGCCCGTCCGGTCCGTGTTTTTTTTCACGGCCCCGGGTTCGGGAAAGGGGTTGGGAAAGAACGAAAGTCGTCAATGGCGTGATGTCGTCGTCAGTGATGATGTTGTTGATGATGCTGAAGCGTTCCATATACACACGAGTTCCGCCTGGGTATTCGATGGATGAAAGAAACTGGAGAGCACTCGGAGCTAGCATCTAGAAACCGAGTGGTGAGAGGGGTTTGATGGGTGACAAGGGCCGCAAGTCGTTGGAGCCCCTGGGCGCGTCCCGGCTGCTGTCAATGGTGAGCGTCGTGGACATTGTCGAATTGGATGCGACACTACCGTTTGACTCTGAAAGTTGGAGGGGCTTTTTTTTTGGCCGTCGGTCCTTGGCTTGCTGCTCGGTGCTGGCACTCGACTGCTTGCTGCTTTCGGAAGACGACCCCGCCCTCTCCTCCACTGTCGTAGTGGCAGCTGGCTCCTCCTGCCCTGGCTCCTCTGTGGTCTCGCGAGAGGGCTTGCGAGGCTCCGACAGACCTTTCGGGGGCGGTTGGTCGAACAGCTGATACTCCTGCTCGATGAACTTTGCCTCGTTCTTGCACCCTTTCCAGCAGTCGCGCCAGTCGCAGACCAAGAATCTGAAACAGAATGCGTCTATCTTCATGCATGGCTGAAAGCAAATGCATAGGTTTCGGAAGTCCATCTTATTCTTGTCAGAGTGCGCCAGAAGCAGGCTGAGATGGCAGGTAATGGCAAAGAGAAGATAGTAGTTGAACGGCGACAAGTTAGACAGCTCTTCAATCAGGAGCGGAGGCACGGTTTCGTAGCCGACGCATTCCCTCGCGACGCGCTCCTGGGCTGCTTTAGGGAATAGCTCGTCGGGTAATTCTCGTAGCCACGCCTTAAGCATGGAGCCAATGATGTTGATGTCGTAGAGGTCTGGCTGTTCAAACAGATTGACGTCGTACTCTTGCCAGGTCATTAGCAAACCAAACGCTACGAATGAATGGACACGGGTGCACCAACCTTCGTCAAACCTTCTCTGCCACTTCTTGATTTGCGGCCCGCTCCCCGGCACACGATAAAGCCCTTCGACATCGCAGCCTTTGTAATTCAGGTAGTCGATCGCGCGCCATGGGAATGCTGGCATCCAGAACTCAGTCTTGTCTCTCGAATCCTCCAGGCGCTTCGAGATCCGTGTGCGACGCGTCTGTTCGACAAGAGGCAAGTTGATCGTCTTCAGTACGTAGTGTTCGTCGTCGATGACTGGCTCTCTTTCTGTCGTGCTCCCACTGCGACCGCTCTTGCCAAACAGCCGATTGCTGAGCATGTCCCTGCCGCTCTTCAATCCACCAAAAAAGCCACCGTTTTGCGATGAGGAATTTAGCCGGGGATGGTGATGATCCTTTTCCTTCTGATTGTCCTTGTTACCCATGTCTCGAGACGACGCGCGGTCTTCCGAGCGGTTCCGCCCAGCCGAGTTAACCATCTCTTTGTGAGACTTGTCGGGTCCGGTGGCGGGCGTAGCGAGCGAGTGGTTGCGGCCTGTCAAATAATGCGACGGTTCGGGGTCGTTGATTGCGACAGGCACGGGGCTTGGTTGCTTGTCCCGGGAGCCTGAGCCGTCCTTGTCGCGAAGCGACTTGTTGCGGCTCAAGAGACCGAAAGGTTTGGACTTGCTCTTCTTCGTGGAGGAGGGCTGGGCGGAAGAAAGGTCGCAGTCAGCAACGGAGGCTATTGACACGTCGGACTTGGACGGCAGGACGGGTGCGGGTTTTTGGACGGCGTGCTCGGCGTAGGATGGTTCTGCTGGTCAAATGGGATACGGGTCAGCAGCTGGAGAAATGGTCTCTCGATAGGCGAAACGGGGGATGGATCAGGTAGTGGGCCCCGGCTGCACAGGCAGTGGACACTGCGGTCTCAAGAAAGAAAGTTATCCTCGTACCTGAAGGTTGGGTGGATTGGTCACTGCCCATGGGAGCATTGTCGGGGCCCCTCGACATACTTTGGTCCCTCGAGTCAGTATTTGGGATGGGAGCTTGTTGCTGACTCTGGCGCTGAGGGTGTGAAGGCGAGTGTGAAGGAGAGGATGCGAGAGATAGGGACGACCGGGAAGTCTTTGAGAAATTGAAGAAGAAGCCGCCGCCTTTGGAGGAGGAAGACGAGGTGGCGGTCGTCTTGCCGGGGGCGTCGTCAGGGCGGTGCGCCCGGGGACTGATGGGGTTCTGTTGGTGATGCTGGCGAGGGGGCGTGTCTTCGGAAGCGCGATGGAGGGCAGAGGAGATGGGTTGATACTGCTGAAAGGCGTCGTCGTTTTCAAAGTTTCGATGCTCGTCGGTCAACTGAAGGGACTGCTTGCCACTGGCGCTGGGCCTTTTCGGAGTGAACCTAAAGGGAGAGCGCGGGGATCTGGGAGAAGATTGCGATTTGG
>PJEX01000079.1:113535-155224 GCA_005350895.1 Colletotrichum tanaceti
GGGGGGCGATCAAGGATGAGTACCTGAGCAGAGCCAGAGAGAGAGGGTAGAGAGGCAAAGCCAGACGTATTAGAGCCAGAGAGTGAGCTCCTCGACAAGGTCAGGTTAACCCAGCTTAGGTACGGATATCTGTACCATAATTTGAATCAAATAGGAGGATGATGGAAGCAAGCCCTTGGGGAGAGGAGACAGAGGTATGGTACAGGTAGTACTCCTCTCTCTCTCTCTATCTGTGTCTCTGTGTCTCTGCGTGTCTGTGTGTCTGTGCAGCAGAGATAATGTACGCTGGCGGCTGGCTATGTAGCTAGATGTGCAGTACCTGGCTGGAAACAGAGGAAGCAGCACAGCGAGGGATACAGGGGCAGTGACAGGACCTGGAGCAGGATCAGGATAGGATCAGATGTTGCGATCAGATGAGCAAGGAGTCCCAGAATCGGTCCCTGTCCTGATTTGCTGTCTGCCGCAGGATAGCCAACTTTTCGGTGCGCGCACTGGAACAGACGGATCACGCATCTGTCAGGGATATTGAGGGTAGGGAAGATTGGAGTATCTGCAACGGTTGACAGAGGCACAAAAGGTAGCCCGATCTGTATCTGTACTGAAGTGTTGGAAGTCGGTGAGCAAGTAAATGAGGATAAGAATGATAAGGCTTAAGGAAGGTAGTAGCGACAATGTGTGTGAAGATGGATGAGTTAGACTTGATAGCCAAAGATGCTGTCTTTGACTTGACTTGCTCCAGATTGCGTTCTGCGCACAAACAGCCAGCGGTTGCACACAAGACAGCCCAATGTGAAGGATGGGTTCAATTGTTTTAGCAGAAGGGAAAAGCAAAGGGGAGGAGGCAATGGTTAGAATGCAAGAGAAACAGAGCTGCCAGTGCTGAGGGGCTAGGAAGCCAGAGCAACTAACACTGCTTAGGTGTGACCCCTGTGTCCGGCTGTGTCTGTACCCAAAGCCATAGGCTAAGAAAAGTGATCTGTAAGGTACAGGTACAACGGGAAGCGCTTGCGTCTCCAAGCAAAAGGAGATACCTACATAGGTACAGAGAGAGTGTGTTATCGTGTGCGGGAGGGGGTGAGGGTGGAGTCAGCTGGAGAGGAAGACGGAAAATTAGGTAGGCAATGCTGAAAGGGGGGAGGGGGAGAATCTGTCACTGGCAGGCATTGTGATTGCCCGGTGTGGATCTGACCCTAAATGTGACATGGCGGAGGCAGACGGCATCGACACCAGGAGGAAGGAGCAAGGGTGCAGAAGGAGGCAAGACAGGGAGGGCCAGGCTCTCCAGTGGGAAGTCAGGCACAGCTGTGGGGGGTCATCCAGGCCTACCTACCTAGGTACCTAGGTAGGTAGCAGCCACGGGCTGTGTTTTCGGAGGTGTCCATCAAACTCCATCAAAATAGGTGTCTGGGGGAGGGTACTGGGGAGAATCAACACTACAATTGCGTCCACGTCCACGCCAGGAATTCTAACAGCGCATCTATTCTCTGTTATTTCCGGCCATTGCAACCGGCACTGTCGCTTAGCTTGATCTTGCTTTGATTGCTACTACCCGACCCTTCCGTCTTCTTCAACTCATTACTAGCAGTTGGGCTCCAATGCGGCTTTATGGTTAGAGACAGCTACATTCTTCCAACACGCCTCCTTGCTTGGTCCTTCCATCCCTGGCTTGCTCCTGCGATTGCCTCAACCGGCGGTCTGGCGGACGCGTCCCAGAAGCTCTGGCTGCTTGCGGCCCAACTAGCTGCTCAACTCCACCCGGCTGGCCTCGACTGGGAAGGTCGACGTCAACGGCTCGCTTGTCCGTCCGCCAGACTTCAATCAGTTCAGTCGCGCACAGATCAGGAAGCAGCTGCTTGCTAGTGTCGATTGGGCGGCGCACGTATGTTTGACATTTGGCGTTGCTCGAGCTATTGAGAAGCCATGTTCGCGAAAAGTGATCCCAACTGAGAAAGACCTGTGGAACGAAGCACGAGCACGCTGGAATCCAACCTTGTTGATTCAGTAATGACAGCCAGACCGTTCACTCCATTATCGACGCCCGGCCCCACGCTCAGTTACTGGACAACCCTCTCGATCTGTGCCCAGTAACACGGGAACAGAAACGTCAACACTCTCCCTCACTTCCACCCTGTCAGTGTTCGCGAGGGGCCATACTCGGACTCGGCCTGCGACACGCTCTGGGCCGTTTGGGCAACACAGCTTTGATTGCGGGGAGCGCACCCCCGGCCGGCTTGGTCACCCTTGATGAGTCTATGATGAATGATGAGATGGCAAGGCCGTTTGCCGTCTGCTTTCTTCCGAATGATACCGACTCACCAAGTAATATGTTCGATGCGACTCTGCTGCTCACAGGGCTGCCCGGAGACCAAAGATCCGAAACGCAATCGTATCTGTCCTTAACCATGCACTAATCGTACAACGCATTGCTCTCTCGCAGTAGGGGGTGCTCTCTGGCCACAACGTGGGCTCGGAACGGCGCAACACCTCCCTGCTCCCTATTTCACAGCCACTTACATAGCCATTCGGAACCAACACCATACTACAGCACAGCAGTCAATGCCTGTTCCTGCACAAAACGGCATCTCCGTTCCCAATCAATGTCGCAGCAGACTGAGAAGAATGTGCGATCTCGTCAGGTGAGGGGACGAAGGGGCAGCGTGGGTAGAAAGCCGGTGGAACGAACGATGTCAGTAGCAGAGGCGGACAACGGAGAAACAGACATCTGGCATTATGTGGCAAGTCACTCCGTGCGGCTATTCCGTACATCCAGACCCTTTCAGAGCATTTGGAAGCCAGTGTTGATAACTTTCTTGGTCCATCCAACAACATGCTTATCCTTTGCTCGGAGTCTGCCAACTGGTCACCAACTCGACAGGAAGAGGTTGCGCTACACCATCGCCTGCCTGCCACGGGCACCGGAAGGCATTTGGCATATATTCCGCAATCCCAGTTTTGAAACTGGTATGAGTTGAATCCCAACAACATTGTCTATCATTTGCAGTGGCCTGGGTAGGCATTTTTCTGCTACGTATAGCTTGGGGTTTGAAGCATCGAGTTGAAAATCGCGCTGGCAAACACCTTGAACATGTAAACTTGGATCACGGGTGGCGTTGCGCTTCGGCACAGTTCGCCATGAAAACGAGACGGACAGGTCACTGCGCTGATGTAGAAACTCTGTCGAACTACGTGCGTTCAGTGTCACTTGTCTTTCTCTCAGCATTTAAACTGTTGGAGATAGTGGTGGTGGTGGTGGTAGTGGCTTGTAGGTTGAAGATAGTATCATGGCCGACCTCGTTAGAACAATGGACGACTGCTTGCTTGGATGCTATTACCATCGAAATTCGGCTCGTCCATCAATCTTCCTACTGTTGGCGCAGTACGCCCGAAGGAGAGACCATGTAGTGTTGATTTATAGACATTTGAATCAGAATGAACAGTCGAATCACACAATGCGCTCGCCGCTCAACAACGACGGCGTCGGACACTCAAAGACCTGGGTGACTTGCGATCGTGTCACCCAAGTTGATGCTTGATAACTTCCACATCGATGGGAATGATCGAGATTCTGACAGTGCCGAGCTCGGGGTGCGCCCTCCCCCCCCCCCCCCCAGTCCGTCCGAAAGAGGATTAGTTCAGGCACACCACTGATCAGTCTGAAACTCGGTAGTGTTTCCTTGACAAGCGCTGGCCAACCCCTCGCGGTGGTGGATTTGATGCGCTGGAGGCGTCGGACATGGGACACGCATACTGTCTGTCATCTACGACCCAACGGTTGTTGGGACCGTGGAAAGGGACGCAACAAAAATAAAAATAAAATCGGTATGCGCACATGGCACCGTGGCACCGTGGCTTTGCTTTTCGTCTCTGCTGGCCTGGATCCCGCAGTTAACGTCCTTGTGACATGTATTGTGGCATGTCTTTCGAGTCACACATCGAGAAGTGGACTCCGTCCTTGAAGTCCAAATACGCATATTTGTTTGCCGCCCCATGTCTACGCCATCTCAAAAAGAGTGATCGATCTAGCATGGTTTGTTACTAGGTACGAGATTCTTCTTGGCATTAAGCCTGCAACTGCTGTCCCCAAAGGATCGATCCCTCACCTTTTCGTTCAATCCTCTCGGCATGGTGTACGTAGTCTTTCTATCCCTGGTCGACAAAGATCTGAATAGCCGGTCTTCCTGCGCAGTGTACAGGTAGGGTTCAAGATGCCAAACCAGCACTTCCTTGTCGTCGATCTTGAAACCTGGTATGGTTTCCTGCCATCTCGTTCTCCGGCGCAATGTCCGCGGACTGAAGTAAGTCACTCGTAGATGTTTCTCGACAACAACAGTGCCACTTCCACAGCAACTGGACCTCGGGAGTCGAGAGGGGGGCGCGGGGGGGCGCGGGGGGGCGCGGGGGGGATCAAGACAGGGGACTTTGAATCGGGGCGTCGGCGAAAAAGTAACGCCCCGGGAAAAGGTGTAAGACCGCGAAACCACTCACCCCCATCTCGAGCATGGAGGGAACGGTGCGCAACGCGTTGCTCCGCTCCGTAGCTGCATGGCCAAGCCAGACTTGTTCCGTCAATCAGTCGCATGGTACACATGCTTCTTGACGATGTAGCCAAGGCCGAGCGGGAAAGGCTTAGTTTCCGAAAGAGAAGGAGCGCAGAAGATGGTATCATGGACTTGCTGTTACCTGTAGACACAAGGGAGTTTGCAGTCTATTCGGAAAACGGGGATGCAGCTAGGCCACTAGGGGGTCACACATCGACTTTACGGTACCTGTTACTGTACCTAGCGGGCGAGCACCCTGGTCCGGCAGTCGGCGGAACCTTCCGGCCCGAGCTGGAGGACATTATCTAAGCGACTAACCTCACCTCATCAGTGACCAACTGCCTAACGTAGTGTGTCTTGAGATTCTGCCGTTTCGATCGACTTAATATCCTCTGCCTAACCTTCAAACCCGGACAAAGGGAGACCGAGGCCATGGCAGCCCAGTTCAAGGATCTGCCGGACGGGCTCAGGTTGGCGACAGCGGCTCATGTGAAGTACGTCCAGAGTCTGGATACCCGCAAGGATGAGTACGACTACTGGTTGACGGAGCACTTGCGCCTGAGCGGCATTTACTGGGGCTTGGTCGCGCTCCATCTACTCGGACACCCTGAAGCGCTTCCCCGCGTCGAGACGATCGACTTCGTTCTCTCGTGCCAGCATGAAAGCGGAGGGTTCGGGGCCGCGCCCGGCCACGACGCTCACATGCTGTATACAGTTAGTGCTGTACAAATTCTGGTCATGATTGACGCCTTGGATGAGCTGGAGGCGCGCGGCAAGGGAAAGGCGCAAGTGGGCAAGTGTAAGTAACAAACGCTGTCACTGAGTCTTGTACGCCGGGAGAAAACACTAACATGCTATGGACAGTCATCGCGGATCTTCAGAACCGCGAAAGCGGTACATTTGCAGGTGATGAGTGGGGCGAGGAGGACACCCGCTTCCTCTACGGTGCCTTGAACGCCCTGTCTCTTCTGGGTATGATGTCACTCGTCGATGTCGACAGAGCTGTCCAGCACATCGTCGCCTGCACCAACTTCGACGGCGGGTACGGCGTGAGCCCTGGCGACGAGTCGCACTCCGGCCAGATTTTCACGTGCGTCGCGGCGCTCGCCATCGCGGGACGACTAGACCTGGTCGAAACGGACAAGCTCGGGAGATGGCTTAGCGAGCGGCAGGTCGCGGGCGGCGGGCTCAACGGAAGGCCTGAGAAGGATGAGGACGTCTGCTACAGTTGGTGGGTGCTGAGCAGTCTGGAAATCATCGGGCGGACGCACTGGATCGACCGGCAAAAGCTCATCACTTTCATCCTCGAATGTCAGGACCAGGAACTGGGGGGCATCTCGGATCGGCCTGGAAACACGGTGGATGTATGGCACACGTGCTTCGGCATGACGGGCCTGAGCCTGCTGGGTTATCCTGGCACCGTGGCCGTTGACCCGGTATACTGCATGCCCAAGCCAACGATTGACAGAGCGCTGGGGAGAAAGCCGTGAGGGGCACGGGGTGGACGGGGAATTTGGGAAACCTGCAGCACGTCAGCCTGACAGCGACCCTGCTGTCTTATCAAACACGCATACCTCTTGTAATCCAATAATCTGCTAATCCGATTTATGCCGGTAGCACGGGGACAACGCGAGAGAAGAGTAAAGGGGTAGGCTTCTTTCCCGGGCTGCGCGGTCACCTTCTGCGATTCGTCATGAGCAAGCTTTTGAACACTTTCTCTAAAAAAAGTGGTGGACTAGAGACTGGGCCTACTGCTTCTAACAATGCAAGCGTTCTTGGATGTCATCGGCCTCTGTGCCGTCAAGAGAGGGAGTATTGGGAGACCCGACGTGAATCTTGATTTCGGTAGTTGTTCGGTTGGTGAGGTGAGTCTGCTTTTAAGACGTCTTAACATACTCCGCTTCGCTTCCGCGTTGGCTATCATCAAATCTGCGCATACAGCAGCCCATCTTCGCCCGGACACAGTGATTGAATGTATATACTTCCCTCACTGTAGCCTTCATTCATGAATTACATACTGGCGGACTAGTCGATCATTGCGAGAATATGCCCGAGCCAGTCCTGAAGACCGCATCGAGCAGCATCCCACTTCATACTGCCATGTGTTTCCCCTTAATTATATTTCAAGGCCTACCTTCGTATCGAGCGATTGAATGCTCTTTCGACTAATGCTGCGTTTCGTACAGACACGATTGAACGTCCCCGAGTACCTACGCTCCTTGTAAGACGCATGATTTTAACCCAGTTGAACTCATGACAGCCTCTAGCACACGACAAAATCGTACCACCGCCTTCGAACCGAGCCGCACAATATCCATCTGCCACACCGCCCGCCCTCTTCCCGATCTGAACCTGACCGCCCACAAATCACGTGCTTGGCACTCGGTGTAGTTAGCGTCCACGCGACCTCGGTGTGTGCCTCCATACCAGACAGGTGGTTAGGTTTAGGTACCTAGGTAAGTAAGGTAGGATACCTACACGTCGCGTTCGCCAAGCAACCGACCGACCTCGACCTTTACGCGTTGCTTTTATTTTCAATCACTCCTTCATAACAACAAATCCTTTTCCTCTCCTACCACAACAACATCTTTGCCCTTCTCTCTCTGTTCCAACCTACCTCGACTCCCACCAGCCTGTCTCGTAGGTCTTACCAGCACTTCAAGCTTCTGCTTTAGAAAGAAGATCATCCAACTACTCTACAGTCAGTACCTGTCAACACTCTCCGCCTGGGCTCTCCAACCTGTTCTTCACACCTTTTGTTTTTTGTTATTGCGAGATTCAACGCCGCCAGACCTGCGAAAGCTTTTCTTGTTCAAATCCTCACTGCCTGTTCTTTACTCAGTAATCCAACGCGTCTCAGAACCAAGGGCGTTCCCAGACCGATGCAATCAGTTGCGTTCACCTGGAGTTCTTAACTGATAACACCTTCAGCTGGATCATCCTTGGACTAGGTATGTGCTGGTTTTCATTGTTTCGAACTCGTATCACTATTGGACTTTATTTCACCTAGCTTGGTGTTTTCTACTCCCCTTTCACACAAGGGCCCTTTCCTTTGCCTTTTCACAAGATCTTTAGTACCGCAGTCTTCATCTTACCATAACCTCCCTCGCCTTGCATTCCGCATCTTATCCCAGTCTTTATCTATTTCCTGTCTATCCCCCCCCATCAGCGCATTTCTCATAATGCCCTGTCCTTATGGCAGGAAGAGCTACCTAGGTAGTGTGGATGATGACAGCAGTTTTCTTTGCTTCCTGAGCACTTATCACCCCTGAGTTTATGCAAGCATGGCAAACAGCTACCCACAAAACCTGCGAGACTGATGTGCTTTCCCACAATTTTCTGTGTCATTTCCACATGAGCCTGTACTAGAAAGTGGCGAGAAGTGCTTGGGCATTCTCTTTACTTCTCGTCCACTGGGTGTATATCTAGAAAGTCGAGAGGCTGGAGGTACTGTCTGTCTCGTTCCCCAAAGTCGGGAAGGGCTCATACCCTGGGCTCAATTTTCATTTTCCCTTGGTTTATTCAATTTTCATTCTCTCTACTTCAAAACTGGCCTGGCGATATCTCAACCTTTCTTCGTCAATACATCGTCACTCCCGATCTATTCTTACTTACTCTTGTCACAGAAACAAACGATCTAGTTCTTTGGATTGCCCGGAAGACATACGAGCTTCGACAAAACGATTTCAAGAACTCTTGCGGGAAAGTCTTTGGGCCACACCCAAAGTACGGTCAGTCTCTGGCCCTTCGGTCGAAACGGAATCATGCTGACGAACAGATGCGATGGCAGGTCCTCCCAATCGACAAGTCTCTCACTTGTCAGCGCCTTCCATACCGAGACCTCCAATTCCCTGGACTGATCCCAGTTCCACGAGTACTTGGTTAGTTGATCCCCGTACACGTACATGCATCGGGTTCATGGTTTCTTCACCACATCTCCCGTCGAAATGTGACGGGAATGCTGGCTGCCAATGCCGGTAGGCCTCTGGGCGTCTTATCTTCCGGAAAGTCTAGGGCTTGGGACCTGCCAGTTGTGGCAATGTCAAACGGCAGTAGCCTCCCGTCCTGTCATGTCACATGATTGGACAATCTTCGCCTCCCCTCCCGTCTCCTCCTATCTTCCTCCGTTCAACTTGTTGAGAAAGAGCGGTTCTCACGAATCACTCTTCTACCTATTTCTTGGGTTCAATAACTAATGTGCGAACACTTCCAGGCAAGAATAACCAGCGCCGGACCACATCGCAAGTGAACCGTCGCCGCGACTTCCCCTCTGCATCTCGAACCTAACCATCATCGTTCCTTCCCCTTCCCTTTGAAAGGACAGAACCTGCTGCTACTATGGATAGCATCATCTCCTGCCATTTCAGAGAATGGCACCCAGACGTCGGGCAGCTCTTGCTGCCGCAGTCGTGAGTACCCCCTTCCGTTCTTTCCGCTCAATCCTGTAAGCTCCTGTTGCAGAAGAACCGTCTTCATCAGCGCATCCGTTCTTTCGTCTGACGCTTCCACAATGACATTCCTCCTCCTGTCACAACCCGAGCCTTGTTCCATTGCCCCCTCCCACATGTACCGAGCTCCTCAACGCCGCTCCTTTGCTTCATTTGCTGGCTATTGCTCTTCCTCCGTCTACTAGACTTCGGATTTCTGTTGTCCTTGATGCCGGCACTGGCACCACTGGGACGAGGATTTCCTGCCTTTCGTTTTGTGTTTTGGTTACCCCGAGCAGACAAGCCTGTCCTCCGCCCCAACCATTGTATTACGATCATGGAGAGACAGCCAGTCAGTAACGACTGGCTTCCCATGTCAGCATTACTTTCGAATGCTAACTTTGCAGCAGAACATGGCAGCTGTTGCAGCTCAAGAGGCCAACATCGACTCTCCTATCAAGGCGCCCAAGACCCCGAAGGTAACCAAAACCCGCGGCAAGTCGACTGCCATCAAGACAGCTGGTTCCAAGACATCCGAGGCCAAGCCTATGGCGAGCCATTCCATCCCGCTCATATGTGTCGTCTGTCCCACACGTCCGGATTTCTCCGACATCTCCCACCTCCTTACGCACCTTAACTCAAAGGGCCATCTTCAGACCCTCAACGACGCAAGAATTCGGGCCCTCGCCGATCCCTTGGCCGCCAAGGCCATTTCCACCTATGACCAGTGGTATACCGAGCATGGTCTCGAGGCACTGCTCGCAGAACGTTTGAAAGTCAAGGATGAGAGAGCGAAGGGCCCCGCCACCGGCGGCAAGCGACCTGGCAAAGCAATCTTTCAGGTGAGCCCTCTACCGACCCAGTCCCATCTTTCGTGTTGACTAACTCTGGAATGAAATACAAAGTTGAAGAGAAAGAAGACTCTTCCCATTCTTGCTAGGCGTGAGCCCGGCAACGACGCCTCCTGGACGCCTCCTCCGACTGGCCGGCTTCTTGAGCAGCAGGCCATTACATTCTTCAGAGATCAAAACAGCCCTGCCTCGGCTCCTACCGACAATGCCCCTGAGTGGACCCAGGATGAGCTCGAGTTAGCAAGACTGAAGGGAACCATCTGGCCGGGCATGGGCATCTTTGATGCTGCGACCCCCGACCAGAAGAAAAAGAGGAACCAGCGCAAAGATGCATCCGTCCTTCAACAAATGGAGCTTTCTTCTCAGGCCATCACGACTACCGAGTTAGTGGCCAATCTCGATATGGAAATCGAGAGAACCCGCGATGTCTATGACGCACCGTCAGTTGAGGGAACTCCGGTAAGCTCTCGCCGAGCGTACTCCAAGATACCCAATCACCAGTCAACTACTGCTAATATGGCTTAACAGATCGCCAGGTCGAAGCGTCGCCAGAAACGCATCCGTGTAGATGATGAAGAGGACGGCGATGACACCTCTGAAGTTATCGTCAAGTCAGAGCCCAGTGACCATGCCGCACCGAAGGCTTGTCACACCAATGCCGTGCGACCCAAGACGCGACCTACCGAGCAGGCTCCAGCACCCGAGATCAACATCGAGTACCTTTCGGAGAAGCTTGATGTCACAAGCGAAGTCGCCAGCAATGTTGGCGTTGAAGTCGATGCTGATCTCGATGCTGCTATCGAATATGAACTCCATGGCGATGTTGACGACTCTCCCTTTGGACCAGGATCGTCCTTGAACAACCTGAATTCTGCCAGCTTCAGCACTCGCGATGGGCATGACATCTTCCGCGACGCCAGACGTGACGCCAACCGCGGTCGTGCTGCCCGTATGCCTCCTTGTATTCCACATTGTCTTTGTTCCACTCGCTAACTCCAGTGCAGTCCCCCAGTTCTCTGCAGAGATGATGAATGACGCTAGGTCTCTCAACCTTGACCAAGGAAAAGTCACTGATATGGTATATTGATCATCCCTTTTTGCAGATTCGCCGTCCGCAACCGCATGCCCCTTCGGTCGATTAACGTGAACTCGAATCTGAGCCTGGCCTCTCCTACCCCCACTGCGAAGCAGTTACCGCATCGGATGTTTAGAGGAAAGGAAAATAACCATGGTTTACAGAATCAGAGAATGCCAGCAGACGGTTACGCCGTTGGATGTGGCGGCAGTCAGGCGAATGGAACCAGGATGACCAGTTCCAATAATCAGGTCACCCAGGGTAGCATGGCTGATTCCAACATCACGGCCAGTCCCTTCAATGACTTCCAGCAGCAGGAGATGTTCTACCAGCAGGCCCCTTGGGCATACCCGATGGTCGCGCAAGCCCCGCACTCGAGATTCGTTCCCATCAATGGCAATCAAGCCCAGCCAGCGTTCTACGGCCATCAATTCTCCTTTCCCGCCGGCGAGAACAGTCAGGCCAATGGAACCGACATGTTCGGAAATGATCTCTGAGAAGCCGTGAGATCATCGCATGTATGTCCATGGCCCGAACGGACAAAACGGGCATCGTAACGGGGAATTCTGGTCTGTTGGTCCCCGCCTCCTAGGACGGTTTCTACCAGGCCCTCGTCACTGCCCAATCGCCTCTTCCAGTCTTTCATACTATACTTTTTCTTTCTTCCAGTGAGTTCAGTGAGCCAGCTACTGTCCAACAGGACTTTCCGTGTGGCTGACAAGTTGCAGCTGTTCGAGTGACTACGCAGGTCTCCCTTGCGCCCAGACGCATCAGCTGATCTCTGCATTCATCCCGAGCGCCAGATTTGCTAGCCCCCTTCGGACAGTAAGTTCGCTCGTGGAATAGCGCCTTATAAGGCGAAGGATACGGGAAGACATGTATTCGGCAGGGATATCAGACTTGCTGCTCCGGGTTGGGAACTGCGGGCCATACATCGGGGTTAATGTTGAACTCTTAACATACGGCAGCAGTGGACTTGAGGCAAGACTTCACCGAGTTCACAGGACATTATCCAGCAAATTTGATTGGGCTGGAAGATCAACTATAAATAGTGCAGTCTTGAGCCACACGCGATCATGTCATGTCTTTGAGTGGCACTTGAGGCATGACTTCGAGGCAATACAAAAGGACATTCATCATGGCGTCTTACTGTATGATATTGGTGTTTGCTACAGTTGCTCTATGTTCGAGATCAAGTGGTCAAGTTGGCCCGGACTATCTTTCGTCACGTCCGCAAGGAGACGGGCAGTGCCCAGCAATCTTCGCACTCTCACGTCTTGTTCCATTTCGCGCGACTTCTGCGCGGCCACTTCGATAACCTTGCGGGGTATTCGGGCCAGACGCGCAACATTCAGCCCATAAGACCTGTGCGCAACCCCTTCTCCGACTTCGTACAGGAAGGTGATCTCTTCGTCGGCACCCGCATCGTCAACGCCTCCTTCGCCGTCACCTCCTTCCGCCCCAAGTTTGCGTGTAGCCGTGAAGCGCATATGGACGTTCTTGACGAGGCCGTCGCCGATACCGTCGGCCAGGCGGGCGAGGTTCTGGTAGTGCGTGATGAAGAAGGTGAGGCACCTGATCTCGCGGACGACGTGGTCGAGGACGGCGTGGGCGATGGCGGCGCCGTCGTGGGTCGACGTGCCCCTGCCAAGCTCGTCGAGGATGACGAGGGACCGGGGGGTGGCAGCGCGGAGGATGCGGGCCGTCTCCGAGACCTCGACCATGAAGGTCGACTCGCCTGCAGCGAGGTTGTCGCGGGCGCCCATGCGGACATGGATGGCGTCAGCGAGGGTCAGAGAGAACTCGTCGGCGGGGACGAAGGAGCCGATCTGGGCGAGCAGGACGAGGAGGGCCACGGCGCGGACGAAGGAGGATTTCCCGCCCATGTTGGGACCCGTGACGAGGTGGGCCAGAGGGGACGGGGAAGAAAGCGTTGTCGTGAAGGGGATGTAGGGGTCCGAGAGGGTGTGTTCGGCGATGGGATGGCGGCCTTGGGTGATGGAGATTGTTGGCTGTGTCGGGGCGGAGAGAAAGGTCGGCTTGGTGTAGCCGGGGAGGGCGGCAACGCGGGAGAGAGAGAGGAGGCAGTCGAGAGTCGCGAGGGAGGAGACGGCATCGCGGAGTGGTTGGTATGCGTCGGCGATGGCGACGAGAAGGGAGGCAAAGGCGGCGTCACAGGCGGCGGCGAGGGCTTCGCGGTGTTGGTCACGCTCCGCGATGAGGCGGACGACGGCGGGCGTGTGGAAGCGGGAGAGCTTCTTGGTGCCCGAGATCTTGATCCAGGATGCAGGCACGGCTTTGAGGTCCGTGTTGTTAACCTCGATGAGATACTCGATGCCAGAGACGGTGACGTATTCGACGGGCTTTTTGCGAGAGAGGGAGGAGGCGGCCTCGGAGCGGTGCTCGTCGAGGGACTGCTCGACAGCAACGATGCCCATTTTGTGGTCTTCGATGTCCTCGGTCTGCTCGGACTCACGAAAGAAGTTGTATTTGTCGTCTTTGCGGGCGGCCTCGGGGTTGATCTTTTCCAGGTGCGAGACGACGAGGTCGAGGATCTGGGGTAAGGACATAATGGCGGAGGAAATGAGGGGCGAAGCGAAGCCCGTTGCGTCGGCTGACTTGACAGTCGAGTATTGCACGGCAATGCGCTGGAGGGTCTGGAGGACGGAGAGAAGCTCAGGGCGAGTGCATTTTCCGTAGTAGATGCGGATGAGACTGCGTTCGAGGTCGGTCTTGATTCCGGTTAGGAGGGCCTCTAGACGGTCGACCTTGGCCGAGGATTGTTCATTGACGAGTTCCTGGACAGCAGCGACGCGGGCCTCGAGGCGGGAGACGTCAAGCAGGGGGCGGCCGACCCATTTGCGGAGAAGCCGCTGGCCGAAGCGGGTTGTGGTCTTGTCCAATGCCCAGAATAGGGAGCCCCGGTCTGTATGGTCGGTGGCGTTGCGGTAAACCTCAAGAGACTCAAGAGTGGTTCCGTTGAGGAGCATGTGCTGGCGCGCCGAGAAGCTGGTGAAGTTCTTGGTGAGGTCGAAGACGTGCTCGAGGCCGTACTCCTGGAGGTGGTTGATCATGGCAGAAAGGCAGATGGTGACGGGTTCCGGGAGGTGGAGGATACGCTCCAGGAGAGAGGACGCGGCGGCGTCAGGGGTTTGTTGCAACTTGTCAGCGTAGAATTGCGTGACGTGCGAATAGGCCTCGGCGGCCATCGACTTGGAGCGAGGGACTCGCTCGACACGACTACGGTCGCCAAAGACGTTTGTGCTGCTCCCCGAGAGATGCTGGACGAGCTTGTCGGAACCCTTGGTGAGGTCGCCGACAATAACGAACTCGCAAGGGGAGATGTGAAGCAACCGAGTTTCAATCTCACTGCGCATGAACCCGTCCTCGAACGTGTCGTAGATGATGTCTCCCGTCGTCGGTTGCACGGCTACTATACCGACGTCAACCTTTTCATCTGTGCCTTGGCCATTGGAGGGGGTTTCCGTGAGACACAGCAGATAGCCACCAGACGGAGCGCCCCCATCGCCGCCGGTTTCCAGCTCGCCGTTCTCGTCGATGTAGGTGCCCTTGGTGTAGACATTGGTCAACTTCCGGACAAAGGGGGCGTTGCGATTGTCGCCGGCCTTCTTCAAAGCAGCAGTCTCGATTTGGCGAACGACGCCGACCTTGTGACCGGCGGCGACGAGACGCTTCGCATGGACGGGCAACCGATGCACGGGGATGCTCGCCGATGCAAAGCGTTCCAGGTGCGCCTCGGAGGGATGCTCGTCATAGCGGTACTTGCCCGGGATGCAGACGATGCTGAGCTCCTTGGCGGCAATTCGCGCGTCCTCGCCGAAGAACCGGAACTTGTAGCCGACTTCGACGATGAGGATCGTGTCGAGGTGCTTGCGCTTGATATCGAGAAACTGAATCTCCATGGGCGTGAGCTTCTTGTTCGCTCTCGCGCCACCCTTCTTCGCCTTGGGAGCTGGGGGGGTATCATCTTCTTCCTCTTCGTCGCCTTCCTCTCCCTCCGCGGCTTCACCGTCGTCGTCCCTCCGCCGCCGCCATAGCATGCTGTCTGGGTGGCCAAGCTTTTTGACGAACTTGTTGTGCAGCTCCTCCTTACGTTTCCTCGTAGATGGGTCCTCCTGCTCCTCTTCTCCCTCGGCATTCAAGTCCGAGCTTTGGCTGTATGCAAAACGGCCTGTCCTACCGGCAGCCGTAGAAGCCCCGGCCTTGGGATCGGCAGCGGACTGCTCGGCTTCCGGCACGAAGAAAGAGCCAGTTTCTTCTTCTACGGAAGCGAACCTCCCGCCCTTGCCCCCCTTCGCTCTCTTGGTGATCTTCTCGGGTCCATTGTTGACTTTGCCCGCATCCTCCTCAAGCGGTCGCTTGCGGGACGACTCAGGCGACCCGGACGGGCTCGTTCGTGACTCGGACTGGGACTTTTGAAAGGCGGCGGCGAGGCCATTGACAGTTTTTGGCTGGAAAAAGTTGGTCAGGGACTGCTGTTTCTTCTCAGGCGGTTTCGACTTGGGCGCCATGGCGAACACAGCAGCAGTGGCTCGCGGGATCCGGCGCTGGATTGGCGATGGGACCAGAGACGACGGTGTCGGGAGGAGGAGGATTCGTCGGTGATGACGGCAAATGGGAGCTGACCTACAGCACGCATACGGAGTCCCCGGTTTCTGTCGCGTCGCGGGTAAGGGCGCGTTGAGAGGTTGCAGAGACCCACTGGGGATCGGACCATACAGGGGTATGAGCCACTACATTTCCAGGGATTGCGCCCCTATCGGCACTTGAACTTTCTTTTTCTCAAGAACGCGTCCAGATTTCGACAATCTGTTTCCGCGCCGCTGATGAAAATTCATCCATGGAAGCTTTCTGGGCCGAGAGCGCTTCTGTTAAAATTTTAGGAGGATTTCAACCTTGACAAATTTACGCTGGCTTGCTCCAAATTTCATTCCAGTAACTACAGGAGATCTAGTTTGGTATTTTGCTGATGCACATGCGCCAGAAGCTGTGAGGCGGCCCGAAAGGGGTAGGCAAGGGGGGGCTGGGGTCCGGTTTGTACCTATCATGGACACATGGGGTACCTCGTCTCTCGCCCGAATGGCCGGGCCACTTCGATGAATTCTGTCGTGTCGCTGGCCAGAACCGTGGTGTTATTGCTTTACTCCAGGCTCAGAACAAGCTCCCTACACTTCTCTGGGACCGTCTCCATGCTGACAGCCGTCGATACTTATGGAGGGGAATACCCGTTGGTGTGTAGACTCGTAGGGGTATCCGTAGTGTCGGGAGGGTAACTTTGTGTGCTTGTCTCGTATCGTTGGTAGTGTGAAAGGTGCCATCCCGATGCGACCTTCTCCGATGTTTCCACTTTCCGGGATTCGCGCAGGGCCGAGCCCCTATCGAGCGCCGAATCAGAACGGAGCCCACACGGAGTGGTTCGCATTCAGGTTCTGATTCACTGCCCTCGAAGGGAAACGGGCCAGGGTACGAACAGCAGCAGCAGCAGCAGCAGCAGCAGCAGCAGCAGCAATACGGCATCGTGGTGCTGAAGACCTGGACGTTCCGCAAGAGTCGACGATTTGTTTGGCCATATGAGTCCCGAAATGTAAAAGAAGCTGTAAGTCATCCATAGGTACCCATTTACAAGATGCGTGTAACAGGCGCTGGCGCACGTGATTAATTGAAGGCGTGATTGGCCAAGTGCCGATTGCGCCCGAGATTGGAGCGACTGACAAATGCGACAGCTTCAGTGAGGTCAGCGAGAAGAAAAAAAAGTGGCACCATGTGAGTGAGGAATAACAGCCGTCTTCCCGCCTTTCCTCTCGATCGCAAACCACATACCTCACTCCTCGACACACTCTTCACCTCCAAAATGGCCTCCGAAGCTGTCGCTACCCGTAAGAAGCCTAGATAACGCACTCCTCGTCGTTCGACGGCTGATATTTCCCGTCTGCAGCCTCCATCGCCACCCCGGCCGCTGCGCCGGCCGCTATCGACCAGCAAGCCTCCAAGCCCAAGGTGCGAGAGGCCCCCATTCCGAACCTTCCGCCCTGAGAAATCCCTATAAAACGAACGCGACACTGACGAACCGTTTTCTTACGCAGCCCTGCTGTGTGTGCAAGGAGGAGAAGGCCAAGCGCGACGAGTGCATGCTCTTCTCCAACGCCGCCGACCCGTCCAAGGACTGCCTGTCCACGATCGATCAGTACCGGGCCTGCATGAAGGGGTTCGGCTTCACGGTGTAAATGGTGAACAGAACAGACCTCGAAGAGAACCATGCGACGATAGCCTTGTGTTGTGTATAGTACGAAGCGAGCATAGAATACGGCGTTAGGAACAGAAAAAACATCACGACTCTCTTACGAAACCACTACTTCCGGCTACCCATGCCTCGATCACGCTTTTCAACGTCGGACTCACAGACTTGTAGCTCACGTGTCGCATCAAGTCGGTCTCAATCTGATTGAGGCTATTACTCTCTTTGCAGCTTTAACACCTCATCACCTGACCTGATTTTCAAGGTGTTACTAACACATTGATGGCATGCTTGGTGCGGAAAAGGCTAGTCGCCTGATGCTCGCGATGCCATGACTTGGGCGGCAAGAGCCTCCCTGACTGCATTCACGGGTCAGTCGACCTTTAGCATTTCCCCTTTTCACATCTGCGACAGATAAGTTAAGATCCTCACTAGGCCTCACAGTTTCGGGCTTGGCGTAAGTAAAACTGGTCAAAGGCCAATTAATAGAAAAAAACAATTCATTTTTCTCCGTTCCGGCGCAGATCGGGGCAAAACAAAGCTGGTGATGCTACAGTACCGACCTCTAATAAGTCTGCATGCACGGCGAACATCGGCGAGCGGGATTTCCTCGGATGAAGATAGGAGATTGCAAGGATATGGCACATTCCCCGAAAGCACCCCCACCGAATTTTTTCTGCGGGCGATAATGGCACTAAGGCTGCATCCCTTATCGCATTCCGAAAACTTCCATCTTCCTGCTCAACGGACAACGGGTTTGCACTCACCAAACCGCAACGATGGGTCTGGCACAGGCGAAGACGTAAGGCTCACCTTCACCAGGCCAAGCCAGCCATACTTCGTGAGACACTGACAATTCTGCAGTCGCCGCAAGATCGGCAAGGATCCCAACAACACGAAATGGACTCGGGACACCGACTCTTTTGGCCAGAAGATCCTGCGTTCCCAGGGCTGGGAGCCTGGCCAGTACCTTGGCGCGAAGGATGCTGCCCACGCCGTGCATCATACCGCCGCCAATGCCTCGTTCATCCGCGTCGCCCTCAAGGATGACATGCTTGGCCTTGGCTTCAAACAAGCAAGGGACGACAGGGTCACGGGCATGGACGTGTTTTCTGACCTCCTGGGACGACTGAACGGCAAATCGAGCGAGTCGATCGACAAGGAACGCCAGGCTCGTGCGACTCTGAAGGGCACACTATACTGCGACACAAGATTCGGACCCATGCGATTCGTCAGTGGCGGATGGCTGGTTGGCGACCAAGTCAAGGAGGATCCCATCACCGAGCCAAAGGAGGAAGATGAGGACGATGTCAAGATGGAGGACGTTCCTGCAGCTGCAGCCGTGGAAGTGTCGAACAAAAATTCCAAGAAGCGCAAGGCCGAGGAGTCAAGCGAAGACGAGTCTTCATCCGAGGACGAGAAGGCGAAAAAGAAGCGGAGAAAGGAAGAAAAGAAGGCAGCCAAGAAGTCGAAGGCCGAGACCGACAGCGAGGAAGCTTCGACGAGCGAAAGGAAGGACAAGAAGCGGAAATCAAAGTCTGCAAAGGAGGATACTTCCGATGATACCCAGGACGAGACGGAAAAGAAGTCCAAGAAAAACAAGGAGGAAAAGAAGCAAAGGAAGGAGGCTGAGACCGACGACGAGGCCGAGACCGACGACAAGGCGTCCAAGAAGATGAAGAAGCGCAAGGGCGAAACAGAAGCCGAGAAGGCTGCAAGGAAAGAGGAGAAGAAGCGCCGCAAGGAGGAAAAGCGTGCCAAGAAGGAGGTATCACGGGATTCCACATCGACTCCTAGCGCATCAACGCCAACCGCCTGCGGCACCTCGACGCCAGTGCTTAGAGGCCATCACGCGGTGAGATCACGGTGGATTGCCCAAAAGAGGATGGCGACTATGGACGACAAGGCCTTGAACGCGGTATGTTTCCCGTCGTAGAGTGGTTGCGGCCCCAGACCGTTTGCTAACACATTACAGATTTTTATGGTGAAGTCGCAATCCTGATAGACTAGTAGAATAGACATTTTATTAGTGACACTTCCCTAGGCGCTGTTCTCGAGTTTCCGTCAAGACGACACCGAACTGATACTGATAGACGGCGTGCTATGCTGCGCCGCCCTTGTCGTTGCTGATCTTGTTGCTGATTCTGTTGCCCGGGAGCAATCATACCATGCTGCTGACACGTCCAGTCTGCTATGGAGGTCTCGGAGTCCCTTTGATCTTTCTGGCTAATCATTTCACCATGCACACCTGTGGGCTGTCCTGTCCGGTGCCCAGCTTATGTACGGAAGATTGGAAGCTGCCGAGCTCCTTCTCGGCACAAAGTTGCCGGTCGGCAACAAAAGAGGCGACCTGACGATCCTTTCAGCCCCATTTCTGGATGTTCTTTCGGACTTTTCCGCCCTGAGATTTTGGGTCGCGGTCTTAACTTAGAACGGTTGCCAAACTCTTCTTTCGCCGCGCAGCCAGCTACTCAACCAGCGGCCACATTGACCATGGGTCAAGTTAATTCGGAAGACGGAGCCTCGTTCTCGAACACGGATCCTTCAGCAGGGAACGGCAGCCAAGGGCCTCGAGCTGAGGCGGCAACTTCTGCTGCAGCACAGCAAGCTGCCGCTCGACCACCGTCGACCTCCCACAACCTCATGCCGCCCCGGAATTACTTCGCGACGTGGTACTTTATCAACATTGGGGCGCTGCTGATCATAGGCAGCCTTACTGTCAAGTCTTCGTCAATCACTCGGCCCGGCAAAATTCAACTCATCGATCCCGCCGCCGTCGCCTTCCTCGCGTCGGGCGTAGGCATCATCATCATGGCGTACGACGTCTGGCCTCGGTCAGGCCACGCATGAATCCTCGGCAGTGCCACGGGATTCTGCCTCATGCTGGCATACGTGATAGTGGCCCCTGGTTGGGGCGAGGGTCTGGAAGGCGACTTTGCACGCCTGGCATGCGCACTGGGCGGGTTCCACATGGGCTTCGTGTTGGAATCCGTGACTGGCGGCGCCGGACGCATCGTGAAACTGCTCGGGGGGGCGAGGGGAGAGTCCGAACCGCCGAGGAGCCGTGCCGCGTGGGATAGGGATGCCAAATCACATCCTTCTGTCGGTGCACCAAACAGCCGAATGCTCAGAATGGTCCACGGCATCATTCGGCCGGTACCCCCGCTACCATGGTCGTCTAGGCATGTATAGCTTGGCAATAGTCGGCGATTGTGCAGCCTGAAGATAAGCTTGGAACAACAGCAAATGGATAACTACCGTGGGCTTGGTCTAAGTACAAAGTTTTTCGTGTAGACGAAAGGAACCAACACATGGGCAAAGTTTCTTTCTCCAAATGCGTCTTCTAGCTAGTCCATATCTCAGGCTCACTGAACGTGATAGTAGCATTTGCCAGCACAAGCCCCGGGGTAAACCGCAAGAGACCAGGCCAGAAATTGGGGAAATACTCGTCACCCACTGCGTTCGTGTCCCGACCGTCCTCGACATCGCCGTCTCCCTGATCCAGGTCGAAGAGCCCCAGCGACGCGTTGTCGGTGGACTGGCCCGGCACAGTGGCCATCCACTGGTCCGTCCCGGCCAGCTCGCCGTGGGAGCTGTTTGCGTGCGGCAGAGGCGGTTGGGCTAGAGTCGCGTTGAGACCCAAGATCTTGTACAAGTCGGTGCTGAACGGCAGTCCGCCCAGCAAGTCCGGCTTGAATGTGGTCTGGAACCAGGGTTTCTCCGCCGGCGCGGATTCGCTCGGGTCGCCCGTCGTATCATAGGGGTAGATCTTGACGGTCGTCTTGCCCAAGTCAGACTCGGTCCAATCGAACCGGGCTAGGTGCTTGGGAATGTTCCAGTCTATCTATTGCATCAGCCATCATCGCTCTATTCTACTTTCCTTTAGCAGCCAGCAGAGGTGGGCGGACGTACTCGTTCTTCCGTTCCAGCAAGTGTACTTTTGACTGACGTATATCCTGCTGACGCGGACATTCTTCTTCTCCTGAACAAACCCCTCCGAGCCGTCAGTTCGGTTGTAATTGAAGTACCCGGGCACAATCAGCAGCTCGTCGTACGGGCCGACAGGGCTCTCTGTGTATCGGATGATCTGGATCATGCCGACGAGGCCCACGTACTTGCCCTCCACGGCTGACGGATACTGTCGCTCCAAGGGCGGGAATGCCTTGACCGGCAACTCGTTTGAGAGCGGTGCAAAGGTCAGGGAGTAGACGGTTCCCTTGAGCGTCCATGGCGCGGGCGCGAGCTCGATCGGAACTGTCGAGTTGTTTTCCCACTGAGCTACCGACAGCCCCGTGAGAATCGTGAGGAGAGATGCGACGGTGAGCTTCATGATGACGGCTAATTGTGTGCAGGGAGTAAGCGGTATAACCGACGTCTACTCAAAAAGGAGAAGAAGAAGAAGAAGGGACAGGCTTGATGGCTATCCAGGAGGATAGCAAAACAATAAAAGGATTTGTTTTAAATGATTGGATCGATATATGTGTGCTCCATCAACTCATCTTGGGCTACCATTTATCATAATGATGGGCGTTCTCCTCAGCCTGATTCGGCCTTCCGGCGTCTGGGCAGCAAGCAGGGCTTGCAAAAGAGACTAGTTTCGTTTCGGTAAGAACGTCGCCCTGGACCCCGGATTCAAGCTCGTTATGGAAACCCATTCATGGACCCGCGGATCACCGTTATGAAGACAGCGGGTCGAGACCAGGCTCTGGGGTTGCTGACTCGCAAAGAGCTCTCAATGTGGGCACCCCGTAGCTTCAGCTGAGAAGGCTAGACGGTCTAAAGACGAACTGGGCCACAGGAAGCAATAGTATAGTAGCATCAGAGCTGAGCTGAGATGAGTATCTGGGAACTGCGGATGTCAACCGAGCAAATTATTGTGCTTCTTCGATGTCAAATTTGCCGTCGCCGGCCATCGGTCATGAAAGGGCCATTGCAATATAAAAGGACCGGTTGATCGAGTCCACGTCCAGTGACTCCTTCAAATCATTCTCACGATGCGTCTTTCAAGATCCCTTCTTCTGCCTACAACCTTGGCACTGCCGCTCCTGGATTCCATCCTTGACCCTATCACCACCAGCGTCTGGTCCACATTGGACGGGATTGTCCAGACGACTCTCGGAGGCCTCACGGGCATACTCGGCACCAGGCAAGCTTATGACTATGTCGTAGTAGGCGGCGGCACGGCCGGTAACACCATCGCTTACCGGCTGGCCGAAGCCGGCTTCACCGTCGCCGTTATCGAGGCCGGGCTTTCATACGAAGTCGGCAAACCTATTGTAGGCCCCGCGCCTCTCGGCGATGTCATTGGTGTCGGCTCCAACCCACTCGATACCATCCTAACCGTTGACTACGGCCTAAAGACGGTCCCGCAAGCTGGAGCTGGAGGCCGCGAGATGCATTATGCGCAGGGCAAGTGTCTCGGTGGCTCCTCGGCTCTGAACTTTATGATCCATCACCGGCCGAACCGGGGCGCTTTGGATGCGTGGGCCGAAGCCGTTGGAGATGACAGTTACACCTTTGACCGTTTTCTCCCGTACTTCAAGAAGAGCTTCACTTTCACCTCGCCCAACACTGTGTCCCGTCTGGCCAACGCGACGACGACGTACGACGAGAGCGACTTCGACCCGCCTTCTTCGAATTCTCCGATCCAGGTGACTTACCCCAACTGGACGCCCGTATGGTCCACATGGGCCGCCAAAGGTCTGGAGGCCCTTGGGATGAACCTGACGGACCAGTACAACAAGGGCGTGCTGAGCGGCCACCACTATGCGCAGGCGACCATCCACCCTCGTGCACAGGTCCGGTCAACCTCTGCCGACTTTATATACGCTGCAAGAGACGCCAAGATGGACAACAAACTCACCGTTTACCTGGGCACACGAGCCAACAAGGTCTTGTTCGACAGCCAAAAAAGGGCCACAGGCGTCGAGGTTGCTGGGGCGGGACTGCTGAAGCATACCATCAACGCAGCCAAGGAAGTCATTCTCTCGGCCGGTGCTCTGCACTCGCCGCATTTGCTCATGTTATCCGGCATCGGCCCGGCGGAGCATCTGGCCAAGCACGGTATCAAAGTCATCGCCGACCGCCCAGGCGTCGGACAGAACATGAGTGACCATGCTCTATTCGGCCCGACGTACGAAGTCAAGTTTGACACCCTGAACAAGGTCCTTGGGAACCCCGTCGTCCTCGCCGAGGCCGTGGCAGACTATGGGCTCACGCAAACCGGCCCTCTAACCAGCACCGTGGCCGAGTTCCTGGCGTGGGAGCGGATGCCCAGCAGCGCTAACCTGAGCCAGTCCACCTGGGACCGGCTCCTCTCGTTCCCAGATGACTGGCCGCACATCGAGTACTTCCCGGCAGCGGGCCACATCGGCCCCTTCAACATCCCGTGGCTCGACCAGCCACAGGACGGCAGGATGTACGCTTCCATCATCGCGGCGCTGGCGGCCCCCTTGTCCCGGGGCAACGTGACGCTCGCGAGCGGCTCCCCCTTGAGCGCCCCTCTCGTGAACCCAAACTGGTTGACGCACCCGGGCGATGTCGAGGTAGCCGTGGCCATCTACAGACGCACCCGCGAGATCTTCGACACAGAGGCGATCCGGTCCATCCGCGCGCGCGACGTGGAGTACTGGCCGGGCTCGCACGTCGAGACGGACGAGCAGATCCTGGCCAACATCCGGACGAGCGTCATGGCCGTCATGCATGCGTCTTGCACCGCGCGGATGGGACGCCGGGACGACCCCACGGCCGTGACGGACAGTCTGGCGAGAGTCATTGGCGTGGAGGGGCTGCGGGTGGTGGATGCTAGTTCCTTGGCCCTGCTGCCCCCGGGACACCCGCAGGCTTTGATCTATGCATTGGCGGAGAAAATTGCAGACGGTATCATAAAGGCGTCCAAGTAGATTGCACGTCCGTAACTTTGAGAAAGCCTTTCTCAATAGTAGCTCTATGCCGCCTCTCATATTCTAGATTACGGCATGCCCTAACATCGCTCGTGAAATTTGAAAACCGAAAACCGGGAAAGAATCTCGTGCAGCAACTTTACACCCGGGTCGTTTCTTGAACATCTTGCGAACTTGCTTGTCTTCCCATGATAGGCTACATCTAGCACGTATGGGAACAATATAGCCACACAAATAGAACATTCGTAGTCAGATATAGGAAATGCTGACTTGGGTGATCAGGTGAGACGAAAACCAACTGTTTTGGATAAGACTCAAGAGATTGTGTATACCACCCACCCACTGAGCGAATTCACTACTTTGACGTACTACGTCTTCAGTACAATCTTTAGACCAACGAGTCCATCTAAGTGATGGTCTCGTGACTGGTTCAATTTCAGCTTGCAACGTGTTTCTCCAGGTAACATCTAAGTTGATGGAATGGAGCCTGTGCTAAAGATTGTCGTACAAGGGCATATTGAAAACCTTTGGGAACACTTGAAAAGTCTGGTAAGAGCGAAAGCAAGTTCGGCCAACTCCTCTGGCGTGGCAAATTCCAGAAACCATAACCTATATTACGAACCCTGAGTGGCTCTGCCCATTTTGGCGTCTGGGTTTCCGTATCGCGATCCTCCCTCGGCTGTGGGAAGAATGAGGGGAAGAGCGTAAATACTCACGTTCTGATCGAGACGTCACTCAAGAATACACAGGACACAACTTCATAAAGTTCTGAATCGTGCGACTCAAAGGATCACAGACAGGATCTTGGACAATGGCCGTTGCCAAGCTCTGCCGTACCTTGATAGAGACCGAAGCTTAAGCCGAGGTATGAAATGAGACAAAGTGCAATGGCAGCAGAGAAAATTCTTTCCTTGGTTCATGAGATTGTCTTCCCCAGTGGAATCAAAGTGAGGGCTGGGAAGGTTTGCCGGGAGTTGGAACCATGGAACCGCCAGAGCTTACCGTCTTCGTTCCATCAACACACTCGCAGGATACGGATTGCACATGCCTCTATCTCCGATTCGAATTTTCAAGCAATAACACCTTAAGAAATTCCAACTCCAAATGGAAAGATTGATACTGCTTACGAACACCACCCACACTTGACCTGAGCTCAATTCGGTCGACGGTCACGAGCAGCTGCACACTCAACCCTCTGTTTCGAGACTCAAGGTACATCAGAGGATATTATTCATCAACAAGTCTCGGGGGATTGCATGTCAAGATGGTCATCATCCCCGAGAAGCAGACCCGCTACTGGCGTAACCGCTCCCCTTACCCCAGGACCAGCCGCACCTTTTCTTCCAGTCCCTCAGCCCATGAAGTTGACGACGACTGGTCGGAGTCGAGCGAGAACGAAGATGACAGAAGCATGTTCTCCTCCGGAGATGAGGAACAGCAGTTAACTCGTACAATCGCTGAAGCCGAGACCGACTCTGAGTCGGAAAGCCTCTCAGCCACGCCCGCCATCATGACCCCCTCCTCCCCCGGCTCTTTCACGAGCGAGGTGGAGCTTCGATCGCCCAGATACCAACGGAACGACAAAACAAGAGCATCGCTCGCAGAAGAATGGGAACCTAGGCCCGTCTTGAAAAGATCCATCATTTGGGACCAAGAATTTACGCCTGGCAACCCATCCCGTCCTCGTGCTACTCGGCATAGCACCCTGCCGAGCGACCAAGCCACATACATCGATACCCATCCATCCGATAACACCAGCGAGCTGCTCGACTTAGGAAAGACACAATCGGACGAGAAGCTGGCCCCCCAAAGCCAGCGCCTAAAACCCGTTCGATCGAATCTCACAGCCGTCCAACACTCCCACTCGCCCCTTCACAGCACCGGAAGCCTCCAGACCACGGGTCTCACCGCGAGAAACATACCGTCTGGCCACCCTTTTGCCACCGGAAACCTCGACTGCAGCCTCTCCCGCATCATCTCCCCTTCCCTACCCTTCCCGCGCCAATACCAGCCGTTCGTAGGGTGGTCCCTCAACGTCAGCGCTGCGATGGCCTCACAATCTGACTCCATGTCCGAGTTTACCACAGAATCGGAAGAGGATGGTGATGACGATGACGATGACGATGACGATGACGATGACGATGACGAGGACGGGGACGAGGACGAGGACGAGGACGAGGACGAGGACGAGGACGAGGACGAGGACGAGGACGAGGACGAGGACGACGATGACGATGGCCACGATGCCTACTGGGCCGACCTTTCCCAGCGCCTCGCCTCCGCAATCCCGGAACCCGAACTTCCCCGGGTTGGTGATCCGGCCCCGTTCCCCGGCCGACCTTCGGGCAAAGAGATGGTCGTCTTCCGCGAGAGCACGTGGTGCCACTGCGCCAACTGCTGCAACTGGAAGCGCCCCTTCACGAGCAAGCCGCGCGGGGTGTGCTTGAACGCGAGAGTCGTGCCCAGGAGCGAGGCGGAGGAGATGAGAGTCAAGACGATGAACGAGCTGGCGCGTTGGCTCCTCGTCTGGATCGTCGGGATCGTCGGGGTCTGGGCAATGACAGCTCTCAAAGAAATGCGCTGAACGGAGGAAGGGTAGATATGCTGAGGATGAATGGATGATTGCTGCTTCCAAAGGGCCGCCTCTCATCGTGACGCATCTGTCATGGGCGTTGATATATATATATATATATATATATAGATCGACTTATTTGATTATCAACTTGGTTTTCTGCACGTATCACCGTCTCGTTGCTCTTCCATTGTGTACCGCACGGCGATGGGCCAGTGATAAGATTTCATGAAATGTAGAAAACGCCATCTGATTGCAAGGCAAACACCAAAACTGACATCAAGAAAGGGTATAGTGCAATGCTAGAAAGAAAACCATGACATAAACACTGTAAATCCATAGCCGCCAAGGAGTGAGGCTTTCAGTACCGCTGCGCCTTGCTGTACCTCCAGAGCAGACTCGCCGCCTCCAACGTCGGCATGATATTGGGCCGCGAAACCCTCGGCGACCCCTTTCCCACCAGGTGAATAGACCTTTGGAACCTCCGCCTGAAGCGTCTCCAATCGTCGTTTGTGGGCCAAGACTCGTAGAGGTCGCCCTCGCCCTCCAAATCGTCTCTGTCGAGGCACTCGTCATTGTCCTCGTCGATGTCCAACGGGTAGTACAGGAACTCGTTGGAGTGCGGGTGGCGGGGCTGGGTATAGTTGAGCTGCGACTCAATGTCAAACTTGAAGCGGTACCCCTGGTGCACCAGCTGTGGCCGTGATTCCTCTGGATGGCTCGTCTGATGTGTGGCGTAGGGCGGTCGGACGTCAAAGTCGAATTGGAACTCTTGGTGCACGACGAAGAGGAGCTTTCTCAACCTTGGGAACTTTGCCAGGCGAGCGAGCAGCGTCGTCATGTTGGATTTGGAGACTTTCCAGCTCAAGACGGGATGGCAGATGCCGGTGTATAAACCGTACGACGTCCCGAACGCAAGTCGGCTGAGGTTGTCCCGCACGAGGGAAATCTGACTAAGGAACTGCAGTGTCCGGAGCAGACGCTTCACCAGCAAGTACGGCTCAAGCAACAGGATGTCGCGCGACAGATCGACGTATTTGGTAGTGGCCGACAAAGTGAGTGGCCTGTAGCGCTGTAACACGAATACCCTCGTCTCGTGACACACTGCGCCTAGGGCAGGTGGTGGTTCGTCTCGAACATTGGCGAACGTGAGCCCGGCCGCCGCAGGCGTCTTCTGGCTTGCATTCGGCGAGTCCATGGCTTCGTACACGCGAGCATCCGGCAGGGCGTACTCCCATATCATCAGCCGTATCTCCACTGGCAGCTTCATGACGGGGAAGGCTGTGTCTGTGGCGGTAGCGGGTCTCGAAACACCCTTCGGGGAAAGCGTAAAGAAGTTCGGAGGCATACTGATCTCTGTGCGACGCCGAGGCCCGCTTGCATCGCAGATGGGGTCTTCAGAAGATAAGAGATGCGGTTGGATACGTGACGGGCGATCTTCTTTAAGACGGTGAAGGGAAAAGATGACACTCTGGGGCGGTTGGGGGGGGGGGGGCTCTAATGATCGACGGGTCCGACCACTCGGACAGCTGCCGCGAAAACAGGCAGACAACAAGGGAAGAGACGAACGTTCCCCGACGGGGAGGAGGCTGGCGTGGAAATAGAGGACCGCGATACCCACTCATTCAACGTTTCGACTAGCGGCCCGAGAGATCTCGCATAGATGAAGGGTACGGGTTGTCGTTTCGAGGATCGCGCCGGGATGGGTGGGCGAGGGCTGGGCAGTTTGATCTCGGAGACCTACCGGCTCAGCAGGTTGGCGAGTGAGTGTACTATAAGTAGTCTGTGGATGGGACAACTGCCAGTCGGAGGGGCCACCTAGCGAGCAACACTTTTTCGAAGTGTCGGTCAAAGACAGGAGCTTCTTTCGCAAGGTCAAGGAAGAAGGTGAAACGCAAGGAAAACAGAGTCGAAGGAACTCCCAATACCTCGAACGAGGGGGTGGACGGGACTGGATGTAAGCTGGTTTTTGTGAGCTGCTTACGGATGGAGGTTTCTCTATCACACTGGTGAAACTGGGGCTAACCCGCTCATCTGATGGCTGTCAGTATGTCTCTGGCTAGACCAAGGCTAGGCAAGGTCATCTACCGTCCCTGCGGCGCCGTTGGTGTGCAAAAGCAACGTGGGCTGCCGTGGCTGACCACGACCGACCGGTACGCTACAACAATGGGACTATTGGCCGCCGTAGCTGCCACATCTGGTCATCGTACCGGCAGTTGATGACGTGCCGGTGTCAGAGCGGACGATGCGTGTCGACATCCGGACGACTTACAAAAGGTGCTATAATTAGTGTAGCGATACGTGGACGGGACTTACGGCGTCTGGCGAGGCATGCCAGAGTTATTAGAAGCCCAAGCGACAGACGGACCCATGAAAATCGCTCATGAGACTAGCGGCAGACGTGGCGCGGTGCTCAGTTAAGGAAGTAGTCAAGAAGAGGGGCGTCTGGTGCAGTCTGTAATCCCACAAGCTGATAATGAGGTGGTCTGCGATTGGAACCACCTCCACTATATCCGTAGATGTGCCGTCATTCGACCCGTCATCCCAACGGCATAGCACAGCGCTGGATTGCGACGCTTGTTGCAAGACTGCAAGGTAAGTAGGTAGCCGTGCCGGACCAGCTGTCAGAGGGCTAAGGTGCCAAGACGTTGGCCGAGGGGGTCAGGTCGGGGAAATGGCGGTGGCATCGGAGAAGGAGGAGGAGGAGAAGGGACTGTACTCGCAGGGAGAGAGACCCCGAGTAGCTCGGCCTGTAGTTTGTATGAGGCTTCGGGGGTCGGGCAAACGACACGAATGGGGACAGAGCAGTTTGGGGAAGCATATCGCGCCGCTCCTGTCACATCCCTCAATCTGTGTTCCCGGTCTCCACTGCCTCCGGCCACGGGTCCAAACTCAATCAATCTGAAGACGTCTTTGATAGCGAACTTGACGGCGGTGCGTGACCGTTTAGTTGGAATCTTCCGCTCGCCTTGTCAGCATCCTAGCCCCCTGCGCGGGAACGTCGTCCAACATTCTTTCCGTTGTCTTTTGGCAACAGTTGGGCTCTGCCTGGATCCCGTGGCAGCCTTTCAGCTCTTGTCAACATGGAATTATACCCCATGTTGTTTCATTGCAAACGGACAGCCTAGGCCATGTATCCATAGAATGCGCATGTTTCGCTCGATGACCGGCGGACGAACTGGCCAAGGATGGATCCGGGGGGGGGCAAGCTTGGCCCACACGATGGCTCGGGGGAGGCGTAGAAGAGGGTGTCTTCATTTGTTGGTCGCCGACGCCTTGCTGGACTTTGGATGACGACCGGGGGCCGTCATCTAGTTGGCTCAAATCCGATATGTTCTTCGTCGCACACTGAGTGCAGAATTATGGGGCCGGGCGCCAGAGTGGGTATGGGACGCACCGACCAAGCCCGGCAACTTTGACAGCCACCGACCGACAAAACCCTCGGCAGGTTCCGCGGTCGACTCCTCGAGGCACCAGCTTCATCATCCGGCATAATATTTACCCGATGCCCTTAGCGTCTCTTTGGATCCATTCTGAGTCACCGTGCACGGTACCGACCCGCGATATAAAAAAGCATTTCGGGTTGCGATTCCGACGGAGATTCTCTTTTTTCCTTCTTTTTTTCTTCGTGCGGCTGGCACGACTCGTTACAGTTTCCCCTGTTGCTAGAATTCCTAAGTCGGTGAATTCATGGCGTCAGTCGTGCCCCAGATCGAATTTAATTGCAGCCGGCCTCGTCCTTCACTGATCCCGTCTGCCCCTCAGCGGGTTGGATCGCGATCGACGGGCCGGACATACTCAAAAACTCGGAAACCCTTTGATGAATGACGGCAATGCGTAGAACGGGCACATGTAACAAAGTGTAGCATTTGGAACCGTGATGCATGCTGAGGTGATGGGTGCTTGGTCTGTTGCAGCCGAATTATGGCTTGTCCACATTTCGAAGCAAACTCCAGGTGGGCGCAGAGTATATGCGCCTCTGGTGTCGAAGCTGACCGTACATGGTCTTGCGAAACGTCACAAAAAAAAAACAATGAACCGCGCTCGTATCCTGTTGAATTTTCAATTCCTGATGGCCAATGACGGCCGGCAACATCTATAGCTATTGCTCTATTCATGATTCTCGTAGCACAGGGCCTTCCTCGCGTGCAGAGTTTTTCTCTCTTGATATTCTCCACTGGCCGCTGATCAAATCGTCGTATGGGCCATTGGCTTCTACTCGCCGGCCTCGTCGCCAATCTTCTCTAGCTTGCCCATCTCTCTCTTTTCACCCGATTCGCCAATGAGGCGCACACGGTCGAGGCGCACCTTCTCGCCGTCGCCGTCGCCCTTGGTGACGTAGATGACCAGGCTGTTGATGTTCTGGAACTTGACGAAGCGCAGGCCAATGTTGGCAGTGCCGTCGGCGTTCCAGTCCTTCTCAGTGAGCTCGATAGCTTGCGTGGGAGGGGTGTCGTCGGCTTCGCTAAAGTCGAGGTTGTGCGGCTTGTTCGTGTAGAGGTGGATGGTGCCAGGGCGCATCGGAGCCTCGTCGTGGTCGGCAGGAGGAAGGGATGTGAGCTGCGCCATCTCTGTTAGCACATCTTCATATGTATGGTCTGTGTCATGTCATGCCTGAAGGGTATGGAGCTTCAGCATGGACTGGAAGGGCATGAACAGCAGAAGCTGGTCGTCGGCGCCGCTCTCCACCCAGTCCTTCACGCCCTCCTTCTTGGCCAGCGCACTGGGCTTGGACGCGTCGAACAGAACGCGGACAGGGCCAAAGTCCTCGTCGGCATTGAGAAGCTCGCAGCCTCTAGCCTCGACCTGGTCGGTGATGTCGCCGTAGCCACGAGGAAGTCCCGCGCCTCTCCAGCTGCCGCCACTCGAATTGTCGGAGGCCTCGCCAGAGCTGGAGCCGCTCTCGGAAACCTCCTTGGCCAGCTTCTTGACCACCTCCTGAAGTTTGCGGGGGTCGGCGCCCTGGACCTTCTCAATGGTCTTGCCTTCGCGGAAGATCATGAAGGTGGGGAGCGAGGTGACGTTGTAGGCGGCGGCAATCTCCTTGTGGGCCTCGATATCGATCTTGACAAAGGTAACGGCATTCTTGCGGGAGAGCGACGACGAGAGTTGCTCGTAGAGGGGCGCGATTGCCTTGCAGGGACCGCACCAGTCGGCATAGACTGAAAACACATTTGTCAGCAGGCCAGATCAATCATTGAGGCGTGAAGTAACCTGCAACATGTTTGTCTCTAGCAGTGTTTCGTTATAAAGATAAACAAAAGACTAATCTAAAGGCAAAAGTGATAAGGGCAAGGAAGACGCGTCCATCAGATGCTGGCGATGGCATCATTGGCGTCATCAAGGATCAGAAAGGGCAGGGGTGCTGTAGTTTCAGGTAGTACTCACAGTCAGCAACGACAATTCTGGAGCTCGACAGGAGCGTCTGGAACTCCGTCGGAGACTTGATGTGAACCGTAGACATATTTGCGGTTCTGAGGATTGCAGGGTCAAGTCGGTGTGTGAGGGTGAAGTTGTTGCTGATGGAATCGAGGAGAACGCTGCCCCGCGACGAGACAAGACAAGATAGGTATGCTAAGCAGGCCAGGCAGGGCGACCTCCTTCAGGACCACAGACGGCAGGAGCTTACCAGCACCTACCCCACACCATTCCTTGATAGGACTAGCGCCGTCTGTCACTGGCACTAATCCATGGAAGCAAACAACTTTCATGATTAGGTATTCACAATTGATTTCTTAGTCCCTATATCTATTTCCTAGCTGCTTTATTCAACATGTACTAGGGAAATCTCACACTTTGTTCAATACAACTTTGGATTAGCCCTCTTTGCTGCAGTTTCTTTTAGTCTTCTCATTGCGCTGTTCTTTATTACTATTGTATTTAACAAGCAACCCCACGTACTTAGAGAGGAATGCAGAAGGGCAGATGACTTTAACAAGGTTACTGTATTTTGTAACTTGAATGTCACCCTCAAGACAAGCCTGATAATACAGGGTTCTAAATCAGCCTAGAGAGGAAACCTACACAGAGGCTCACACCATCATCAGTTGGTCCATATCACAAAGAGTTAGTGGAACGAGCCTGTCTAAATTAACACCTCTTCAAAGAGCTCTTTATTCATTGGACACGAACGGGCGATACGCTGCTCCATTCCTAAACGTGTACCAGACTAAGAAATTATGATGGGTGCCACCTTCAGGCATGAAAACTGGATAGGATTCTGGAGACTGGATGGAAAGAATTTCTGTCCAGCAAGCACCAAGTGGCTTCCAGCTGGGGAAAGTCCAACGTTTAAACTTGGCTGTGCTCTTTGATCCTCCTTTTCTCACCAGTCGTACTCTCTGCCTAGCATGATACCACCATTTTAGGTGTAGATGAGGCAACCGACCTGTACCTTGCCACCAACGCCGCCATTATTACCTATTGTTCAATCGTCAGAGGTAGCAAGATTCCATTGAAATCACTTACGAGACTTAAGTCAAGGGTTACTCACAGTTTACATAGTTGTCCCTCATCAAACTGTCGCAGCTAGGCGCAACGTCGATCTCCCCCAGGGGCCGACGAATCAACTGTTTCTCAACGTCCGTCCCACAAGCCGCCGCCCACTCCACCTTGAGATGGTGATGAACACTGTTTAGATCCTGGAATTCCGTACGCTGGGATTCCATACCCGCCTCCATGTAGCCGCCTCTGCCCCTCAACAGCCCGCAAAACGCCGCGACGCTCTTCTCCTGCTTTTGAGAGTCGACAGGGCTGTGAGGGTTGTGGCCGGGCCTCATTGTTTCAGATCCTGGCTTGCTCCTCCAGAGGGACCTTGTCTCGTTTTCCAAGGCGGAGGACAGAAGTTTTGACCGATCGCCTCGACGGCTCCACGGGAAGCGACTCAGGATGAGAGGGTCGAGTAGAGGGCGGCGGAGTGTATAATGTGGTCCAAGATATTTCAGAGACTCTCCCGGCCGACGGGGTTGCCTCTTGGATTCTCCGCGGCCGTGACGAGAGAATAGCAGCAGCTTCTCCGGCCCTTACACTTGCTGTGACTCTGTGAAAGCCACAATGACAGCAAGACGAGCAATGCAAATAATCGACATAATTTTGAAGATGGCGAGCTAAAAGGAGTGGACGAGGCAGAAAGCTCGCAGAAAATCGTTAAAAAGACAGTCGTGGTGGCACTGGGAGAAGTGGGTTGAGTTGGCGTCCGAGATCACCAGCGGAATCTGCGAGATCTAAACAAGGAGACTGGTTAGAGTCATTACCAATCAGGTATTTCAGCAGACACCGGCGAAAATCCCTTGAAGCTATCAAAGAGAGTAACCAAACTTTTCATGGGGTGTCAACCCTCTGAATCTAGAGACTAGCAAAAGAGTTCCGCTTGGCTAACCTACCCTCGGAAGCAAACATTGTACTTGGGCAACGTTCCCTCTGTAGTAGCACATACAGATAGTCTCAAAGAACTCGGGTTCTGGCCAGTAATCAACTCTTATACCTAAACTATCATGCTTACTTTGTCTTGCCATCCCTATTTCTGGCATGTCACGCAGACATTCGTGTCTGGTCTTAGAAGTCAAACACACGTGGAAGACTAAGAAAGAGATGTGCCTGAGCAGCTGTGCATAAAGTTTCATGTCATACTAATTAATGATACATTAGTTCTGAATGCGTCCTACTTCGACGTTGTCAAGGCTTCCAACCGGTCTTTCCCATCCTGCATCCTTTCTCTATCACAAGCCACAACCCTCGAGAAACAACAAAAGAGTACCAGGAAGAATGATATCAAGGAAATCAACGCAAAACGCCAAAGATACAACTTGCCTCCCTCAATGTTCTGCCAAACTACTTACTTGCCCACAGTCTCAAGACAATTAGCCCTCGGTCAAACTGACCTTGTGAAACATAGCCCTGTTTTTGTGTTTTAAGTTTCAACACGCTCTCTCAAACCTCTGTGCACACAAACACTCCATCCTTCTCAATAGCAGCGTGCTCGGCTGAGATAGGGTGAAATTTTCGAGAAGCCGAAGAATATGGCCATCCAGGAAGGTTGAGACACATGGGTGTCAGTGTCATACCGATCTGTTTTCCTAATTTTTCCCTAATACTTCTTCGAAGAAAAAAGATCATCTTGTTAGGAAAAGGTAATTATTGTCATTTCAAGTTTTCGCAATCGTATGGCAAAACCCCGCGGAATATCCTACCAAATTAACGGTTGAAAGGCCACTCTTCATTCAACAAACAACTGCAACTTGGCGCATCAACTTGGACATGATCAGGACCGAAACAAGTTCTTCGTCATCTAGGCCCATAATCTTGTCGGATAGAAGAAGCTTTATGTGTATTAAAGTACGGCAGCTACAGCTTCTGCATGCTACTTCTGAATTAATTTTGTTCGATGTCCTTGATTCTCAAAATATCAATCGCTTCGTGTTTCGGTCTTCTTACCCTCTATCTCCGGCAAGTCGTCTTCTGCCATGTGCAACTCTTGGAAAAACGCCTGATTGCAGTAGACACTCAACAATGCCTTTTATATTTCACCCCAGGCGATGATATCTGAGCCCGACTTTCTAAAAGCAGGGGCGAATTCTCGACCCCAGACAGTGTCGTATTCTTGTAGTGTGAAAAGCCTGACACCGCGATCCATATTGGGGCCAGATTTGCTCTCTGATACTGTTGAAATTGAGGTATGCGCACAGAGGGCGCTACGCCTGAAGGGCGCCGCAGAGGTGCCTAGAGGTCAGTTATATTCAGTCTAGTGTAGCCTGACTGCTTAGGCAAATACAGGAGTAATTATTATAGGCTTAGACCTAGGTAACAGGCTTTTCTAGTAGCCTTAGGCACCTAAGAAAGGGGTTCTAAAAGGCTTAGTATATCCTTAATCCCTATTACTTTTAACAATTAAGAGTCTTATACGCCTAGAAATTAACTATAATAAGCTTAGTAAAGTAATTCCTATAAGCTTAATTTAAGTAAGATATCTAATAATGTAAAAATTACCCTAAAAACCTCCTCTAATTAGACTGTTTAGTTTAAGTAGCTAAAAGCTAAATCCTAGATATATAACCTCTAGAAGTTAATTAACTTATTAAAAAGTAACTCTTATATACCCTATAAGATTATTAAAAACCTTATTATATACCTTATATACCTTAAGCCTTATAACTATCTAAAGCACTAAGTTATATACTTAAGATTAGCCTTATTAAGCGCCTAAAGTACTTAAAGGGTATAAGGAGCTTAGCTTATAACCCTTCCTCTACTAATAGTAAACTAAAGTAACTTACTTTTAAGTACTATACTTAAGGACTTCTATACTTAAGGCCTTTATAAGCTCTCTTAAAGTAACCTTCTCCTATATAAGGAGTATAAGGCTAAATATAATAATAAATTAAAAGAGTATAAGATATATATATAAAAGTATATACACTTAGAATAAAAGCTTATGCTATAAACATACCCTTATGCTTTATTGCATATATCTTTATAACCATAAGAGATATAAGTAAGAGGTCTGCATATTCATAATCTCTGCTTAATAAGGAATAGAATAACATATTATTTTATTATATTACCTCTATAGGTGGCTTAGAACCTTGTTTTGTAAGTGGTGACTAGGATAACTAGTCTTATTCACTTAGCAATAACCTTAGTAATAAGCTGATCACTATTTCCTTTAATACATACTATAAGTGCTTTAATATACAGAAATAACCAATAATATAATTCAGATATCTCAGTAATAACTATAATGCAAGCAGTAGATAATTTACAAATCTCTATACCTTAGTAGTAGTATATAGATTAGAGTATTTCTCTATCCTTAGAGGTATTATCTCTATCATCAATTATTATCCTCATTCGTCAATACTATTATACTACTCACATCTTCTCCACTTTTATCACGTGATTTCCACTCTTACACTTATCTACCCTATCACATCTTAGTGGTTATAAGCCTAGCCTTGCACCTGTAAGACTGGAAATACATATACACTGCGAAAACCACACTTTTCAAAAAACCCGCGATTTTTGCCCTTTGCAAGAATTGAACCCTATACCTTCAAATACGTTAAGTTACAACTATTCCAACCTTTCAACTACCATACTATACATCCTTTTTCTATCCATATATGTAGATACCAATTACCTACAATAACGCTGTCTATATTCAAATAACCTTAACTTTTCCCCTATACCTCCTACCTACCTTTTCGATAACAACTTTACCAAACTTTACCTTATAACGACAAGAGCACCACCATTCAAACCGCCTATAATCCACAATTCAAACCATACCATCCATTTTCTCAAAATACCCTTCCTTAATTTTTCCTACCTCGATTTACCTTAATAACCTATACCTATACCTTAACTTTACCCTTATACCTAAAAATCGACTATACCTCCAATATCCTCCTTTCAACCGCCATTCGATTCCTTTTTTCAAGCTCTATACAAATCTATAACTCAAATCCCTATACCTATTTTCCTTCCTTCAATATCGATCGATTTCAAACTAAACCTATAATATACCTTTTAGAAGACTTCTTCTATAGAAAAATAACTATACCTATAAAACAAGACCTATTACAGGCAAATACCTATAAAATGGAGAAAATCAACATGCCTAGACTGTCTGGTAGCCAAAACTACCTTACTTAAGCTTCAAGATTTGAAGCTTTGCTTATTAGTAAAGATATAGACTTTAACCTTAAGGTTAAGCCTAATACTCCTGCCCAAAAGAAGAGTGATAAGAAGGCTTTTGCCTATATAAAGCTCTACTGTAAGGATTCTCCTCTTAGGGTTATAAAAGACTCTAATACTAGTTATGAAGCTTGGTATAAGCTACAGGATCTATATGAACCTACTAGCTTTACTAATGAATTCCTTACCTGTAAGGAGTTCTTTAATACTTCCTTAGATTCTTTTAAATCTATAGAGGCTTACTTAAATAAAGTAAAGGAGCTGACTGATAGTCTGGCTTTAAAAAATATACCTTTGCCTGATCAAGTTATAATATCATAGGTTTTAAATAGCCTTAATAATAGTTATGAGGGTTTTATAACTAACGTAACTCAGGAGCTTAGAAAAGATTCTGAAGCTTATACCTTTAAATCTCTTTCTGCTAATCTTATTAATAAAGCAAAAAGAAAGCCCTATACTATACTATATACTTCCAATAATTATAATAAGGGCAGTAAAAAACCCTAGAAGAAGCAGAAGGGACTTTATTGTACCTACTGTAAGCTAAAAAGCCATAAGGTAGAAGATTGTAATTTTCTTCATCCTAATAAGGCCCTAAAAGGCTGGAAGAAACCTACTGCTTTAGCAGTAAACAATAAAAATAAAATAAATAAGGGTATAAAAAATAAGAAGAAAGAAACCCTCCATAAAAAACAGAAGGCTTTAATAGCTAAAAGGGCTTTAATAGAAGAATTAAGCTCTAATAGCAAAGAAGAAGAAGAAGAAGTAGACTCTTCAGTTAATATAACCTTAGATGCTATAGATCTTAATAAAGGGGAAATAAGTACCCTAGAAGACGACGACGAAGACAATAAACTCATCGAATTCGAAGACGTTGTGAGTAAAATCTCCTATAATAAACTATATAATAACTCTTCTTCTAATAACAATAATACAGGTCATATAAACAATATAGATAAAGTTAGACCTAGTATAGATAATAGAGACGTTTTTTGCCTTAATACAGGAGCTACAGTTAACATTATAAGTAATAAATCTCTCTTTATAAAAACAAAAGCTGCTAATAAAGTAGTTAACTAGGGAGAAGCAAAGAAACAAAATATAAAGCTTGTAGGAGATATTGCTATACAATTCCCTAATATAAAAAATAATAAGAATAACAGTATATATATACTAAAAGACTGTTATTATATGCCTGATCTTAGGATTAATCTCCTTAGTCAGAATAGCCTAAGAAAACTGAAGATAGCGTCCCTATTTTAGGATAAATCAGTTACTTTAATAAATACAAAAGACTCTAGTACTATTTATAAGGGGGTACTTAAAAATAACCTATACTTTCTTAATATAAAGACTCTTACTTATAAAGAGATTAATTCTCTAGAAGTAGAAGAAAATAACTATATAAACACTATAAAAAATAGCAATAAAAGGCATAAGAAATATACCTTTAATAAGGTTAAAAACGCTAATATAAATACCTATATAAAGTGGCATAATAGACTAGGTCATGTAAATCCTACTGTTATAAAAGCTTTAGAAAATAATACTGATATAAAAGAGAAAATAACTATACCTTCTGAATATAACTGTAAGATTTGCCTTAGAGCTAATTTTACTACTAAAGCTAATAAAATATCTAATAACTATAATAAGAATTATAACTACCTAGATAAAGTTGCTGCTAACCTTTGCAGTCCTATAACTCCTTCTACATATAACAAATATAGATAGTTTATTATATTCTTAGAAAGATCATCTCAAGAAACCTCTATAACCTTACTTAAAACTAAGGAAGCTAAAGAGGTTAATACTGCTATTAAACAGTATATAAATAAGAAGAATATCAATAATAATAAAATAAAGAACTTCAATACAGACAGTAGATCTAAATTTAATAATAAGGTCATAAATCATACCTATATAATAAACAGTATAAATCATAATATAAAAGTACCTTATACTCATAAACCTAACGGTATAATAGAGAGGGTTATAAGAACTATAACTAATAAAATAAGAGCTCTCTTATTAAGAGCTAACCTTCCTCTATATCTATAGGGTAAAGCTGCTTTAACTGCAGTAGACCTTTATAATATAACTCCACATAAGGCTATACACTATAAAACACCTTATAAAAAGGTTAATAATAAGAAGCCTAATATCAATAATATAGTTACTTTTAGATCTATCTATTACTATAAAAATCAGGATCCTAAAATAAAGAAACTAGATAATAAAGCTGTTAAAGCTATAGTCTTAAATAATAAGGCTAATATATATAAGGTCTATGATTTTCAAAAGAAGAGAACCTTCTAGACCCGAGATATTATAATACTTAAAAATCAATTCCTAACTTCTAAGGATAACAATAATAATAATAATAACAAACAACTACGTAGCAGGAGTAATAATAATATAGATAATATAAGTGGTTTAAAAGCCTTGAATCCTCCCTTAGAAGATAATAATACTAGCGTAACAACTAGTGTTAATAAAGATAATACTAGTAAAACCAGGACTAGTATAAATAATAATAATAATAATCATAACAAATCCAAGATAATAGTTAATATTCCTAAGCTAACTAATAAGAAAAAAGCTAAATATAACTAAGTTAAAGAACAAGAAGAAGCGCTTATAACTATAAAAGACTGCCCAGCCATAAATAACATCCTTACCACGTTAAATACAAAGGATAATAAATCATATAGATATAGAAAAGCTTTATATATATTATCTGTTGCTGCCTTATCTACTCCTAATACCTTTAAACAAGCTATAGCTTTACCTAAAGCTAAATATTAGATTCAAGCTATAGAGTTAGAAATAAGCAGTTTAGATAAATTAAATACTTAGATAATAACTACCCTACCTAAAGGGAAAATACCCTTAGGGGGTAGATAGGTATATTTAATAAAAAAGAATTCAGATACAGGTGAAATAAAATATAAAGCAAGATAGGTAGTCCAAGGTTTTAACCAATATATTAGTATAGATTATCTAGAAACCTTTTCTACTACTTGTAAGCCTAAGAATTATATAGCGTTATTAATAATAGGGATTAAATTAGGCTAGGATTTCAAGCAATTTAACGTCTCTAACGCCTTCCCTCACGCTACTATAGATAAAGAAATATGGGTCAAAATGCCTACTAGTTTTATATATAATAATATAACTAATACCCTAGAATATAACCCTATAAAGGCTGCAGAAAATAATAACCTATACTATAAGCTTAAGAGAGCTTTATACAGCCTAAAACAGAGCCCTAGACTCTAGTATAAACACTTAAGATCTATACTATATAAAATAGGCTTTAAAGAATCACCTTATGATAAAAGGATCTTTATAGCTAATAATGATAAAATAATAGCTATGCTTATATGCCACGTAGACAATACTATAATTATAGCACCTAATAATAAGCATATAGAGTATTTTTATAACTTTATTAGTCAATATTTACTCTTAAAAGACTTAGGAATACCTTCTATCTTTCTAGGTAGTGAAATATCTATAGATAAGAAGAATAAAATCTTAAATATCTATTAATCTAGTTATATCTATAAGTTACTAGATAAATATAATAAGAAAGATATCCCTTATAGGGAAAGTCCTGTTAATCCTAATTTAAAAATAAGGAAAAATACTGGACAGGCAACTCTAGAAGAGATAAAAACATATTAACAACAAGTAGGATCTCTACTATATACTAGCCTTAAGACTAGACTAGATATAACCTACCCTATTAATCTATATGCTAGATTTATAAGTAATCCTTCACAGGAGCACTTTTTAGCTCTAGATTATATATAGGGTTATCTTAATAAATACCCTAATCTTAGCCTTATATTTAACTGTAATAAAATAGACCTACAGTTAATAGGATTTACGGATTCTAATTAGGCTGGAGATCTAGACGATAGAATGTCTACTTCTGGTTATATATTTAACTTAGGTTATTATAATCCTATAAGCTGGTCTTCTATAAAACAGAAGACTATAGCCCTTTCTTCAGCTGAAGCAGAATATATGGCTTTAACAGAAGCTGTAAAGGAAGCTATATATCTATATAATTCTTATTCCTATATATACAAGGAATTAAAGCTTTTAGAAACCTATAAGCTTAATAAGCTTAATAAACCTATAATATTAATAGATAACGAAGCTGCTCAACGTATAGCTGAAAATCCAGAGCTCTATAAGAAGGCTAAACATATTGATATAAAATACCACTTTTCTAGATTTCATATCTATAAAAATAATATCTCTTTATTCCACGTTCATACCAAGAATAACATAGCGGATATATTTACTAAGCCTGTTAACTTACAGATACTTAAGTATTTTAAAGAGACTATAAACCTAAATAA
>PJEX01000080.1:0-15956 GCA_005350895.1 Colletotrichum tanaceti
CGTTTGCTCCCTCACAACAATGACAAGAAACGTTTTCCGCTCGGAATCAAGTCCGCTGACGAGAGAATCAACGAACAACAGAACCAGAGCCATCAGAGCTTGCAGAACCTCCTGCCCGGCCAGGCGTCTCCCGTGCTCGCCAAGGAATGGGTTGAGGGCAGCGACCAGATCGCGCGGCTTCACAAGCGCGACGACTCGGACATCTGGAAGGGCTGGAAGCGGCACGTGTTCCGGATGGTGCCGCTGCTGACGGTCCTCGCGACGGGCATGTACCTGGCCTACCTCGCGCTGCGCGTCTACTGCGTCATCTCGGCGCAGCGGCTGGCCGACGAGATCTACGCGCAGGCCTGGGTCTTCATCGCCGTCGAGGTCGCCGTGGCCATCCCGTCCATCATGCACAACATCTGGACCATGTGGTCCATGAAGAAGCGCCAGCGGCCCAAGCTGAGGCTCATGGGCGACGAGGTGCCCACCGTCGACGTGCTGCTGACCTGCTGCGGCGAGGAGGACGACCTGGTGCTCGACACGGCCCGCGCCGCCTGCGACGTCGACTACCCGCGCGACCGCTTCCGCGTCATCGTCTGCGACGACGGCAAGTCCTCCGGGCTCGAGGCCGGCATCGCCGCCCTCGCCATGACCTACCCCAACGTCTTCTACCTGGCCCGGCCCAAGTATCCCGGCGTGCCTCACCACTTCAAGGCCGGTAACCTCAACTACGCCCTCGACCACGTCCACACGATGCCCGGCGGTGCTGGCCAGTTCATGGCTGCTCTCGACGCTGATATGGTATGTTGGTTGTGAACCACCGTCCCCCCTCTTCCGTCACACTTTACTCGGACATGCATCGTCATCTCCATCCTATGCCTCACTCTCACCCTCACCTTCACCCTCACTCTCACCCTCATTCTCACTCTCACCTTCACCCTCAATCTTAATCTCACTCTCACTCTTACTCTTACTCTCACTCTCACTCTCACTCTCAATCCCAATCTACCCTCACTCTCACCCCCTACACTGCCCTCTTCCCCTTCCTTCCCTCCTTTCAACCCCTCAAAAAAGGACCTGAATAAACTTCCGCCCCCTTCCAGCCTCTTTTATAAAAACCATACCACTCCCAAGTTCCAACTCCCGCCTCATATAACTACCCAAATCAACATGACATTCTAACTCTCACCTCGCAGATCCCCGAACGAGACTGGCTCCGCGCCATCCTGCCTCACATGCTCGTCGACCCCAAGGTGGCGCTCGCGTGCCCGCCGCAGCTGTTCTACAACACGCCGCCGTCGGACCCGCTGGCGCAGTCGCTCGACTTCTTCGTGCACGTCATCGAGCCCATCAAGGACGCGCTCGGCGTGGCCTGGTGCACCGGTTCCGGCTACTGCGTCCGCCGCGAGGCCCTCGACGAGATCGGCAACTTCCCGCTCGGGTCCCTCGCCGAGGACGTGGCCACGTCGACGCTGATGCTCGGCAAGGGCTGGAAGACGGCCTACATCCACGAGCCCCTCCAGTTCGGCACCGTCCCCGAGGACTACGGCGGCCACCTCAAGCAGCGCACCCGCTGGGCCATCGGCACCGTCGACACGTCGTTCAAGCTCAACTTCTGCCTCTACGGCGAAAAGGTCAAGCAGATGACGGCGGCCCAGCGCTTCTCGGGCTTCCTGTACGCCACGCTGTCGCTGTACACGATCCTGCTGACGCTGTCCATGTTCGCCATCCCCATCATCCTCGTCATGGGCAAGCCGCTGGTGGCCTACGCCAACTTTGAGCAGCTCCGCTGGCTCATCCGCGCGTGCTTCGCCGCCACCATCACCAACCGCCTCTGCGAGTTCGCCCTCTTCATCCCCGCGGGCTACCACACGGGCCAGCGCGGCTCGCGCTACCAGCTCTGGATGTCGCCCTACATCGCCCTCTGCATCATCCGGTCCTTCATCCTGCCGACCTGGCTCGGCGGCCAGACGCAGGCCTTCAAGCCCACCGGCTCGCTCGGCTCCGCCCTCAACGAGCGCGACCCCAAGACGCGCAAGGGCATGCTCCGCCGCCTCTGGGGCGTGCTCGTCAACTACATGGCCATCTTCCACCTCGCCTTCGTCTACCTGACCCTCGTCGGCGTCGTGCTGACGTCGTACCGCTGCTTCTACGTCAACGACGACCTGCGCGACACCCTCATGTGCCTCATCACCCACGCCTTCTGGCCGCCCCTGACCTTCATCTTCATCTGCAGCTCCCTCTGGACCCCCATCGCCTACGCCATCGACCCGCCCAACATGCCCGAGCGCGAGCAGCTGCTCGACCGCGACCCAAAGACCTTTGTCGCCCACCCCTCCAAGCAGAGCAAGAAGATCGCCTTTGGCGGCCAGGCCGCCTGGTTCGAGACCGAGCTGACCGTCACCACGAGCTACACCATCCTCGTTTTTGTGCTCTCATTCATCTACTGAGATTGTCTGCCTCCCATCATTTTACATTGGTTTTTGTTTCTTCTTTTTCGTCCTGAATCACGAGAGAAGACTTTGTGGATTTTGCTATCCATTTCCGTCTCTCCTCCCTCGTCACTATGGCATATCAGGGCGCAGACAACAGGCTTGGGGACTCTTCTCCCCCTCGCTGTAGCGTTTTTGAAAATACACGCACAGCCGACACCCGCAGACACTCTTCGGACACTCGCGAACACACAAATACAACCACTACACACAAGCACACACACACATCAAAGACGTACAAAAAGATGACTGTTACGATAATGTAATGCCTGTAACTACTGCACATAGATCAGTATAGAATTACGCCACAACGTACCACGGGCGCGCGGGAGGGAAGCGGCACAGAAAGAAACCCACACTCAGATTTTTCAAACCCTGCTGGAAACGGGCCAGAAAGAAAACGAGGCTTTTTTCTTTCACACAGCAGCATTCATATTCTTGATCTCGCTAACTATATCGAATACAAAAAAAATTATTTCATAATGTCTTGGTGTCCATGCTCATGTGAAGACGGGGGATGCTTGACATGAGCAGCTCACACCAGTTTCAAGTCAGGGGCGCGCGACTGATTTCCGCCAGAAAATCTCACTGGAACTGATTGCCAATTGGTGAGCGAACCCCCCCCCCCCGCCGGTTGTCCAATAGGCTTAGTTGCAAGCTTCAATCTCTCTTTGCCTCTGTATTATCACTCATCTCCCCTTTCTTCTCTCCCATCGGACTACCATGAGTAGATAGCCCTTGGCGTCAAACGTGTGCCTAAGCTTAATAGCTTGTCCCCCTTCTTGTGGCGCCGCGGGAGGCATGGGAACCCCCCCAAAGACTGGGCAATCGTCACTACAGTCTACAGAGTACGGATACAGAGTAGGTATTAAAAAGCCAAGTCCCTCGTTCGTCATCGACGCAAGCCCCCCCCGTCGCGCCATGTCCCGCGTGTTCCGTGTTCTGTCTCGCTGGTTGGCAGTGGGACGCGCCGCCACCCCCCCTTGGCATGTTCGGGTTTGAATCTGAATCTGAAAGACGCGCGCGGACACCGAACACGCCGATCCGGGTGTGTGTTTTGATCAGTTTTCTTGTCCAGTCAAGCCAGAGCACGCGGATACATCATACGAGTTCCCTTCTTCTCGTCATGTCTTTCTTACATTCACTTCTCCCCCCCCCCCACGCCGTGATGACTTGTGGCACAGCGAGTTGTTCCTGTGGTGTTCTGCCAGAGGCTGTCAATTTGCCGCCTGACGCCGAGCATGCAGACTGATAAGAAGACAGACATGGCGACGGGGCTTGGCGGGCGTACCTATACCCGCTGCGGCGGTGCTGTTGTGTGATGGTGGCACCGTATCCGTAATTATCCATCTTCACGGCAAGTCTCTCTGGTTAATTAATCCTACCGAGTATCTCTCTATCTCTCTATCTCTCTCTCTCTCCCAATATTTCCTCGCCTCTTGCGCATTCAGTTCACGCTCCCTCCATCCACCCTCGAGACCTCCTCCTCTCCTCCCTTTGCCCTCTCGGCTTTGCCGCGAGGTGGGCGCCCGGTGGAGTTCTCCTCCATCGGTGTAACCCCCCCCGGGCACCGGGCCCCGTGCGCCAGTCCAGCTTAAAACACTGCCATGATGACCATGACGAATAATGACCAAAGAGAAAAAGCAAAAATGCGTGGCAGGGCAGCAAGTGACATTCCCTCGGCTCCCTAAGACAATGTTCCCTCGGAGCCTGCTCTCTAAGGCTCTCAACAAGACACCCCCTTCACATTTGCCCCCCCCTCGCCGGCCGTGGACCCCCGAATCCGTCCTCCGAAAGCCTGTCAGCACACCGCCAAGGCGGAGTACCAAGCTTTCCCCATAGACGAAACCACAAGCCAAGGATATTTGTCTTTTTTCTTTTTTCCTCCCCCAATGGTTTGTCCACTTTCTCACTGCCACCGCCGTCGAAAAATCGCTCACTTTGATTTGACTTGATTTTCTGCCCGCCGACGGACGGTGTCAAGCGCGCAATACGCCCCAGTGGACCGTTGTTACCCCTGAGTCAAGACGGCATTTTCAGGCGGGGGGGGCCTAAATTAGCGGTCTGTCCGTTCGACTGTGCCATTATGATTATGGCGTCAGCCGGGTTAGCCCACACTAGGTACCTGACTACTACGGATACGGAGTGCGGTTATCGTACCGCCGCCTCTTGTCTCGGTGAGTTGTCGATGGGCTCCGGGGCGGCTTCTCGGACGATTGGAAGGCAGCCGAGTGAGTCGAGCCTATTTTTAGCATACGAGTGGGCAAACTACACATTCCTGTTGCGCGCCACCGCGAGCAAAAGTCTCGTTCCCGACCCCGAAAACACTCTTCTGCCCTTGGACACAAGCCAAAAATGGGGGAAAGCATACGACAAGAGCGCCCAGAGGTATGCGAACCCCCACTTCTGTCCTGTGGACATATGCTGCCATACGTTCTGCGTACCATGGACAACAGCTACAGGCAGTATTACTGCATATATCAGAGCATGCAGCACCACTCCCCAGGCTCGCGCTATCCTGCTGACTGTACTCCCGGTGGTGATGATGCTTGAGAATGGCGAGACGCGGCCCCCGCGAGCACGAAGGATTATGACGGCTTCCTCCAGCTTGCGTATGTACAACGCGTACAGCAAAGATTGGCGAATCTTGCTGTATTCGCCATAGATTTCTCTGTGAGTTTGAAGATTGGGGTCGTGAAGTCCCGGTTGCCCGGCCACGTCGTGCAGATTCATCAGAGAATCTTGTTGGAACGTGTCCAGTCTGATAATACGAGACTCTCGGCTGTCCGCCCACCGTTTGGAATGCTCCAAGGCTCCTTGCAGAGGCGTGTGAAGGCAATCTTTCCATGTTCCGTTGACTCGCCAGCCTCTGTTGAGGAGCTCGAGGAGCGCTTCTGTGTTGGAGCATTTGATCGCCAACTCTAAGTAAAGTCCAGAAACAGAGTGACCGTTCGCAACTTGTACTTCGATGACATTCCACAAAGCTTTCCTCTCCGCGCTATTCCGAATAATGTTGCCCACGAGCAACGACTCGTACTCCTCTGAAAGTAAGGGACACCTCTGCCATTCAGGTACGCTTTCTTCCGCATTATCGAGTGTGCTTCTGTCTTTCTGTCGCCTGAACTGTCGCTTTGACTGAAGCCATCTCCACCCCGAGCTCACCGGATATCCTGATCCGGCTGACCTCCGAGAACACAGGTGCTTCAACACAAACCGACATTGCTCATATGAGCCGGACCTTAGTACCGCGTTAATAGCTGGTTCCTCAAAGGAGATATAGTCTAGTCCTAGCCGTTCAAAGCCAACCCATCTGGTTAACGAGCCAAAACCACTTAACACGGGGTCGTGTGGCGAATCGAATTTACTCATCAAAAGGTCTGGATTCTTGTTCAACAGGAGGCTCGCCGCGTTCAACTTTAGAGTTTGTACGGCCCTGAAAAGACTGTCAGGAGCATCGAAGAGCTTTTGGTTCTCGACGCTATCGACAATTTTTGACCTGAGGTAAATTTCAATTAGACCCACACGTGAATCATTTGACGTAAATGCGTCCCGCGTCATAAAAATACGAAATACGTGCTCACAAATAGTATAAATCCTGATGCCGTGCGCGTATGGCACGTTCGAGTAAGTCATCTACAATGGACTCGTTGTGGGTGTGGCCTTCGGGACGGAGTATCCTTGAGGGTCGGCCTTGGAGCCGTAGATAGATTTCGATCCACCAGTGAGGGTCTTTGTAGCAACTCTTTTTTCGGCACGGGAGTTGAATTTCGCCTCGGATGAGCGGAATATGGTCGCAGAGTAATCGGTCGAAGACATGTCGCAGCCCTGAGTTTATGGACTTAATCAGGAGGTCAGGACTCATGGAAGCGGCGGGTCTGGTCCCGAACTGCCCGACCGGTGACAAAAGCCAGAGTGGAAGGGCTTGTTGTTTTGCCGTAGTTTTACACAGCATGTAGTTGACGGCATCCAAACTGTTGCCGGCAATGGCAGCTTTCAGAGTGTCCATCTCGGTTGATGAGCGCGAAGCAGACATGGGGTCCTCTGCATTGGTAACAAAGTCGATTGTGCGTTCCAGGACCTCGCCATAGGTGCCTCCGTACAACATGGCGCGGAAGAAATCCTCTGGAAGGTCCATTGTAGATACTGCCACACTTTTGAATGGAACTTGAGGAACTCGCACTAGATTCTGGCCCGTCCAGACTTGTACGTTGGCAAGGTCGATGGTCTGAACCCCCCCGTGCGTTTTCAAGTGATTCCGCAGCATTTCCGAAGCGTCGATTCGGAACAAGGACAGACAAACGGCCAAGATACGCCTGAACCGGGAACCAGCCTCGCAAATCTGACAGACGGGGCTCGATGGATCGCCGTGGGCAGCCTCCAAGAGGCTTCCGAGGAGGGCGGTCCTATTGTGCAGGATGGAGTTGAGCATAGGGCAGCATCGTAGCCCGAGGGAGAAAATCAGCGTCTCTTCATCGTTGCATACCGGAAGAGCTTCGTGGAGAATATCGGCGCCACGTTTGACAAGGAGCACGGCGAACTCCTGAACGTGCTTGTCGTCGAACTTGGTGAGGAGATGCAGCGCGGTCTGGCCAGACTTGTTGTAAACAGATGTCCTCGGATTCTCTCGACCGAGCAAGTATCTGAAGACCTCGGGTTGGCCGTGATGAGCGGCAAGCAAGAGCGGTGTGTTGCCTGACTCATCGACACTGCTGATCGAATTTGGGTCATTGGCGATGATACCTTGGAGCTGGTCAACTGAACCGCTCTTGATGGCCTCCTGTAAGGCGCTAGTCATCGATGTTGGAACCGATCGCGTTGGATCTTCATTGCCATCGCCGTCTTGGAGGTATCTCTGAAGCGATGCCGTAGACTTCTGTTTCGGGTCGATAGTTCGGTCGTCTGTCGGGCGTAACCACTCAGCGGTCCCGGGGACCCGAGGCTCAAGTCCATAGCGGATGCTCCCCTGTTTGACACTACCACTTGCTCTTTTGTCTGGAACATTGGCGTCTGAAGTGATGCTCTCCAGGGTCGCGGCGGTTGTGTTGGCTACTGGTCGTCTCTCGGACTGCGAAGAGGTGGTCTTGTTCCGCTGGCATCTTGTTCCGCTGCCAGCCGACTTGTCACGTTCTCTGGTTCCTTTGGCCACGACGATGGCCTCCTGGAGCGGGTTGAAGAACTCTTGCGCAGCGGCAACTCCATTCTCGCGAGCCATGGTCAGCCAATGAGAGGCGGCTTCAAAATCTCTCGGGATGCCGAACCCAGAGAAGTGGCAAATGGCGAGTTCCCATTGCGCAGCCGAGTTTCGTGGGTCATTTGATTTGGTGGCCAGCTCGAGGAGCGTGGTCACGATGCGCGCCTTCAAGTGATGACTGCAGTTGATGAGGGTATGATACCCGACAGAAACCTGCGAAACTTTTGACTTAGGTACGGTTTCAACGGGCCGAAGATTGACTGAATCGGGCACTTAAATACCTTGGAAATGACATCGAGTGAGGGTACTCGAACCGCGGGGCGATGAACAACTGGCACGCGGCTACTCGTGACTTGGTTCTCGACCAAGTACAGGTCGATGATGTCCATAGACTCCCTCAAACTGCGAGCCTCGGGGTTCAACTGGACCGTCTTGCTGAGCAGGCGGGCGATGGTGCCTACTTCGAGGTCCGAGTCGTCGTTGCATCGATCTTCCCTCTCGACAATGCCCACCAACTCGAGAAATATGGTGCCATTCTGTTTATGGTTTTCAATCTCTTCCACTTCCGTGTAGAATGCGCGGCTCAGCATGATCGACAGCGTGACCAACCCAAACGAATAGTAATCCGTGGCCTTCATCTGCTGAAAAGTCATACTGGTCATCTTGGTGACCTCAGGGGCGGACCACTGCGGCGTGAAAGCCGGCAGCGTCTCTGCAGTGTCGGATTCGATGACAGAGTGGCCAAAGTCCGTCAGCTTCAGCATGAAGGTATTCCGCGCATCGTGCCTAGGGAAGACGAGGATGTTCTCGGGCTTGACGTCCCCATGCACGACGCCGCAGTCGTGAAGGACGGATAGTCCCTCGGCGATGTCGCGGCAAAAGTCCAATTTGGCCTTGAAGCTCATCTTGACAAACGTCCAGTTCTTCCAGAAGTTGTTGAGGTCGCCTTGCGGAGCGAACTCCTCGAGGAGGATGGGACGCGGGATGGTGGCATCCTCGTCCTCAAAGTCCCAGCCCACTCCGCGAAGGCGGGCGATGTTGGGATGAGACTCCAGCGGCGCGTGGGATCTGATGTGCAACTCGGTGATGAAGCTGTTGAGACCGTCGGCCCTCTCCTCCAGGATGCTGTGCCTTGGCCGCTTGATGACGATGCCCTCCGAGTACCACCCCATCGTGCCGCGACTGAAGTTGGAGGGCGCGGCTAGGGCTACCTGGGCATGCGTGACGAGGCTCGTATGTCCTTTGCCCTGGTAGGTCTCGAGAACGGAAGGGTAGTGTTGGATGGGAACCAGGTCATCTCCCTGTGATTGGTAAATCTCGCAAGTGAGGGAGACGAACGTGAGGAAGTCGGCTTTGGGTCCTTTGTTGCTCGTCGACCGACCTGCGCGAGCCCTGACTCGGGTAAAGTTGGCTCGAGACTGTGAGACGGAGAGCCGGAGATCGTTCAAGTTGACGCTTCCCTGGGGAGCAAGCCGCGTTCTGGTTGTTGTGTGGCCGAACTCCATTGTGGCGAGTCTATGATCTGTGGCATTCGCAATGAGAAAATGTTACGCTCCAGCTGGCCGATGATGCTGTTGCTGATAGTGAAATGGAGGTGGCATGACTTGATGATATGAATTGAATCATCAGGCTGTGAGCAAGCCACCGATGTCAAATCGAGGCGGTCCAAGGCGGCCCAAGGCGGGGTCGATCTCGTGATAATAGGCATTGCGCATATGAATGGTCGAGCCTGACCAATTGACTGTTGTTGACAGCCAATACTTCATGCATGTCAGATATCTCCCTCCATCTTGGGTTGCCTCCGCTCCGCCACCATCACGACAGCCTGATCTGGTGCCGTGAAACAGCCCCCATTTGAAGTGTTGCTCTAGGGGAATTTCCACTGCCTGAGATCACCATAGCGTCCTTCCTTCCTACCTACCTAGGTACCTAGGTAGCTGACGCAAGAAGCCTGTTGGAATATCGATCGGATCATCCATGGAAAGTGGAGACGCAAGCTGGATTGGGCCAATCAGACTGCCTGGATCCACCTCCGGCCCGGAAGGTGGATCCATCGGTCCTCCATATCACGGCTTCCTTCCTTCGCTGCCCTTCAGTTAGAACCTTCCTTCTACAGCCCAGATCAATCGAATACCTTCACCAAAGTGAACCGTTTGTAACTGCAGTTACCTGTGATACCAACACTGATCAGTGGTTAACTTCACAGTTACCACTTTGCTTCAGATACCGCAGATCAGCAAGGTTATTATCAGAAGAGACAGCTCGTCGATTTCCCCTAGTCCTTTCCATTCACTTGGTCTAAAGGACAGCCCGAGACGAACGACCTGTGCTAACGAAGTCATCGCCAGATCCATTTGCGAGTAATCAGGTACCTGCCTGACAGGACACCAACTGGGATCTTGACGATAACTTCGAATCTTCAGAAGAATCGACCCGCCGGCCAACCTCGACGTCAGACGGCCAACAGAGGCGACTAGCATGAAGAGCGTCCATCACGCGCGACAGATACGACCTTCACAGACGCCGTGAAGCCCGTCACCATATTCCAACAAAGCCTCAGCGTTTTTAGAAAACCATATCACTCTTGTCTTGATCCGACATGTCGGCTGGGGGACTGGAAATCTTTGGGGCGGTGGGTGTATCGTTGCAACTCGTCAAGGCGGCCGGGACCTGCTTGTCGATTGTGAGCGAGATTCGAAAAATCTCAAACCTCGCCCACGAGCAAAACAACGCCCACTTCGACTTACACGTCCAAGCCTTGAAGTTCGAAAGGTGGTGTGCCACGTTGAGCATCCAGGACATGGTACGGAGGACCGAGCAGGGACCGAGCATTAGCAATAACTCTGGGCTTTGCAAGACGACCGATCAACAAGTCCAGCTAAAGGGCGCCGTCGAGTCGCAACTTCGCCTGGAGAACCCGATCCTCGTCGATCTGACCACGAAGGCCCTGACAGACATGAAAAACGACTTTGCCGAGGCAACCAAGATCATCACACAGTATGCTGGCGTGTCACCGCCGCCCGAGAAAACAACCAGCAGCACCTCGCTGCAGGTCCCCAAGAGCGGGAAACCATCGAGATGGGACAGGATGCTGCGCAAGGAACCAAAGACACATCCGTCTGCCTCTCTCCAGGCTCATTCGAACGTGGTCTCTCGCGGAGGCTCCAGCATAACCCTCAGAACGAAGTGGGTGACGTCGGACAAAGGCCGGGTCGAGGTCCTGTTGAAGCGGATTGCGCACACAAACGAGCTGCTGGTCATGCTCCTCGACACCGCACACCGGGCACAGGTCGACCGCCAGACGGACATGGCCATCCTCGACGTCATGGACCACGACGCCCTGGAAGGGACGGCAACGCGCCCGGAACTCAAGACGATGGCCAAGATCAAGCAATGGCAGACGCAGGAGCGGAGTGACGGCCAAACGGAAACCGACGACGACGCGGTATCGGCGTACTCCAGCTCGACCATCTCGGGCGCGAACCAGACCTCGAGACGGATTCATTCCTATCAAGTTGGCGACTTCAAGAGGGGAAGCCTGCCGCACGGCGACTACAGAACGCTGACGGCCCTGGAGGACAAGCCGGTCATGGTGGAGTGGAAGTACTACAACCGCGACCGGCCTTTCCGTCTCGAGCAGACCTTGCGGCTGGGGGGGCTCGTGGGGCTGCTCAACCGGGACGAGCTCTACAAAAAGTTCATGACGCTGCCCTGCAAGGGCCTCGTCGACGACGCCGACAACTCGCGGATCGGGGTCGTTTTCGCGGTCGAGGAGGGGTCGTCGGCCGGGATCGACCGCTTGCAATCCCTACAAGCCGTGATCCGCGAGACCCAAGTCCCGGTCCCGATCGGGCAGAGGTTCCGGCTCGCCAAAGACCTCGTCACGGCCGTCCACCATCTCCATTCCGTCGACTGGCTGCACAAGTCGATCCGGAGCGATAACATCGTATGCTCCTGGGCGCCCGAATTCGACCTCCGGACCCCGTCTTCCTCGTCTTCCAGAGGCAGGAACATGAATAATAAACCGGCAGTCGTCCAGGAGAACGGCGGCGGCGGCGGCGACGCAGGTTCTGGTTTCGGAGCAGCAGCCGCTGCCGAACCCGGGCCGGCAGCTCGGCCGCGACGCCCGCGCCCGCGACCGCTGCCCCCTCAGTACCTCGTCGGTTGGGACTTGTCTCGCCCCGACCACCCGCTGGAGTTGTCCGAGACGCTGTCGGTTTCCACGGCCGGGTTCCGGAGCCGACGCGACGAGATGCTCCTCTACAACCACCCGAGCCTGCACGCGCCGGCGCAGCCGTCGGAACCGGGCGGGAGACCGCGCTACTGCGCCCGATTCGACATTTACAGCCTCGGGCTGGTCCTCCTCGAGATAGGCCTGTGGCGTACCCTGGGCGAGCTGCGTCGTCATTGCAACAGCGACGCCGAGTTCAGGGACAAGCTCCCCGCCGAGTTCTGCGACAAACTGCTCCCGAGAGTCGGGGAGGTGTATTGGCGTGCCGTACAACGGTGTATAAACGGCGATTTCGACGACGACGACGACGACGACGACGACGACGACGACGACGACGACGGGTCCGATGGGGCATCCAAGACAGAGGGATTCCAATTACAAATAGCGTTCGAGAGGCTGGTAGTGTCCGAGATTGAGAGATGCCATGCATAAGTAGTTGTTGAATGGGGCAGCCAAGTGACATGTGTGAGTATCATAGCGTACGCAGTTGACTGCCGCAGTCGTGATTAGTCTTTCGAGGTTAATCACCATTCGACAGAGGGGTTTGAACTCTAGTCAATTCAAACCGTTTTATTGATAATAATCATTGTAAACTTTGAAAGAGAGATTCTTGACAGGCAAGGTAGTCGACAAACTGTCAGTATGAATGAATGAATGGCCGGGACTGGGGGTGAAATCGCTTGACAGCTGCAGCTTGTCGTGGTCAAGGTTCTGAGTGAAGAAGTATTATTACTTTTACAGACTTGTTGGAACCATCGACATAACCGGAAATGTCATCTCGACCAGTGGAAAGAAGCACGGGTACAACTGGATTGTGGCTTCGTTTCCGACCCAAAAAGGTTAATGAATTACAGCCATCTCTGTATTGACACGATCGGGGACGAGGCCCGTATGCGGGAGGTTTTTGAATCATCATTAAACCTGATGGGAACACAGAATCTTCTTTTCCACGCTTCGTCGCTCATTGATAGCGGTTTTCCTCTGAATCCTTTCTGGATCCAAGCGAGTGCTTCTTAGCTTTGATTAGCATAGGACATCTCTTTTCGAGCCTCTCACTTACTGGTAATTGAACATCTTCTCTTGCTAGACGATGAAGATGGCGTACACGATGCTTCCATTCGGCGACGTCATCTGCTGGTATCCAGGGACATGCCTGCAAACTCCAAGGGAAGTACAGACGGTGTAGCTAGTCGTAGCGAGGATCCGCGTCAACGGACCGCCCCCCCTTGATGCACATAATAGCCAGCGTTCGCATGCCCGTCATCTCGCTGTCGTAATCGAGTTTCCCTTTGGTAATCACTTTGTTTCTTGAAGGAGGAAACACCAAAAGGCCGCACAGACTAATCACAGACTGCCGGCCGGAAGCACCATCCACACCCTTTTGATGATTCCCTCCCCCCAAAACCTGGCCGGCTGTCCCAGTGTGGTCATTGACCAGCGAGCTTCCGGCCTCCGAAAACGTTTCATCCTATTTTCAACGTTTTCCGGACCTCCGAGATTGCCTATACCGGCGCTGGGCACTGTCGAGGGCCAAGGACTCTTCGTCTCGCCCACGGCTCTTGTTAGTGTACATAATAATATCCCATCGTGCCGTCGAACCCGGCTTATCAGGGCTTGTCCGGGGGGGGGGGGCAAGTTTTGAACTGAACCGGCGTCGCAAGATCCGAAGCACTCGACTTGTAGCAAGCTTTTGCTCGCCGTGTCACTTCCCACCACCCCGGGGCCATTAAGGCCCGGATTAGAACCAGAATCATCGGGCGATGAACCTGCAGGGGACCGTGTCCGTCGCTAAACAAAGCCTTATTCCGTTTGGTCCCAGTCGAAGTCGGGGGCCGCCCAGCTTTTTACACCCGGTCTGCTTGTCCACCAGTCCTTCTTTCGGCCGGCCGTGTCTTTCTCTGTTTTTGCCTTTTTTTTTTTTCCCTCACTCCTCATCTTGCTTTCACTCGCTCTGGTCAGCGACTATAGCCAAGATGAGGGCCTCCTTTCTCGTTCTAAGCCCTTTGGTGTTCAGCGTCGCGCTCGCGGCGCCGTCGAGGGATGTCAGGAAGAGGGATCTGTTGACGATCCAGAACTCTCTCATCACGGTCTCAACAGCGACTTCCAATCTAGACGCTGCCATCAGGGTAAGAAAAAAAACCTCTCCTTTCCTTTTCTCTTCGAGCTCCTAAAAATACATCTCGACCAAGATCCCAGCTGACGTTTCCCGCCTCTCTCTCTCTCTCATCCAGACACTCAGCGCCGACCCGAGAAGCGCCCAGCCGCTTGGGGTGGCCCTGTTGGAGGTCGAGTTCGCCCTCACCCAGGCGCGTACCGACATCTTGCCGACGCAGCCGGTCTCGCTCAGCGAGGCCATCGCCCTGCAGACCGCCGCCGACCAGCTGACCAAGAGCGTCAAGATCATGGTCATGTCCACGATGCTCCAGCGCCCGACCCTGGACCAGCTCGGCGCGACGCCGATGCTCCTCATGTCCTTCATGAACCAGAACCAGCTCTCCGCCGTGCTCAGCCAGGCCGTCGTGTCCAAGGTCCCGGCCGAGGACATCTCCAACGCCGCCTTCACTTTCGGCGGGACCGGAGGCGCCGTCAACATGGGCATCATCTCGCTGAGCAATCCTCCGTTGGCCATGCCGGCCAGCATGGCCCCGCCGGCTCCTCAACAGCCGGCCCCTCAACAGCCGGCCCCTCAACAGCCGGCTCCTCAGCAGCCGGCCCCTCAGCAGCCGGCCCCTCAGCAGCCGGCTCCTCAGCAACAGTCGGCTTCTCAGCAACAGCCGGTTTCTCAGCAACAGCCGGCTCTTGCAGCGGCAGGCTCAACAGCCACGGGACAGGGACAGAGACAGGGACAGGGACAGGGACAGGGACAAGCGGCATCGCCGGCAAATGTTGACTCTTCAGCAACCACAGCGGACACGAGCACGACCAAACTAGTGGTGGACGTCGACGAAGAATCACACGGGGATTGCGACGACTCTTGCTTGCCTATCGACGTTAATCTTTAAACCTTCTTCGAACGGCCCATATATTTGGGGTTGGGGGCGCGGCGGACCTGCTGGGGGGGCTGGACAACTGATGCCATTTAGCTTGTGCTAACTTGTTCCAATAATATGATCAACGAGGCGGGTTCGGAGAAAGGAGCATACAAACTCACGAGGAATGAAATGTCAAGAGTTGCCAACTACTCCTGTAGATTTCTCTGCATTGGCAGGGGGGGGAGGATCAATCAAGAATAGTCCGAGCAGAATCCGCCCAACAAACCGGACGCATTCCCCTCACGTATGTGATATAGCCACGGAGAGGGTGAGATGATGGAACAAAACACCAGTTCAAACCAAGACGACCAAATCATTCCACTTTATGCTGAATGTGCGGGTCCATGAGCGGAAGGAATGAAGCAAGACAGATGTTACAGAAACCTCATGAGAAAAAGCCCCCCCCTGGCGTCTCGTTGCGAATGTTCATCGACTTCATGGCATGGGTAGGCGTCTGAGCACGGGAGTAGCACCACTGAATGGCTCTCCAGCTATATCATACTGATGATGTTACCCTTGCTCAGGGAACGAGACATGACTATAAAGTATGAGTGCCTTGATCCCTATTCCCTAGGCTCTGTCTGAACGATGAATACATATAACGGCACGGAAGCAGGCTTCACATGAGGGAATGGATGTCAAGGCTCCGCAATATGTGAGCCACCGTCTCACAGGGGAGATTTATGACGAGAAACACGTTGAGGACTGTAGCTGGGTTGCCTCCCGTCAGGCTGTCTTGTATCAATAAAACCTCTTTACCTCTTTGATACACGGAAACCAACGTGGGCGTTTGCCAGCTTTGGTGATCTGGCCCGTCCAATTTTCTAGTTATGTTGCCTGTTATAATTGAGAAAACAAGCAAGAGGTCGACTTACAAGTTGACCCTTTGAACAGCTCTTTATGAGATAGTAGGAAGGCTGATCCAAAAGATCAACACTAAGAAGCTTCTACCAACCATAACAGGCCAGTTAATATGTTGAAGCGCTTGGAACCTTGGATGGTTCTTTGATGGCGATTGCAAGGCG
>PJEX01000080.1:16056-66865 GCA_005350895.1 Colletotrichum tanaceti
CCCCCCCCCCCCCCCCCCGAGTTTAATACTGTAGTAGTAAACTGGCGCTTTAGACCTTCTAATTAGGTATACATTACTAAAGTCTAGGTAGTTAGGCTACAGACTATAAAGTGGTAAAAGCGTCTCGGAATAATGGGAATTAAACCTTTAGCGTTTCAACATCAGCTACTCTTAAGTTACTGCCTAAACTAGCTGTTGGAGCATAACAGCAGTGGAACTGGGCTTGTAGCTGTCACGTAACAAAACGATGCCGTTAGTTACGTGGGCAGTAACTAACACTCATGTGTGACATCATACTCTGCTTTGGCTGATTTATTGCCTTTTCTGATGATCTTGGTGAACTGGGTGAGCTGGCGAGCAGAGGTACGAAATAAAGGAATTATTTTACTGTTGATGTGTCGTGTTTTCGTAGACGTCAGGCAACAGAGGCCTCCAGCTGCCCAAAAGCCGACCAAGGCCTCGTTCGATAATAATACCTACGTCAACCGCAGAGACGATCCCCGACACTCTGCAAGTCACAGTCAACTTGGACTCTAGATTGAATGATGCTTATCAGGGTGTTACAGTCTACAATAGCTGTTGGTTGAGTTGGTAGGAAATAATCTTGATTTTTTCACTGAGCTGCAAAGTGAGCCTGCAGTTGCGGCCCAGAAAGACCAAGCGCCGGCAACGAGACCAGTGAGGAAGAGAAACGCGTACCGTAGTCAACGTGGCTGGGTTTTGAGACAAGAAATGAATCAGAACACTGGTGCCTCTTGGGCTCAGCAGTACATGTAGTGTCGTTCACTCGCGGTCTTCTAGCAAATCCGGACCTCCAGCCCAGGTTGACCCGTCACGATCCAACTCCCGGGAATGGCCCCGACACCCACCCGTTCGTACGCGGCATCGTCCTCGCCATGCGGCTTGGGAGCGATCACGAGCACCGTAGCACGTAGCACTCGGCGGCCGCGGCCTCCGACTTGCGCCTCCCGACCACGACGCACTTGAGCGCCGCGTACTCCCGCGGTCTCTCGCCTCCGTCGAAGACGATACGCCCGTCGTCGTCGTCGTCGTGGTCGTCGTCGTCGTCGTCGTCGTGGTCGTCGTCGTCACCGTCACGCACGACCTCCGCAAAGTCTCTCGCCACGCCCACGAGCTCGGCCCGGCCGTCGTCGGAGCTGGTGGAGAGCCAGGACTTGTTCGATCCGTCGTTGCGCGGGGCGCGGTGCCGGTGCCGGTGCCAGGGCGACTTGATGTCGTCCGTCTCCCAGAGCACGGCGTCGAACGGCAGGTCCATGAAGGCGACGGGGCCCTTGTACGCCATCCACGACCACGAGGGCACGCGGGACGAGCGGGTCCGGTGCTGCTGTTGTTGCTGTTGCTGCTGTTGCTGCTGTTGCTTCCGCCGGGGCGTGGGCGTGGGCGCAAAGTCGATCCTCTCGAGGGCCGTCCGCCGCGGGTCGTCGCCCGGGTGAGTGTCTCGCCGCCACAGCAGGCCCCGGCCGAAGTAGCGCTCGAAGACGCCGTAGCCGCCCTCCGTCTCGAAGGCGCGGACGAGGCGCTGCTCCAGCCCGGCGATGGCGACGGGCCTGTCGCGGACGTCGGAGAACTGCAGCCGCGAGTAGCGCGTGTACAGGGACTCGTACAGCCGGATCTGGCCGCCCTTGGAGGAGCCGGTCGCCACGTTGGGGAACCTGGCGTCGCCTAGGAACGCGGCCTGGTTACTAGGAAGGGGGGTTCAGTTAATTATTCATGAACCAAAAGGGACGTTTCTGTCTCGGCTCACTTTCTCATCCTCGTCAGCGTCTCGCAACGGACGCCCTCGCCGCACTCCCAGTAGACCTGCCGGCCGGTGAAGTAGATGGACCGCCGCGCGAGGGCTCGCTCCTGCAGGACCCAGCCCCTCGTGCTCAGGGCGCCCTCCACCACGTCGCGCTGGAAGTCGTCGATGGCCTCGCAGACGTACAACGGGCTCGCCGGGGGTCTCGCGAGCGTGACCACCGTCCGGTCGGGCCTCGGCCTCAGGAAGCCGTCCGACGTGCCGGTGGCGCTGTTGGCGGCGACGACGCAGAGGGCGGAGCTGAAGACGGTCTCCATGTGCTGGGCCTCGTCCTCGAAGTCGCCGTCCTCGCCCTGCACGATGCACAGGGAGTCGATCCAGAGGTGGCGGACGTCGAGCGCCCGCGTGACCCGGACGGCGTCCCGGAAGGTGGCCGGCAGGCTGTCGTCGGCGATGCGGCTCATGTGGTCGTCGATGTTGGCCCGGGTGGTGCAAAAGTGCTGGTGGAGAGCTCTGTCGCCCCACGGGTGTGACAGCGCGATGTATTCGAACCCGCCGATGGGCGTACTACTAGAATCGTCCCTTGGCCGGGAGGAACCTGTCTTCCGAGTCTCGAGCAGCCGTACCGCCTCGGAGCCCTTTGGCCCGACGTCGATGAGTCTGGTTGGCGTCCTCGCAGGGTAGGACCCAGGGTTGTCGGAGGAGCACCCGGCGTGGTTCTCATCGCAGTCTTGGAGCCATTGGCGGAGGACCTCAACCTGCGTAGGGCTGCCGATGTCGGGCAGCTTGGGGAATCCGATTCGGATGTCGTTGGGCGGATGGGAAAGGCCGGCCGAGTGAGAGTCTGGACCGGTTGACAAGTCAGTCAGTACACTGTACACGCGTGGAGTTTGGCATGACGGGTTGTAATGAAGCTATCCCTGGGCCAGGAAGATGAATAATACCGTCCAAGTTGATAGTCCTGTAAATAGACAGGGCTGGTGTTTCCACGCCCCGGATCGCGAGGACGGATCCGACGCGGTGAAACTCGACGGACTCGGTATTAGTGCCCAACCGCCGCCAGGAGTCGTGGAGAAGCCGGCAAAGCTCGCAGATGTGCCCGTTGGCCTCCAAGGCGGACAGGGTGTCGCGTATGGCGAAGCCGACGGCCCAGAAGTCCAGTCGGCGACACCGATGGCACAGAACGGAGGGGCGCTCCGGGGTGACGCTGGAGGATCCCGTTCCCGCGTGGTTCCCCTCGAGCTGTAGGTGGCGGGTAAAGACTCGGCCGGCAAAGGCGTTGTCTTGGACGAATTCCCACACGTCGTTCAACTGTATGTTTTCTCTCAGTCCGGCTGCACACACATGATGGTTGATGCTTGGTATATGACGCCCACCTCCTAATACCACATATTATTACAGAGACACCCTCGAGCGTCAGCAAAGAGTCGGATCTCGGGGCTCGGCGTTTTCTATCGTGTACTCACGTGCTATAATGACAACGTTTTGGTGTCTGCAGCTGCCTCCAACACCCCTGGGACTGACACTTACCGTCTACATGATCATTAACATACGCAGGCCACGGAGTGGTTAGTGAGCTCGGTACATCACCGTACATGAGCGCACAGGGTGTCTCATACATACTGTTACGAAGGTTGCTTGTGAGCATAGTCTGAACAGGACATCATCGCTTGGCCCTTGTGGGCGGGAGGGGGGACTTGTTGATTCAACTTACAGTCTAAAGGGTCAACCCACATTTCCCCGCGTCAACACTGTGGCCTTCAGAAAGAGTTTGGCGAGACGAAACGTACATTCTGAAGGGACGCAATTCTCTCGTTATTAGGGTCTCTTTTGGTCCGTGTGAGTACGGGGGGGGCATGAGCATGGAGGAAGAAGAAGTGTCACTGACCCGCGGGTTCAGAAGCGGTGCCGGTGCCGGTGCCGGCGATGCCGCTCTGGAACGAGACGGCACGGGGCGGTGTTCATGTGCGAGGCCTTCGATGTTAGGTTGCAAATGGGTGCCGCCGCTCCTGGCCGTATCTCTGTGTCCAGACGATGGACGAGGAGGCACTATGCGTGCTCGGATCGGATCTGCGAGTATGTAGCTGGTGCGCTTCTCGAGGGAGTGCCTGGCATTCTTGAGGATGTTACCTAGTTCCTCTCTCAACTCGGAGGAGTCGCAGCGACCCTCTGGTCTCCCCGGGCGTGGCAAGTCCACCACCAAAAGCCTGGTCCGCACCAGCCCGAGGAGGTCCCCGAGAGCCGTCTCGCTGCTGGCTTGGTTGCACTCGGGGTCGTTGTCCAGGATGTGCCTCATCCAGTGCGAAAAGACGTCGCCGACCCTCGCGGTACTGCCGAGCCGCTTGACGATGAAGTAGAGCGTCTCGACCGAGGTGTCCCGGAAGTGGTCCGACTCCCCGTAGAACGCCGCAAGCGTGTCCCGGCCGTACAGGAGCCAGACGACGAACTCGAAGATGATGCAGCCCATGGACCAGATGTCGTACCGCCGCGACCTGGGCACGTTGCCCGAGACCATGACCTCGGGGGCCTCGTAGTGCTGCGTCGTGAACTTTGTGTTGGTCGGGTTGTCCCGGAGGTGCGTGAAGAGCTGGTGCTGCTTCGCCAGCCCGAGGTCGGCGATCTTGAGGGTCCCGAGCCAAGTCGAGCCGCCGACCTTGAGGATGTTCTGGGGCTTCAGGTCGCCGTGACGCCAGTTCTCGGTGGCCGGAGGGCTCTCGGAAGCGTCCAGGCCGTCAACCTCGATGGCGGGTAATGTGCCCATGCCCATGCCCTCGCCCCCCCTCCCCCTCATGACAGGAGGGGGGGCGAGGGTTCTGGCGCGGGCTCCAGCCTGCTGGTCGAGACCCGTGTGCGTGTGGGTATTGGTGCCGTGAAGCCTGCAGAGCGCGTCCGTCAGGCCGTACAGCTGCTCCAGGACGGTGATGATGCGGTCGCCCGTCAGCTCGCGGTCCTTGGCGCCGGGCTGGGAGAGCCAGAGCTCCTCGAGGTTGCCTCCGTCCGCCCACTCGAACATGATGTAGTACTCCTGGCCCCGGCTGAAGGCGGCCATGCGCTGGATCAAGTGCCTGTGGCGGATCGACCCGAGCTTGTCGACCGTCGCCGCCTCCTCCTCCCACGCCTTGCGGGCGTTCACCTTGGCCTCTGGGTTGTTTCTGAACTTCTTCACGGCGACGGGGACGATGGTGTCGCCGGGTGGGAGTTCCTTATGTTTGTGAGGCTATCGTCAGCGGGGCAGCTCACCGGCGAGGCACATCAGACAGACGTGTCACCACCGTGTGTGTGTGTGTGTGTGTGTGTGTGTGTGTGTGCGCGCGCGCTCTCGGAAAAAAGACTTACAAACCCAAAAGATTCCTGATGGTCGACGTGAAGGTCGGCCTCGAACACCTCGGAAAAGGCCCCCCGTCCCGCGTCCGTGAAGCGCAAAAAGGGCAGCCGGGAGCCGGCGGGCAGGCTTCGTTTGGCGTCGCCCTTCCTGAAGACGGGGGCGATGAACCCCCACTGCTCCCTGCAAAAGTTGTTGAGCTTGCGGTCGGTCCACACGGTCTCGTCGTGAAAGACGTCCAACGGCGCGGCGTGCGAACACTGCCGCGCGGCGCCCCGGACCCGACACGTCCGCTTGTAGTCGGCGTGGTCCAGGGGGAGTGTGTCGTCGGCGAACCCGCGCTGCCGGAGCCTCTCCATGATGCGCAGCAGCGACGAGACTTGGGGATCCTCGAACGTCCACCAGACGGTCAAGAAGACCCTGGGCGCGTCGTCGTGCACAAAGTCGACCAGCGCTCGTGGCGCATCGGGCCCCAGGAGCTCGGCAAAGCGCCGGGTCCTCACGAGACGGCGGAGCTGGCCCTCGGGAAGAAACTTGTCCTGTCCGTTGCCCGCGGCCGTGAGCAGCATCATGTCGTCGACCTCGGTATAGAGACCCATGGCGGCGACGCCCGGGCTGGCTGCGGATGGCTTGAATGTTGGGAATCCGAAGAAAAGGGTTGACCCAAGGCACAGACAAGACATGGAGCTGGGAGTAGAACTGAGAGTAGAGCCAGGGAGCAGGGAACCTGGGACGTGGAGCACTTCTCTCTGTCCACGGGAGGGGGGAGTCGGGGTCAATGGGATGGATGTTGATGGCATTTTCTGACATGCATCGGATGGGCTACATGGGCCATGGTCCATGGTCACTCACTCCCTCGCGTCCACGAAGGAGAGCCATCTGCATCTTTGTGCGGCTTAGCTTAGCCTCAGACGGTGACCGCAGCCATGCCGGTCATCGATGGTCCGCATCATGTACGGCTAGGCATTGCCTACAAGGAGAGAGACGTGCTTGACGGAGCGAGCTTGGCGTGAAGACGGCATTGGCCCAAGAAGTGAATCGAGGTGGTGGTGGTCATGCGTGCATGCAGCATTGAGTCAATCCCAAAGACGGGTCAGAAACTGAGCATAAGTAGCTGCGCCGGCTTCTTGGGGTTGGTTGCCTTGTTGGCATTGCCAAGCAGTAGCAGCCCTGGCATCTCATCATGTGGTCGTCAGCCATGCAAGGTCGTCAGCCATGCAAGTGTCTAGATGGAAGTGGGTGTCGTGGTTGCAGCGTTGGCTGGTGTCGTTCTTGATGCTTGTAATAAAGCTCCCGAGCCTTATCTTGGAGCGGTGATCCTCCTCCCTCCCCCGGCTGTGGGTGTGGGAAGAAAACACATATCAAAGGAGGGGTAATTACAGTAGTAGCATGGCGGGTTATTCGGTCTCTCGGCTCCCTCTTCTCGAGCCGGGGGAGGGGGGTAATTACCAAAAAGTAATTCCCTGCAGAACGTGGCCTGGCAGATAGATAGATGCACACTGGATGACTCGATGGGCTTCTTCCTGCAGGCTCGTGGCGTAAGAGCTGACGGACTGTCCAACAGAGCCACCTTTCTTTCTCTCAAGTGACTGATGGTGGGATGGGGGAAGCAATGATTACCAACAACCACTTACATCTGGCGGTGCCTTATCCGATCTCACCCAGCCTTTGCTGTCCAGGCGAACCACAACGCCCGGAGCCTCATCTGAGAGGCTCTCCAAGAGGAGGGCCCGATATCCCCTCCATCAAGCCTTTCCCCGTCACTTATCCAAGGAAGCCATGTTCATTTCATCTTCATTCCATGCTCACACCACTAGTCTCGGTCGTCTGCTTCTACGGCACCTTATTCTTCACCAAACAGCAAGTAGACTTTGAGCTCCGATAACCAACCTGCCAGTCATAGAGTTAGTTAACTCGTGCGACGCTGCATCTTGCTACACCGCAATGTCCCTATTTGATGCCCTCGACGATTCCCAGATCGACAGCCCGTTCCGGGGCCCAAAGTTCGTACCGCTGAGCTCCTTGAAAGCCATCGTCACCAAAACAAGCGTCGAGCAGCAACTATCCTACATCACTCGGCTTCTCAACCCTCAGCTGTCTCGCAATGTCGCCCAAAACGCCAGAAAGGTCTTTGCCATACTCGTCATCATAGACAAGGCTTCCGCCATCGAGCAGCTGTACAGAAACGGGCTCACGGACGACCAGCTCCCTCTCTCCAGCAGGAAAGACAAGGCCGGTCGTATGATTCTGTCCGCCGGTGGTCACGGGGAGAAAGTGTTTGCTTCCTTCGGCGGCTGGAAGCCCGGGTCCGTCAAATTCTTCCTCGACAAGCAGTGGCTCTTTTTGTCGCCCGTGTTCGACAAGACCGCGCGGCATTTCGATCTCGACCCCGCGTGCGCCCTGCCCATGTTTCCCGAGACGGAAGAGGTGGCCACCAGCCCCTTCAACGCCGTGCACAAGGGTTGGATCCATCCAGCCCACCAGCGAGTGTCCAAGGTGAGTGTGTGTGTGTGTGACGTTCTCTTGCGCTCCGAGGAGGCGAAAGGGCACTAACAGGTTTGTTTTGACGAACCCCCTTCAGCACTGCAGAGAACGCGGGCTCAAAGTCGCCCTCAAGGAGTTCAGGGGGGATTCCCAGCGAGCCAGGTCCAACTTTGAAAAGGAGCGGGAGAACCTGAGCCACATCCAACAGCACGACCACCCGCACCTCATCAAGCACACGGCCACCTGGCAGGCCGGGAACAGGTTCTTCGTCATGTTCGAGTGGGCCGACGGCGGGAGCCTCTGGAACTTTTGGGAGCGCGAGGACCCCGGGGCGCCGACCCGGGAGGTCGTCCTGTGGTCGCTGCGCCAGGTCCGCGGCCTCGTCAGCGCCCTCGAGGCCCTGCACAGCCTCAACTGCCGGCACGGCGACCTCAAGCCCGAGAACATCCTCCACTTCCGAGACCGCGGCGACGAGCCCGAAAGCGGCGGCGGCGGCAACGGCGGGAGCGGAGGCGGAGGCGGAGGCGGAGGCGGAGGCGGAGGACGAGGGATCCTGGCCATGGCGGACGTCGGCGTGTCCCGGGTCCACAAGCAGATGACGGACCTCCGGACCGGTCCGACCCTCACCTGGGCCACGACGATATCCTACCAGGCCCCCGAGACCGACACGGACTCTAAGGTGGCGAGGTCCCGCGCCTACGACGCCTGGTCCATCGGCTGCATCCTGCTGGAGCACGTCGTCTGGCTCCTGTACGGCCTCCGAGGGATCGAGGGCTTTCGGAAGCGCAGGGAGAGCAAGGCGGTCGACGGGGCGGGCGCCTACAGCAGGGCCAACTTTTACAGCCTGACGATCGGCCGTTCGGGGAGTAGGGCCGAGATCCACCACGCCGTGCAAGATGCCATGGACGCCCTTCGGCGGGATCCCCGTTGCCAGGCCGGTACGGCGCTGGGCGACCTCCTCAAGCTGATCCGGGAAGGCCTTTTAAAGATCGACCCGCATGACAGGCTCAAGGCTCCCGACATGCAGGACGCTGTGGACACGATTGTGCGGGACGCCGGGACGGATTCTCTGTACTTGCTCAGCACGTCAAATCGGCCTTCACCGGTTCCGTCCATGTTTAGATAATATACGTGCTGGGGCCTTCTGTTGCTGAAATGGGTGGTTTGAGCAGAAGATGCATGTTTTGTCATTTCTTTTTTTTTTGGTCCTACGATGACTAGTGACATTGATCCCCCAGGCATTCCACAATCTCGGCTGTGTTGGCTTTCGAGACCATGTCGATTTTGTACTGAAAAGGTGAAGTGATGGAAGAGACGATAGGGACAGAGCCCACGTTGTCTGTGCCTCGTGTGGCCAACGGCAACGTCTACCTGGCCTGGATCGACCTACAGCCAACAATGTATGCCTTGACAGAGAAATTAACGGGGCTTAGGTAGGTAACAGAGGCAGAAGACAAGGAACACTCAACTACGCGAGCAAGTGATTGCGGGACGTGATTCCCTGGGCGTAACCCTAACAAGGTCTTAAAGGGAGAGAGGAGCTTTAAGTGAGAATAATAAGTCTAGCTTGTAACGACATGACATTGGAGACGTCTTTGATACGGTTTATGCAGGCTAATAGCACTATTACGTCCTATGTATATTAATAGCATGTTGCTTATTTAGAAGCTCAAGATTAGTACCTGTTAGAAACAACTATGAAGGAGGATAACTAAGTAGTATTTAATGTTTTTACGCCTAACTTGGAGAGCAATTGTGCTATACCTAGAAAATAGATAGGTAACTAAAGTCTTCCATGTTCTAGACAAGGACTCTTTCTGGAGTCAGGTTTCTCTCTATGGGGTTCTGAAACCTGGTAATTATTTTCCGGCACAATTGATGCATGATAGACTACTGGACAGTGGTTCGGGTGGTTGAATATGTCGTGTGCATAATACAGGTAGAAAGACAAAAACTTAAAAGTTTGTGTTGCTTTAGGAAAATACATCTTGAATTCTTAGCAAGTGCCATCTGTGGGTTGGAAAAGAAGCACTTTTTGAAATCACCAGCCCTGATGTGATGACTTCTTGAGATGAACACGCATTCAGCCGGCATCGAGTTTCCATCCTTACCTTTTGTTTCGTTTGTTTCTCGAACCGACCATTGGGATATTGTCACAGGATAATTAGCGAACAAAGCCCCGCCCGTTTTGCCGGTGACATTCACCTTGCAGCAGCATACACCTTGCAGTAGCGTACCGTAGTTCCCATAAGGCTATGCAACTCCACCGGACGTTCAGGAGATAGACAGGGGCACGGATGACGGCAACCGTCGGCTGCCTCAGCATGTCCGTACGTGTATGGGTCTGTTGGTGGCGTCGGCCATCATTACGTGGAATTTCTGAAGAACATAATTCAGGGGGGGGGGGAGGCGGACGCTCGGCTTGTCTTCCTTTCTTTTCTTTTCTTTTCGGTTCGTCAAGAGACGAGGACTTGCCGAAATAAGCACCTGTTTTGTCTGGAACGCACGTCGCCCATACTCTGTAGTTCCGTCGGCCAGCACGGAGGAATGCGTAGAAAGGAGAAATTAAGATTGGCCCGCCAGCCCGCAGCATTCCTCCCCGTTTGTCAGCAGTCAGCAACAAGTGTGTTTAGTTGCTTGGTACGGGATACGGAGTAGAACGGTCCTGTCCCGGTAAGGGCGGGCTTCTCCAAAGCGATATATCTTCAAAAGAGGCCAGGCCAGTCGTGCCTCTACTAGCTAGACTCGGCAGTTTGTCAATAATAGCCCCGTGAGCTCAGAGTGCCATTCTGTATGCCTCGTTTCGAACCTGGCTTGGTGGTTACGGCATCCGTACTCCTGGTATAATTTCAGCCCTCCTGGCCCCCCTGCGGCGCCTGAGTCATGAGCTGGGGCTGCTGTCTGCACTGCGGAGCGTCCCGAACGCGTTCTGGGCGGATCATACAAGTATGTAGTACACACAGCAGCGGCCGTCATCTCTCAAAGTCGAAGGAAGCCATTGGGATGAGTGGTTGTGTCGTGGCAGTCAAGTGGCGAGCCAAGCAGTCTTATACCGGCCGTCGGCACAGAGATCTGACGTGTCTCACCTTGCGTGGCCGGTGCTGTCTGTCCCTTGAATGCCTTGACAACTCTTGGGAGCATTTCGGCGCGAGCAGCGGAGAAAAAAGGGGGATTTGCTCGCTGTTCTTGGGATCGCCCCCCCCCCCCCCCTCGTTGGCGTGACCGGGGAGTGCCTTGTTTGTTTTACCTTTATGAATCCACAACCGGGACGATGGGCCCAGAGTCCGTCCTCTGTAAGGTGACAGGTCTCTCTCCGTTTGTATCCCTACCTTGACCCTTGGGCGTTTGTTGTATCCACATTCTCCTCCCGGCTGCCTTGCGATGGAGCAATAAAGATAATGGTCCTCCCCGCCCCTCGCTGACGTTTGCTCAGAAGGGTCAACCTTGTAATGCCTGTTGGTCGACGACATCCCCCGAGCGCTTCTCCAGTGCCCCAGCCTCCAGGTACCGTGTCTCGCTAGTCGCACCATACGGAGGCAGCCCGGTACGACATACCGTCCGTCCATTATCGCAGATCTCGCCGGCACACCGGGCTCATTTCTCTCCAACGTCCCGAGACTCGGCACGACAATATGCCTTACCCCTTTAGGAGGGCCCAGAGCAAGTTTCCCTCGCCCCGTCAAAAGATATCCCCCTCTTCCGGACTCCTCCGGGGCTTCCCCCGCCGTGGAAGAAGAAAAGATGGAGAAAAGAAAAAAAGAAGACAAAAAAGAAGACAAAAAGAGAACTAACACGTCTCCTCCGTGGACAGTGCCCGTCCTGACGCCGCAAGACGAGATGGAGAACGCGTCGATCCTCCGCAACGACGCCGACAACGGCTACTTCCAGGGCCTCCCGGCGCGGCGCACGTCCAAGAAGAAGGTGCTGATGAAGGTGTTGTCGCGGTGGGCCGTCACCGTGTGCATCATCATGTCCATCTACACCGTCATCATCGTCTACTCGGGCCGGACGGTCATGGACCAGACGACGAAGCGGCAGTACAACGCGCTCATCACCGGCCTCTCCATCGCCCTGGGTCTCGCGGTGGCCAGCAGCCTCAACCACATGGTGGCGGAGCTGCGGTGGTGGATCCTGAGCCGCCGGTTCCGCTCGAAGCGCAAGGTCGAGCTGATCCTGCAGGCCGACAACCTCAAGCACACCATCATGCTGGCCGTGCGGTCCAAGAGGTGGTCCATCCACCTGGCGGCCCTGGGCTGGCTCATCCTGACGATTGTGAGAATATTTACTTCCTCTGGTGGTGGTGGTTCTCTTTTGTGCGATGGCTTGGAGATTTATATATATATATATGTATATATAAAGCAACATCAGCTAACGACTCTCCCTCCCATCTTTCCCCTCCCTCCAGGGCTCCCAAGTCGGTCTCGCCGCCATCGGGCTCTGCTACTCGACCGAAACGGCCGACAAACGAGCGTTGCTGGTCCCGGGAAACGTGTCGATCGCGAACATGGACACCATCGAGACGGCCAAGATTGTCCAGTCAAAGTCCAATGCACTGGGAGCTCAGCAGTACACGGCGAATAGGTCAGTATTACCAACACCGTCACCATCGCCACCACCACAACAACAACAACTACAGTCAAAGATGTCACATTTGCTGATCTGATGAGCCAAAAAAGCTACGGCACCATATCCCTCGCGTACGACACGGCCTCCGTCGACAAGGCACCTCCGGCCCGGGCCATCTTCGTGCCGAGCGACCCCCTGATGTTCTGCTCCGACGAGTACTGCAAATACGTGTTCCACGAGACGTCCCAGGAGTCCCTCGCGGACCTGAACAGCAACCCGGTGACGGTCGCGACGGACCGCAGCATCAACGCGACGACCCGGTGCACGGCGTGGCCGGTGACGGCCGGCGGCAACGGCACGAGCACCAACATCACCGTCGCGACCGAGAACGACGGCCGCTTCGTCATCGGCGTCCCCGTCCGCGGCGGCACCGACCAGACGACCTTCATGACCAGGAGCGCGTCCGCGTACGCGTGCGGCCCGGGGTGCGCGACGGTGACGGCCTTTGAGGCCTCGGACGCCGCGCCGTGGTACTACGCCTGCAACATCACCGTCGGCGAGGTCGCCAACGCCACGCGGCCGGAGCACCGCGTCGGCTCCAACCTGACGGCGCTGGCCGCCGCCGCCGTCGCGCTCCAGGGGTACGCGGCGTCGTCGCTGGCCGACGCGACGACGACGAGGACGACGGGATTCCAGTACCAGACGTACCCGGCCGAGTCCGTCTTCGGCACGCCCAAGGGCGGCGGCACGCGGGCGATGGAGGCGATGCTGTCGCGGTTCGCCATCGGCGTCGTCGCGGTGGCGGCGGAGAGCAACGAGGAGCGCGTCGTCGAGGGCGCCATGCCCATCAAGGGCACCAAGCTCAGCGTGTCGCACTGGGACCTGATCCACGTGATCCTGACCCTGACGGCGGCGCTGCAGCTGGCCCTCGGCGTCGCCGCGGCGCTGGTGGCCAACCGCGTCGTGGTGCCGGACGGCGGCGCCGTCGAGATGGCGCAGGTGATGCGGACGATGGCGATCCGGGACCGGACGGCCGACACGGCGGGTGAGGCTGGCGAGAAGGGGTCCGGGGCCGGGGCCGGGGCCGGAGGGGGGCCGGTCACGTCGTTGTGGATCTATCGGGACCGCATGTCGTCGCAGGAGGGCCTGTACGACTTGCACATGGAGGAGCAGCGGTTTCATGCGAGGGCCGAGGACGGCATGATTGAGATGAACCATCAGCGGCCGGACACGGGGCGGACCAGTCGGGCGTCGACGCCGGCCAAGGCGTAGATGGGGGGGGGGGGTGCTGTACGGGGGATTAATGGATATGGGAGATATTAAACTAATTATTAATGACCTGAGCGAGTGGGCGTTGGTGTGAGACGTGAGAGGTGAGAGCTATCTGGCCATGACTCCATGAGTTACATTCAACTTGGCTGCCGTGGCATCTTTGTCGTTGGGAAACAATGCGATATTTGGGTTTGACGTATGTTTGTTGAAATACGACTCCGTTAAATGATAGCCAAGATGCTTGGAAAAGAGCGTGCTTCCTACTCTCTAGAGGAATATCCAGACGGAGTATCTTGGGGCCTTTCATACCAGAGGGCGGCCTACAGGCCAGCACGTCTTCTTCTGGAGTTGAAAGATTTGAGGAGGTATTTGTTTGCATCTGCCCCATATCTCTTGGTACTTATGGTAATTGACCAGAGCTTAAGAAAGGAAAACAGCTCACATGCCCTCCGAAGGCACGCAAATCCTCTCTAATCGTCTCCCGCTGTCAAAGCGGCCAACATCGGCCCAAGCCGGCTGTTGTTCGGCCATCCCGCCAGGTTCCGATCCCGGAGTCGGCGGAGCACAACGGCACACGGAGCCAAAGCAAACCTAGCTAGTCCTGAGAAGACGAGGCTTTTATTTCGCCCACATCATTACGTGTATCAAAGTATGTTGAGTGGGTGCAACACTGCAAATCTTCCTCAGCCATTGATACGCGTCAAAGAGTGCAGAGCTTTTCCGATCAGCCCACGCCCACCACGCCCACCACCCACTCACCGCGCCCTGAACCTCGCATCAACGTCTAAAGCGTCCGCTGGCGTGGCATCCGCACCCCCCAAAGTTACTCTGTACTCGACTCCAAACGCGAGATGACCAAGTTTTGATCGGCTCGGAACCCCGGGAGGGGAGGGGGAGGTGAAGAGACCACCACCCAGGAATAGGCACACAGGATGCATGATTAGCTTCGGCCAAGTGAGGGGATTATGCAGAGCCGTAAGCGATCAGGAAATTACCCCTCCCGGCGAGCGAGGCATATATTTGGGCTGGATTTCCCTTCTATCCTGAGAGAGTCTTGCCAATTCTCATCATTCTCGTAAACTATTGCCCTCACACGCCGAGGAACTCGACAACCACCTGCACACCGCACACTATCCACCAACTCTCAGACCTGGTACGGCGCTCGCGTCAAAGAGCCATGGCATCTATCGCAATGGAAACATCTACAGATCGAGGTAAAGTAGTAGAAGAACGCATACGGGTGTTCGGCTCGTCTGCCCGTGTCCTTCACCCTGACCCAACCACACCCCACCCCCCCCTCTCGATATCTTGATCGATCGAGAGGGAGAGGATACTATACTGGGCCACGTGGGAGAGGGGAGGACATGGCAACGGGTCGATCTGAGAAATACCGGCGAACTTGATCTGGATAATACCAGCGAAAGGACATGCATCTTTGGCTCCCCCCCCCCCCTTGCACCGGTGACGAAGGACCGGAGTGTACTAACCCGTGCAAGCATCCCGCTTGATCTGTCAACATGTCGACCGATAAGATCACCTTCCTCACCAACTGGTAAGGAAAAAAATAGTTCGCGTGTGATGACTTTGTGGAGAGAATGTTGAGTTGACGAACGAGCCAGGCACGCGACGCCGTACCACGCTCCGCTGTACCTGGCCCAGGCCAAGGGGTACTTCAAAGAAGAGGGCATTCAGGTCGCCATTCTTGAGCCCAACGACCCCAGCGTAAGAGAAATTTCGTCTCTCGTGAGGGCTCGATTCAAGATCTCTTCAAGTGACTGACCACCGAACAGGATGTCACCGAGATCATCGGCACCGGCAAGGTTGACCTCGGCTTCAAGGCCATGATTCACACTCTCGCCGTAAGCCTTTCTCCCATCTTCATCCCGTTACGACTCTTCACTGACGACCCCCCAAAGGCCAAAGCACGCGGCTTCCCCGTCGTGTCCATCGGCAGCCTCCTGGACGAGCCCTTCACGGGCGTCGTCTACCTCAAGGACTCGGGCATCACGACCGACTTCCGCTCGCTCCGGGGCAAGCGCATCGGCTACGTCGGCGAGTTCGGCAAGATCCAGATCGACGAGCTGACGTCGCACTACGGCATGACGCCCGACGAGTACACGGCCGTGCGGTGCGGCATGAACGTGTCCAAGGCCATCATGGAGGGCACGGTCGACGCCGGCATCGGGCTGGAGAACGTCCAGATGGTGGAGCTCGAGGAGTGGCTCGCCACCCGGGGCCGGCCCCGGACGGACGTGCGGATGCTCCGCATCGACGAGCTCGCCGAGCTGGGCTGCTGCTGCTTCTGCACCGTCCTGTACATCGGCAACGAGGCCTTTGTGGCGCGGAACCCGGACCGGGTCCGCCGCTTCATGCGGGCCGTCAAGCGGGCCACCGACTTCGTGCTCGACCGGCCCGAGCAGGCGTGGCGCGAGTACGTCGACTGCAAGCCCGTCATGGGCTCCGACCTGAACCGCCGCATCTTTGAGCGCAGCTTCGCCTACCTCTCGCGCGACCTCAAGAACGTCCGCCGCGACTGGGCCAAGGTCACCGGCTACGGCCGCCGCCTCGGCGTGCTGGGCGACGGCTTCGAGCCAAACTACACCAACGAGTTCCTCGGCTGGTCCCTCGACGAGGAGTCGGGCGACCCGACCGGCGACCAGAAGCGCATGGTCGAGCTGCAGAACGAGGTCTCGTGCAAGGGGGGCTTCCGCCGCCTGGAGCTGCAGTCTGCGGTCAAGGCCTAACCGAGCTGAGCTGTTGGGGGGTGATTGGATTGGATTGGATTTACAGATGACCTTTTTTTCTTTTTCTCCCACGAGGCTTCATTCTCTTTGCCTTGTGTGGTCTCCCTACGTACCTCACTCACTGTTCAAGTGTCTCTCGGTCGTTTCCACTGGACTGGGGAGACTGTCAATAGTGTGTACCTAGGATGAATAACATGACGTTTCCTGGGCACACAAACATATTCACAATCACACTCATGGTAACTTGGGTGAGTGAAAGTGCTTGATGCGGTGTGATCCAAACCGACGATGACTAGTCCCCGTCGGTGATCTTCATCGTTATAAGCTCAGAGACGTTGCAATCCGTGGTTGTTCAGGATGACATTAGTCCGTGAGTATCGTCACCTGTAAGGCAATTGTGGTCCATGAACGACAAAGCATGGGTCGTCGTCACCTTAGTTTCTCGTGTCTCTCATCTCACCCGAATGTGTCTGAATACATGGTAAGCAGTCGGTCGTCATCCCCGTTCTGTGTATGACCCGGAATCGGCACCTATCCGTGCTCGTATCGCCGCAAACCGCAGATCCAATGCAGAACCCAACACGGTCTCGGGGCGCAAGTGTGCTCGACGTCCAATGGTTTCGCCAGGCTCTTATCAAGCCCGGTCTTTGAGTTGACCCTTCATGTTTTCGCCTCAGCAAAGGTTTCCCCCCTTCACTAAGTCCATATCACCGAAAACCGCGCCGTCTCTGCTCGCGGATGAACGGCTTCCAATAATACATATTGTTCCGCCAACAGCCCGCAGGGGATCATCGCCGTCTCACTGGCGGCACCTCCGAACGCACGTGTTATTGGGTCTCCGTGGTTCGCGGAGATTTCCTTGCGTTTCGATGCGGATAGTCCCCAGTATTACCTCAGTTCTCGGCCTAAACCAAGGTAAATCGCAATAAGCTGGTCAACGACATCTGTTCAATCACGTCCTAATTGACCCCCCGGCTCTTCAAAACAAACAGGGGGGGGGGGGGGTTCCATGGTTCCACCGGCCGATAGCCTCATGCTTCTTTCTCCTAAGACCTTACGGGCCACGGCTCGAAATCTCGTAACTAGGTGGCCAGGTATGTCTCCGTACCAGCCCCGGCAAAGCACCGTTGGTTGGCTACACAAAAGTGTGAGACACGAAGATCGTATATCGGGTCGTTCCTTGGCGGCGCCTGGCGCGGGGCGAATCAGATCGTCCAGGACCCCCTGACCCGGCGGCCGTCCCGGTTGAAGCTATTCCTGGTTGGGGGTTTCTGGTTCGACTCCCACACCGAAACCCGCAAGCTCATGCTTCAATTGTGAGCCGATCATATGCCATACACACCCAATCACCTCCAATCACTGACTACGTAGTATTAGTTGCCGTCACCACAGTCGTCGTGAGTGGCGTTGCTATTGGCCCCGGTCCAGGGGTAGATCCCTTTTTCGTCTGTTTTTTGTTGCCTCTCGGAAAGTGACTGACTCTCCTCCGCGTTCGATTCGTTCTCGATGATGCTTCTTTGGTTTCTAGCCCCCGGGCGCCCGATCTGCAAAGCCACTGCCGTGTCAAGGAGGTGCAGGCGGTGTTCCTGGACGAGGAGGATCGGCGTCCATCCATGCGGCATATGTTCCCTCACCCACATCACAACCCGGGACCAAAGAACCAACACGTTGGCCGCCCTCCGTCCCTGGGGAATACCATGTTGGTCTCTCAGTGAGGCTCGGTCCTGACTCCTGGTTGGCTCCCGGCACTTCTCGCCTTGGGTCCCTTTAATTCAACCTGCTCCAGGGGGGAGGAGGAGGGCCACGATACACCGCTCCAACGGGAGCGTCGAATGCGGTTCCTGAATCCTGGCGTCGAGCCGTCATCAGACGCATCTTCCCATCTGCTCTGTTGGGAAACCGTGATGAAGACCGATGTGGTCAATGGGGAGGGGGAGGGGGGGACACTTCTAAATCTCTCGTGTATGCTCGTCAAGCGGACTTGATGAAAACTGACGGAGAGTGTGAGCTCCAAGTATAAGACCGACCTCTCTGCCTCACCTTGGAGTCTTGGACGACATAGACATACTCATCACACAACTGTCGATACACCCTCGTTAGCTCTCGGACACCAAAACGACCTCAGTCATTCTTTAGAGACACCACGCCGCCGCTCACCATCCGGCCATACTTCACAGCATCTCTTCACTCTTTTCAGTCTCTCACTTTTTCCCTCGGGCCTCGCCGAACAACCATCACCACGATGCACGCCGCAACGCTCCTCGCTCTCCTCCCCCTGGCCGCCGCCGCCACCATCGCCGCCCCCTCCCGACGCGCCCAGCCCGCGCCGCTCATCAAGCCGCGCGGCGCCACCCTCGTCGCGGACAAGTACATCGTCCGGCTCCGCAACGACGCCGGCACCGGCGCGATGCGGACCGCCATGGCCGCCTTCGCCGCCGACGCCGACCACGTCTACAGCTTCGGCGGCGCCTGGCGCGGCTTCGCGTCGACCCTCGACGCCTCCGAGGTCGCCGCGCTGCGGGACGACCCGAACGTCGAGTCGGTCGAGCAGGACGCCGTCGTCACCGTCAGCGCGACGCAGAGGAACGCGCCCTGGGGGCTCGCCAGGCTGTCGAGCGCAGAGGCAGGGTCGACGACGACGTACAGCTACGACGAGAGCGCGGGGGCCGGTACGTGCGCGTACATTGTCGACACGGGCATCGATGTCGAGCACCCTGTAAGTTGTACTGAAAGGAGTATTATTAGTGTCACTATCCCCTATGAACGTTCATGTCCCTCTAATTTCCCCCCCCTCCCCCTGGGATGCATAGGACTTTGAGGGCCGCGCCAGTTTCCTCGCCAACTTCGCCGACGACTCGGACACGGACGGCCAGGGCCACGGGACCCACGTCGCCGGCACCGTCGGCTCCGCGACCTACGGCGTGGCCAAGAAGACCAAGCTCTTGGCCGTCAAGGTGCTGGACGACAACGGCGAGGGCACCAACGCCGGCGTCATCGCCGGCATGGACTTTGTCGTGTCCGACGTCCGCAGCGGGGCGGGGGGGCGGGAAGGGTGCCGCCCCGGGGGCGTCGTCGTCAACATGTCGCTCGGCGGGCCGACGTCGGCGGCGGTGAACGAAGCCGCCGCCGCCATCGTCCGGGCCGGTCTCTTTTTGGCCGTCGCCGCCGGCAACGAGGCCGCCGACGCCTCCACGTCGTCGCCCGCGAGCGAGGCCAGCGCGTGCACCGTCGGCGCCACGGCGGAGGACGATTCCCTGGCCGAGTACTCCAACTTTGGGGCCGTCGTGGACATCCTGGCGCCCGGGTCCGATATCGAGAGCACCTGGCCCGGTGGCAGCACTGTAGGTGTTTTTTTCTGTTTTTTTCCCCTTCTCTTTTTCTTTACTTTTTTCCCTTCCTTTGTGTGCCCTTGGGCAGATTGTCTTTTCTGGCACGAGCCGAGAAAGAGAGAAAGAGAGAGAGAAAGGAGAGAGAGAAAGCTGACGTGAACTTATGTAGAACACCATCTCCGGCACCTCCATGGCCAGCCCGCACGTTGCCGGTCTGGCGGCTTACCTCCTCGGCCTCGGCTCCGCGCCGTCGGACCCGGTCGAGCTGTGCAGCTACATCGCCTCGACGGCCCTCGACGGCGTCGTCGGCCGGGTCCCGCGCCGCACCGTCAACAAGCTGGCCAACAACGGCTTCGTCGGGAACGGCACCGCCAAGGCCACGGACGGAACGGTTCTTGGCAGGCAGCTTAAGACGAGGTTCGCCGTTCGCTCCTAGTCTCTAGATTATTAGAGACAGGGGAAAAGGAAGGGGGGGTCTCTGTTCCAAGACATGCTTCTAGATCTTGGAGGAATACTGGACCGGAATAGAGTTGGGCAGGTGTGATAATATGACTCGGTTCTCGGGAAGAGTGGAGTCTGTGACATTCTACTTTGTAATACATCATACAGACTTTCAGACATGTACGCAACAATCTGTTTTACTGCGAGAAGCTGGACATGAGCCAAGCGGACTAGATATCTATCATTGTAGCTTCGAACGCAACGAGTACAGAGTAATGATCTTCCACAAAACCATCACTGTGCTCCTTTCCCGTGGTTGTAGTCTAAATATGGTAATTAACTCATTGCAAAACACAGTACCTTCTTGATTGTTGCAGGCGATGACATATCTAATGAGATGGAACAAATGGTCTGTGATGGAATAGCGGTAGAGCATGACCGAGATGGCCACGATTATGCTGAAACTGAAGGTGAAGACGAAGCGGCGTATTGGGCGGATGAAAGCTTGCAGCCTTGCAGCCTTGCGAGTGAACTAGGGGGTTGAGCCATACGAGTGACCTGGAAGCTATACAGCTGTCGTATGTCTACTATACTGCTTAGTCGGTGTGGATGGATACTTGACACCGAGTCAGGCGATTCCAAAGCGTACAATGTCGACGAAAGAGAAGCGTGATGTCGTCACATTAACCGGTCGTCTAGGCTGTGGTTGTTGTGTGAGTTGGATCAGAGTGTTCGCCACTCTTGGGCGGGAAGACCGATGTGAGTCGGTGTAAGCGAGGGCATGAGTGAGTATATTGATAACTTGATGTGATACTCATAGCTGCGTGCTCAGCCAGAAAAGTCCATCAACGGCCGATGGGCCACAGCATCCCCTCGTCAATGGGAACTCGCACACTTCTTGGAGACAACAGTTCACTCATACCCTGCAGTCCAATATCTGACAAACCCCGGACGAACAAGCCACGTCTTCCCGACTCAGACAGTCGTTCAAACCTCGGCTCGAACCCAATTGTTACCGAAGAGCAAGGTCCCCCCTGTGGTTGCCGTTGTCCTTCATGAATCAGAGAAGGCTGGGGATCCCAGAGCCCAAAGCGCGCCAGGCTTTTCTCATGCTCCGACGGGGGAAAATAGCTCGCAAGACTCGACACAAGGTTTCCGGCGCGCGTGAAAATGCCGCACGAAAGAAGCCCAAAATGGATCTGGTTGCCGTCAAAGATTAATAAGTAATAGCTCCCGGCATCGTCGTGCTCCCCCCTGCCGAACAAGAGTTCTGACGACATGGCGTATTCCACGCCAAAACTCCTTGTCCCCCCTTCGCTGTCCCAGTACGCGTACCCGCCTCCGTCCCTAGGGCCTGGCCAGCCACGGGGAAGCGTGTAGTTGAAGCCGTACGGAAGAGCGCGAACGGCAGGGGGTTAGGTGAAGTACATAGTTATTACCTACCTAGGTAGGTAATTACCACTTTGAAATGAGTGCCGTGTGCAGCGGGCGTCGGGGTAACCCACCCATCCCACTTGATTACGAGCCGTTCGAGAAAAATGCTCGATACCGCCGCTTTTCCAGACCACCACAACAGTTGCAATATACAGCTAATAAGGCCGTTTTCCCAGCATACCCTTTCTAGCATACAAGAAGGCAGTCCGCCAAGGCTTTTGGTAATGTAGCTGCTAGCTACCCTATCCGCTAGTGTCAGGCACTAGGGTCGCACAGAGTAAAAGAGTCGATGATGGACCCGAAAGGTAGGTATATGTATGAATAACTATTCGAATCTAGCCTCTTCAAGCCTCTAGCTTGACGGATGCCCTTGAATGCCTTAACGGACTGTCGATATGCCGGCCGACCACTGCACCCAGGGCCCCCCTTTGGTGTCACCCCCCCCAACCCCCTTCGTCATCGGGCTCTGACAGCTAGGCAGCTGACAGAAACTTTGTATATTGATAAGATGGATCAAGATGATTCTTTAATGGTAAAACATGGAAGAAACCTCCAGTAGGTATGCTTTTGCCTAGGTATGCAGAATTGCAGGTTATTCTAACGAAATGGTACGGCCTTTTAGCCTTGGTGAACTATATATACACTCTATTCGCTATAACTGTGATTAGGAAGTAAGAGGAACAGATTTTTCTATACAGGCTGCCCTGCCTCTTCAATAAGAGTATTGGTTCGGACAGGCTGAACAGGCTCGGGCGGGCCGATAAGGCTTGGACAGGCCGGATAGGCCCGGGGAGGCCGGACTGGGTCTCCTAGTCCGGGCCGGCCGTGACTGTGCACATGACTATATGACCATACCTAAGCCTATACGACGTGGCCTGGAAACATCAACCTAATTTGCCAGCATTGGCGTTCTAACAACGGCCTTAATTCACAAATGGTAGTAAGTCTTCTTTAGCAATAGAATAGCTTTTTATATATCATTATGCGGGATATAGTCGATTTAAGTAGTAACAATCATGTTTATTATTTTCCCTACCCATATAAAGGCAGTAATCCAGCCTTAACTATATAGTTCGAATCTGACAGAAACAACTTATACATTCAATCTCTTTGTCGCGGAAAGAACTGTTCTAACGCTGATGCTTAAGATAAGACAAATACAGAGACCTTTTTAACCTATACCCTTATCCTATCTCATTACTCTTAGCACCTTCTTCATAATCATGTTTTTTAGTAAACTGTTCATTTTGTGGTTAGCATTGCTAGTCCTAGGGCTACTTGCTGTAGACACCAGCCTTATGGAAACTGAGCCTCCACGTCACCTAGAAGCGCCCCATCCCGCCCCGCGGCAAAAGCCAAGATTTATTGCCGCGAACCATAAAAAATTGACCGACCAACAAATTAAACATCTCCTCAGCATATACACCCTCCAAGAATCAGACATTATTTGCCAACATCGCTATGGAGACCCGAGATACCGATTTGCCTATGCAAAATGCGGAAAGGGCCCGAACAGGTATATAAGCTGCCAAATGCCTGGAAACCCAGTCGAGGAGAATAAATCAGCAACTTGCGGACGGGATTTTGTTTGCAAACACAAACATGGCTGGAATTGGAGGCGTAGCCCTATCCAGGATGCGTATTGCGAAGCAAAATCTCTTTCTGAAACGCCAAGGTCGCGTCGACCGCCTGGACGGCCACGACTCGGCCAACATAATGCAAACCAGAACCAGAAAAATCATGAGGGCACATTGGATGGCGACAATAGGAAATCAGAGGCGCCTTTTACTGTTGGAGACAGTCTCTATGCTGGAGACTCTAGCCGTGATAGAAGTAAGCCTAAGAAAGGCGGCCGGCCCTTGATAAGTCCAGAAGCGAAGTACTATACGCTTCACAGCCCGCAAAAACGACTGGAGTATGAAAACAAGAAACATAAACTAGGCGGTGAATATGTCCTCCAAGAAGCAGACGAAGCATGCATTCATTTCTTTAATCACTCAGAATATCGATATCTTACTGGAAGATGCAGGCATGAACTTACACATCTCAGAGGAATACAAATTGTCTGCGGACGCGATGAGCACGATAGACAGAGAAGGGTAATACTATGCGAAGAGGGTGAAGAATGCAAAACATTTCGTGGCTTGAATTACAAAGATCAGCCCCGCCAATTTATATATTGCGCAGGAGTAGGGGGTCCTGAACCGGTTCCACTCGACTCAGCGACAGCGCAAGAGCTTGCAGACCTTTTAATAGCGCGGAAAACCCCGGGAGGAAGAAAGCGTAAGGGCATATCAGATAAAGACAACACAAATAGCAAGCCTGCAGTACCAGTTCGGAAAAAAAGCAAGCCTGCAGTACCAGTTCGGAAAAAAAGCAAGCCTGCAGTACCAGCTCGGAAAAAAGGCAAGCCGGCAGACCTAGAATGGGAAGAGGGTGAAAACGTGAGGAATAGCCCAGAAATAGGTCGGAAAGAAGTTTTGGTCAACACAGGGGGCAAGCCTGAAGACAATGAACAAGAAAGGGTCGAAGACGATGGTAATGACTTGGAAGACTTGGACTGGGAAAACTTGGGCGACTTGGAAAACTTGGACGACTTGGAAAACTTGGACTTGGATAATTTGGACTTGGAAAACTTGCCGGACTGGGATGATACAGACCCTGAAATGGGCCGGAAAGAAGATTTGATCAACACAAGCGACAAGCCCGAAGACGAGGAACAAGAAAAGGTTGAAGACGATTTGGACTGGGAAAACTTAGGCTTAGAAGACTTAACAGAACTGGAATGATACAGACCCTGAAATGGGCCGGAAAGAAGTTTTGGCCAACACAAGCGGCAAGCCCGAAGACAAGGAACAAGAAAGGGTTGAAGACGATGGTAATGGCTGGGAAAGATTCCTAGACTGGGATTCCATAGACCCTGAAATAGGCTAGAAAGAAGTTTTAGCTAGCTACCACAGGCAGCACGCCTAAAGGCAAGGAATAAGAAAGGGTTGAAGATAATAGTAATAACTGGGAAATCTTAATTAACTGGAATCTTACAGACGCTAAGTATAAGGACCTAGGGCGAGGTCCTTATCAAGTGTGTGTGTGGTGCATTGATGGCACAAAGTGCCATCACTGGTTGATCTTTTGGGCATATGCCTGAACGGTCTATGGACGGGCTTAGCACACCACCTAAGTTCCCTGACACTAAGAAAGCATAGTTATATAAGATTTCTGTTTTAACTTATAGGCTGCAGAGCAGGTAGGATTAACCAATATGATTCAATTAGTGTGAAAAGTGTAGTACTGTCTAGATAACTTAATTGTACTGTCTAGATATTAAAAATCTTTTAATAATATCTACATTAGGATACCCCTCAGCATTAGTGATATCTCTATAATTAGTTTCTTATGCTATCTTGCCGATCTAGGCCTACATTCAACACAACTACTTGCTGATTACTCCATTAATATACATACAATTAACGCATAAACTGAAACCCTGTCATGTCAACACAACAGGTCTCATTCATACTAATACCTTAATGAGCGTATTTCCTGCCTATATAAGGGAAGTGATCCAGCCAAACCGAAATAACTAGGATTTGATTGAAATAAGTTATATATACACTCAACCTATACCTTTCCTTCTAACTTATGTGAGGGACTATTCTAATACATAGATTCAACAGAATATCTCTACACTGTAGACCTTCTAACATCTGTTCTTATCCTATTTCTCTTAGAACCTCCTCAATCATTATGCTTTTTAGTAGAGAATTCTTTTTCTGCTTAGCATTACTAGTTCTAGGCCTACATGCTGGAGAACATAGCCCTGCTCTGACTACGCGTAAGAAAGGTCGTCGGCCTATGAGTGAACAAGAACAAGAGGAATACTTTGCGCTTCGCAGCCCGGCGAAACAAAGGGAGTATGAACGGAACGTAAGACTAGGAATCGACCAATATGTCCTCCGAATACAAGACGAAATTTGCCAGGTTCTCGTCGACACTAGATATCGATACACGTCTGGATTTTGCAGGGGTCGTTCAGGGACATTTAGCTGCAAAATCCCTGGAAGCGGAGAAAAACCCAAAAGAAAATCTCAGAAGTGCGAATGGAATGAACGGTGCGACATTTATCGTGGCTTGACTTACGACAAACAAGCCGCTAATTTTATAACTTGCGTCAACCGTTATCAACCGCTTTTCACCGACAGCGTGACAGCAAGAGCCTGCAGACCAGAACCAAAAAAAGCGTAAGGGCATGTTAGATGAAGGCAGCAGAGAATTAGAGGCGCCTTTAGGCAGCATAAACAGCGAGCCTGCAGTCCTAGGATGGAAAGAGGGTGAAGGCGTACGGAATAGCCCTGAAATGGGCCAGCCTGCAGTCCTGGGATGGAAAGAGGGTGAAGGCGTACGGAATAGCCCTGAAATGGGCCAGAAGGAAGTTTTAGCCAACATAGGCGGCAATTCTGGACAAGAAAGGGTCGAAGACGATGATGTTGACTGGGACAGTTTGGAAAGCTTGGATCTCACGGACGCTGAGAAAGCACGGATACACGAGATTTTTGTTTCAAATTATTTGGATAAACCTGTTTGAAAAGCAGCTAAAGAGTACAGCAACTAGATATCAAAAGATGAGATTAAAGCTGCCCTCCGAGTTATAATTCAGGACCTTCCTCCCATTTTAAAAATTGCTTTATCTTGTTGCAGCGGACTCGTCTTGGGGAATTAGAAAGTTGATATCTCGGCTGAGCCGCACCGATCGAAAGAGGGTGCGAAGACGAATGAAACTTGTCAAAACTGACCCCAAGACCTCCCATCAAAGTCTAATAACGTCCCTGGAGCGCACTGGTGCGACTGATGATGCGCTAACTGCGAGACTCGCAGTGTCACTGTGTCACTCTCCTGGCTCGTGAAGTGAGGCAACCCATCATAGTATTATGCTATACGGCCCTTTGTCAAAATCATGGCTCCAAGAGTGTGATCTAGCGAGCTAGCGTCGCTAGGGATCTTTACCAACACTTGAGGAATGCTTCGTCAGGTTGGGCATGGTCGTAGGACCTGCAAGTAGGAGCCGGGCAAAAGTCTGTGGCTAATCAAGTGAAAGCGTTAAGGGTTTGGGACCATCCAACGTTCAGGCATGGTTTTTTTGAATTCCCCAAAAGTTTTCGAGATAGCGGCCTCGGATACGTTACAATTACTCGAAGTATACAGTAATGCTAGCCCTCGACCAACAAATGTATTTGCTGTTTTGCTTTGCGACCGAAATGACCTAGCGCTCTTTCGACGAAATTCGGCGTGCCAAAAGGGCGCGCTGGGACAGCGCAGCGGCTGCTGTGGAGCTGCTGCTGCTTCTCTGCTGTCGACAGCGCCAGCAAATCTTTGAGCTACCCGGGGGTTTTAGTCATCATTCTGCTGCGCTAAAAACCCCCTCCTCACAGAGGGGGTAAAAAAATAGGGTTTCTATAGGGAAAATAGGGTTTCTACCCTATCCACTTCCTATCCTACTTTTTGTTAGATTCTCACTAAAAACAAGCAATTATTATAATAAAAGTATAACAGTTATTAACCTATAACCCTTATCTATAACTATTAATTACTATTAATTACTATCTTAATATACTTAGCTAATATAATAAGTATATAACTTTAGCTAAGAAAGCTGCTAAAATAATCTTTACTGCCTAATAATAGGCCTAACAGCCTACCTATAATAGTAAGAAGTTAGCCCCTATACTATCTATTTAGTAGGCTGTAGAGCAGTATAGCGTCTCTTATACAGTAGTTAAGAAGCACCTTAATTAGCTCTAAGAGGGCTGTAATATCTAGGCTAGCCTAGAGGAGCTAGGCTAGCCCAAGGCTCTTATAGCTGTAGAGGATAACGCCCTAGCAGTATATATAATCTAGCTTGCTAAGTCTAGCTTCCTAGCTATACTACTCTAGGTTAAAGAGACAGCTAACTACCTCTATAGTCTCTAGGGTAAAGAGGATCCTATTTTAAAGTACTTTATCTAGTACTAGCTTACTAATTACCTAGAGCTCTAGAAAAAAAGCGCTATTAAGCTAGTTAAGATATACTAGAGAGGAGTAAAGCTAAACTTAGCCCTAATTAAGGACTTTTTTACCTAATACTAGGCTGTTATCTAGGAGTATAACTTTAGCCTATCTAAGATCTAGAACGCTAATAAATCTAGCTACTATATAGGTTACTTAGGTAACTAAGTTTAAGTTATCTTTCTTAAGTAGCAGCTAAAATATAACTCCTTACCTAAGGTTATAGATCTAGTTAATTAAGAGTTATATATACTTATAGGCTGCAGTAGTATATCTAGTAATAGTATTAATACCTATATAATATTTAAGATATAGCTAATTACTACTTAGGCTAATTACTAAGTTACTAAAAGTATCTACTTTACTTATTTACTAACTAAGTTTTCTAACTAAGAAATTATAATAGACTATATACAGTACTTTAATACTAAGTCCTTTATAAAGTTATTAAAGTATATTTATATAGGCTACTCTCTTAAAGACTATTTTAGTATTAATGTATATAGTTAGGATTTATATATAGTAGTACCTAGTGTTTACCTATAGTATTATTATTACTAGGGGACTCTTAAGAAGTATAAGCGCCTATATTATCTACTCCTCCTTAATAGCTTTACTAAGTATATTAGCGTTAAGCTTATAGAATACTACATTAAGTTTAATATTATCTTAAGTTTTTTTCTACCTTATATAACCTATTTTCTCTAGCTAATAGATATTAGAGTCTTCTAGCTATTTAAGGCAGCCTATTAAAAGGTGTTTTAGTAGTATATATAGAATAGTAATCTTACTTTTATATAAGATAACTTTATTATAGGCTTTAGTTAGATGTTTACTTCTACCTTTATAGCTATAAATATTATAAGGGGATTTAAGAAGTTAGGTATTTAGCCTATATATAATAATATTATACTTAAGCAGTTAGTTATATATATATAGTTAAAAGGTAAGAATATTCCCTCTTACCTCCTCTATTTTCTACTAGATAAGGACTACTTTAATAAGGTAATACTAGTAGTTAACTATATAGAGTATAAATATATAGATATATAGAGCTTACCTATAAAGTATACCTTTAAGGTAATTAGGGATATTATTTCTAAGGGATCTCTTACCTATAAGTACTAGGTATTATCACACTTAGAAAGTATGTATAGTAGCACCTAACTGCTAGTAGGTGTAGGTCTACCTACCTATAGAGTATATAGTCTCCTATATTATAAACCTTCTCCTAGAAGGTTTAACTATAAAGAGACATACTTAATTACACCTATTATTATACTTACTTTTACTTTTGCCTTTTGCTTTTGATTTACTTTACTTACATCCTACTTCCTTACACCTATCTTAGGTATAAGTTAGCAGCCTACCTACTAGCCTTTAGCTAGCTTACTATAAAGCTACTCTCTACAGCCTATATTACCTATAATCCTATAACAGGCTTATAGGAGGACTATGTTAAGTAGTAGCATAACTTAAAACAATTCTAACCTTATAAAAGTTATTTTTTACTACTATACAGTAAAAGAATATAACTTTTAAAATTTCTTACATTAAGACATACTTTCTCTATAATAACTACCCTAAATACCCTAATAATCTAAGGCAACAAGCAAGACAATAAGTAAGATAGTAGTACCTACACTAAGGGGATATTTACCTTCTAGCTAGGCTATATTACTAACCTCTACTAGATTAACTCCCTTAAAGAACGTATAAATAAGGTAGGATTACTTAGTAGACTTATAAAGTTATTTTAGCTTAACATAGACAACCTCTATAACATTAAGTTTTTTAATAATAGGCTAGTATACACTAATATATACTAGCGCTAAAAATACATACTAAATCTAACCTTTAACCTTAATAAAACCTAGGTTAGAAGCACCCTAAACACTATAAAAAGACTTATTAAATAAGTAAGAGAATACCTAACGATTACTATATACCTCTACCTACTAAAGACCCTAATTATTATTAACAGCTTAAAGATAAGCTCTAGATCCTTAAGTATAACACTAATCCTAGCTATACTAGTAAGACTAGTAGAGGAATAATAGCTACCTAAATAACTATAGAAACTACCTAGCGTAAGGCTAATATTACCCTATAATAAGGGGATAGACTTTAATAGCCCCTCTATCTACTATAATAGAACTAGTAGTAAGGAGGATATTACCTTAAAGAGAGGCTAAGTAAATATAAGGTAGAAAATAACTAAGGAACCTAATATAATCTAGGTAAAGACTTACCTATAGCCTATATTACTCCTACCCTAGAGCAGTTAGTTAGGTTAACACTAATATAAGGACTCTAGTAGCTACTAACACTTCCTAGATAAGGGGAAGATAGTAGAGGTAGGGCTAAGTTATTATATAGTACTACTAAAGGATAACTAGTCTAAGTATAGTATAAACACCTAATACCTTTATACTACTAGAGGATATACCTAATATAGAAGTAGTATAATGTATCCCTAGGGAGGAGGTCTATAGATAGGGGGACTTTCCCCTTATTCCTAGCTATTCTATTATTTTAGTCCTAACTCTAAATTATTAGATAGGAGCTATAAGATAATTAGAATAAACCCCTAGGGGAGCTCTTACCCTATCTAGATAGGTCTATACCCCTAGGATTAGTTTAATCTATATAGATAACTAGTTATATCTAGGGGTATACTAACACTATTATAGAGTACTCTAGGTATAACCTAGAATAATATTATAAGCCTATAGGGTACTCTATAGGCTAGGATATCTACTATTAATAATTTTATTTAGGCGCTTACTACTTAGATATAGGTAATAGACCTATAGGGGCTCTCTATACCTATATAGGGGTAAATAACGCTAGCCTAACAGACTATTAGCATTTTCTAGCCTAACGCTAATATAAAGAGGTACTTACTAGACCTAATTTTCTATAACTTCTAAGTAACTTACTACTATAACGTAAAGCTTTAGTTATAGGTAATAGTGCTATATATAGCTAGCCTTATATTTAGTAACCTAGTTATCTAAGATATCTACCTATACCTTTAGGGATAAGCATAAAGCTAGTAGGAATTTAACCTTCTAGAGAGTAAATATAGCTACCTAAGACACCTAAGTTAGCCTATAATCTTATAGAGGTTTAAGGCTTATTTTAGACTAACACTTACCTAGGTAGAGAAATAGTTTTAGGAGAACTACTTCTCTATAGAGAAGGTTAATAGTTAAGATAACATCTATATATTTACATAAGAGTACTTTAAGTACTTAAGGGCCTAGGGAGACACTACCCTAAAGTAGTAGCTTATATAATTTTATAATAACTTAGTGCTATAACTCTAATAATTTCTCTATAAGCTAAAAAAACTAATATACTAGATATATTTATTATTAAAGTAGAAGAGAGACACTAGGCTTTAAGAGACGCTAGCCCTAGCAGCTACTACACCCTAGCCTACACTAATAATATATACTAGGTAGGGCTAATAATAATAGAAATAGGCTACCCTATAGCATACTAGAGATATAATATAGGTAATAGCTAATTAACCTAGCTAGTCTAAGACCCTACAGCTCTAGATACTATAGCTAAAAGATATAACTAGCCTAAGTAAGGCTATAATAACGCTATAAATTAGAGTAATAATAATAACTGTTAGTAAGGATAAAGAAGGAGATTTAATAATAGATATAACTATAACAGCTATAGAAACTAGCATAGAAATCAAGGATAATAATAATATAGCAGTAACAGATACTATAATAATAGATAAGACTTATCTAGATAATTAAAGGATAGACGCCTATAGTAGGGCTTACTATAAGGAAATACCTACTATAATGCTAAATATACCTACTAAAATAATAAAGCTAATAGGGATAATATATAGGTTATCTAGGAATTAGATAAGGAGGCCTATAAGCAAATTAATACCCTTATTAACAATAGTTTTACCCTTAAAGGCATTAAGGAGGTTAATATACTACCCTAGGAAATAACTAACTTTATTATGTTACCCCTAATAAGTAGAGGAACTCTACTACTAGAGCTAGAGGTTTACTATACAATTAACAATAATATAACCCTAACCTAGGATAAGATAGAGCAGTACCTTATAGAGGCAGTAGAATCTAGTAAGGTAGATATAACGTTATATATAATAGATAAGAAAGAAATTAGCTATACTATTAAAAATCCTATTAATATAGGTAAGGGGGCTAACTTTATATTCTAGAAGGATAAGGTAGTAGAGGTAGTAATCTAGCCTAATAGTAAGAGAGCTAAATATAAGTAGACTTACCTCTAGATTAAGGTAAGAGCTAATAAGGATACAGTAGACTACTCTATCTATATTAGCACTAGCGCTTTAGTAATACTTACTAAGTAAGACTAGGTAATAAGATTTATAAAGAACCTAAGGTTCTTACTTATTAAGCTAAGGAATATAAATGTAGTAGGTTCTAGCTTTAGTATAATAGAGGAGGTTACCTTTAACGTCTATATCCCTAGGATAGTTAATAACACTAACATTAAGGTATATACTACTATTATAGTAGGGGTTATTAATATACTTCCTATAAACATACTCCTTAGGACTCTATTCTATAATAATTATAGTATTATAGTAGATTTTAATAAAAAGACAGTAAGATTACATTCTACTTATAACATTATTATACTAGTATTATTTAAAAACTATTTTCTAGTTACTAAGAGGATTACTATATTATATATAATAATTATTCCCCTAGGTAAGTTATACTTCCTCCTAGTAAGATACATTAACTTACCTAATAAAGTTAATAGTAATAGGAACCCCTATATATACTATATATACCTAACTTAGGAGTATAGCATTAGAGCTATAGTAGACTATAACTCCCTAAAGCAATTCCTAATCTATAATACTACTAAAGCCCCTATTATTATTAAAAAAGAGACTAAGGTAGTAAGGATTTACCCTATATAGAGTAGTAAGGTAGCCTAATAGATTAAAGAGGAGGACCTTTACTATATTACTAATAATAATAGCGTTAACTTTACTAGCATTACTAAGGACTTTACCTATTTAGTAGAGGAAAACACTAATAAGGATGCTAAGAGTAACCCTAAGTATACCCCCTAACCCCCCTAACCTAAGGAAGCGCTATTATATAGAATATTAAAGCTAGACTTAAAGAATATTATTACAAACTGCTATAGCATTAAAGTCTATGCTAATAACATAGAGTTTATAGAAAAGATAAAGTAGTTACTTAACTAGTATAACGTTTACTATAATAGAGGGGTAATACCTATACCTAATAAAGAGAAAATATAAGTTAACCTTATTAATAGATAGTAGAACTAGAAATAGAATATTAAGGTTTTTCTATTAGGTTTATAAGATAGGGAATTCCTTAATAAGTAGATAGAATTATGCTATAAGGTAGGGAAAGCTAGCTAGCAGCAGTAACTAGCAGCTATTATATACCCCCTATTTATAGTATAGACCTATAAGGAGGATAGGTTAAAAAATAAGGGGAGAGTAGTTATTAATATAAGGCTACTTAATAAATAGGCGTTACTAGATATTTACCCTTTACCTAACTAAGAAGACATTATAGGGTCTCTTAAAGGTAAGAAAAAGATAACAGTTTTTAATGCATTAGGGTTCTTTTACTAACTAGGAGTATATCCCCTACACTAGGACTATATAGTTATAATAAGCCCCTAAGGGCTTAAGTACTCTAATGTTACCCTTATAGGGTTTAAGAACTCTCCTACTTATACCTAACAGTTTATAGACTACTTTCTCTTTAAATTTTAACATTATATCTATATATATATTAATAACATTATAATCTTTAGTAACTTTAAGGAGGAATACCTCTAGTATATAGAGGAAGTCCTAAAGATCTTTAATAAGTATTATATCTATATTAACGCTAAGAAGTCTTTTGCAGCCTTTAAGGAAGTAAAGCTTCTTAGCTATATAGTTAATAGTAATAGGATTTATAAGATAGAGGATAGGATCTAAGCCTTCTAGAAGCTTTAGTTCCCTAAGAGCCTCTAGGATCTTAAGATATACCTTAGGATAAGCAGCTAGCTCTAAGGGGGAATACCTTAGTTTAATATAATTACTATACTACTAACTAATAGGAAGATAAAGCTTACAGCCTGCTTACGTAAGGATAAAGTAATCAAGCTAGGTATATCCTAATAAGTAAGAGCTAAGGTTATAGTAAAGGAGATATTTAACCCTACACCTAAGGAACTTAACGCCTAGAAGACACTATAGGAGAAACTCTATAACTAAGCTATAAGATACTACTATAACCTAAAGAAACCCCTCTTCTTTAAGATTAATGTATATATTAGTAGATTTAGATTAATAGTTTTCTAGCTAGACTATAACTAAGATAGAGAGAAGATACCTAGGATAGATATACCTACTAAGCATATTTAGCCTATCCTTTTCCTATTAAGAATAATAACTATAGTAGAAAAACAGTATAGTGCTACTAAAGCTAAGGTTATAGCTATTATATAGGTAGTAAAGAAGCTTTAGAAGTTAGTGTAATCTAACTAATATAAGGTTAATATTATAACTAACTATACTACTACTAAAGGTATTATTACCTATATATTACTATATATAATAGACCTTAATAAGGCTAACCTAAAGCTTATAAATACTATAAATTACCTATTATAGTTTTATCTTAAGATTTTCTATATCCCTAGGAAACTTAACGTTATACTAGATATACTCTCCTAGCTACTAGTTATATACCTAGATCTTTCTAAGTATTTTCTAACTAAGGATAAATTAGCTAACATTAAGGAAAAGTAAGAGGATATTACTATAATAGCATAGGCTGTTTTAGATAAGGTCCTATAGGTAGGGAAGGCTACTATAATAGTAGTAAAGCTTACTAAGGAGACAGTAAATAAGATTATAGAAGGATATAACTATAATAAGAGAATACACCTTATCTAACAGCTAGTATATAAGGCTATTAAAAGCAAGTAGGCCTATATAATACCTAACTAAGCTACAGTAGAAAAGCGCTTACTAAAGGAGAAGTAATACACCCCTTAAGCAGCAGTCCTCCTATAGGAAATTAATAAAAAGAGATTACTCTTTTATATAGGTTCTAATAGCATAAGATAACTATATATTCCCTAGCCTATAGTTAATAGAATACTATAGCTTATATATAATAAGAAATTCTACTTTAGAGCTAATTAAATACTTATAGAGTTAGATAGATTTTACTTCTATAGAAAGCAGAAGCTAGTTAGGTAGTATATAACATACTACCTAGCTTACTATAAAGTCTAGACTAATTACTAAAAGGCAGTAGGATCCCTCTAGCTAATTATAATACCTAGCCTCCTATTTAACATAATCTTAATAGATTTTATTATAGATATACTATAAGTCCTAAGCGTAGGTTCTTTCTAGGTAGTACCTAGCTTTAATATATTTAACTGCCTACTAATAGTAACCTATAAGTTTAGTAAGAAAGTCCTACTAATCCCTAGCAATACTAAGTATAAGGCCTACTACTAAGCTAAAGTACTTCTCTATATACTATTATTATATAATTAAAGACTCTTAAGTAAGATTATTAGTAATAGAGACTTAAAATTTATCTCTACAGTATAGTTAGTAATATTTAATATACTTAAGGTAAGATTACTTATCTCTATAGTGTATTACCCCTAAACAGACAGCTAAAGTAAATAGATAAACTAAACAGTAGAGATTACTATCTATTTTTATATATATATAGACCCTAACATCCTATAGATAGAGATTCTCCCTACACTATAACACTTACTTAATAACTTACTAGCTATAACTATTAGTAGGTCCCTAAATAAACTAGTCTTTAGATTTCACCCTAAGATAGTACTTTAGTATATTAGTAGTATAGATATTCCCTAGGAGTCTATTAATATACTTTAGAAAGTATACTAATAAGAGGCTATTACCCTAATTAACATAGCTAAGATTATCTATAAGGAATAATATAATAATAAACACTACCTAGTTAAGCTTTCTATTAGAGATAAAGTATACCTCTACCTTAGAAAGGAGTACTTACTTCTAAGAAAACTAAAGAGGAAGTAGTCTCTATAGAGAGCTAGACTATTTATAGTTACTAGGGTTATTAGCCTAGAGGCCTATAAAATTAACCTACTACCCTATTAGCAGGTATACCCTATTATCTCTACTACTTAGCTCTAGAAGGTACCTATAGGAGATAACCCCTTTAGTAGAGAGAAAACACCCCTAGAGCTAGTAAAGGTTAATAAAATAGAGGAATATAAAGTAGAATATATTATAAATAAATAGATTACCTAGAGGAAGAAGAGACTATTAGTTAAGTATCTTATAAAGTAGAAAAGGTACTTAGCTTTATTAAACATATAGGAGCTACATAAGAATCTCTAGCCTAATGTAGGGGATATTGTTAGTAAGTATAAGAAACAACACCCTATAGATTAGAAGAAAGATAAGGAGAAATAGAAAGGAAAGAAGTTAGTTAACCTAATTCCCCTATTACTACACCTAGTAAGTACTAGGTAGCTGTTAACTAGCAATAAGTAGGTAAATTACTACTATATATTAGCGTAGATACCCTTAATTACAGCATTATTATAACGCTAGGCTAACTATTTAATAAGGGCCTATAAAAAGACATTTTCTTTCTCTATTTCTAAGTTTTATTTTCTACTTTATAATAAAGATCTTAATAATTATAAGGGGGTTATTTATAGATAACTAAGGCCTATAAAGGAGGAAGGGGTAACACTTTAAACCTATACCTTCCTTATTATTTATAATATAATAAGCCTATATAGGCGCCCTTAGTAACTAGACAGTATTTTAACCTACTATTACCTATAATAAATATTTCCTCTTTTTCTCCTCTAGCAGACTATTAATAACTTTAACCCTTATAAATAATTTTACTTTCTTAATTAATTTTTTTCTTTTTTCCTATTATCTATTCCTACCTATAAGTTATTATATAACTATATAGAGTAACTATACCCCTATACTATTAACTAACTCCTACTACTTAGATAGTACTCCCCTATATACCTTCCCTATCTTATTCTCTACTCTCCTTCCCTATTAATTCTGCTAGTAACTTTAATAAAACTACCTTTAATTTTAATTAATTTATTATAGACTCTACTAATACTACCCTATAGCAGTAGCAGCAGTAATAGTATCTACTCTCTTCCCTAGCTAGCATTATCTAGAATATACTCCCTAATGCTACAGTAGGGTAATTTAATAGTAATAATATATCCCTTAATATAGAGCATTTTAAAGTTAAGTCCCTAGCTAAAGATACTAGCGCTACTAACGCTAAAGGTAGTAAGGAGGGGGAGATCTTTAAGGGATTAGATACCTCTACTATCTCTAACAGTAAGATTATTACTCTATATAGTATTTACTAAGCGCTAACCCTAGAGTAAGAAGACTTCTAGGTAATAGTAAGAATTAATAGCTAGGTAGTAAAGAATGCTAATAGATATATACGCTAAGCTAGTAAGAATATTCCTTCTTTAAGTACCCCTTTCTTATTTTACCCTAAAGGTATAAAGAAACCTATAGCTATTACTAGCTACTATAAGAGTATTAAGCTATATACCCTAGGTAAGAAGGCTAAGGATCTAGCTATTCCTTCTTACGCTAAAGCCCTCTATTATATTAAGGAGGTATTTACTAGCTACCCTAATACTACCCTTAAGAAAGAGACTACCCTCTAGGTAGATAGATTTTATAAGCGCTATAAGGAGGAGTATAGCCTTACAGTATACCTATCCTTAATATTAGACCCTTACTTTTACTATATTACCTCTACTATAGATAAGGTACTTAAGTACCTTACTAAAAATATCCTATAGTTAGAGTACCTCTCTAGCTAAGCAGCCCTTATTAAGTCTACCTTCCTTTACTAGCTAGGTATATATAGTACTAAGGTTCTTAGTATACTAATTAAGATTTAGTGCCTTAACCTTATCTCTATCCTAGAGATTAAATATACTAATATAATAGTATTATAGATAAACACTATTACTAACCTCTATAATAAGGTTATAGATACCTAGAGTAATATTATTAAGGTTAAGAATATTACTGTTAAGGTAGCTAAGCATACTATAGATATAAAGAGTAGTATAGAGGATATAAAGGAGTACTTTAATATTATAAGCACTAATCTATATAATAAGGGTAAGGTAATAAAGGAGGCTAAGGCTAGAGTAGTAGTACTTAAGGTAGAGGTAACAAAATACTATACCTATATAGCCTAGCTTAAGAAGAAGGCTAATAATCTCTCTACCCTTACTAAGTTTAAGAGTAGAGACTTTAAGGCCCTTATTAATAAAGTTAACACCCTTACTGCTACCTACACTACTAATGTTACCCCTACTAAGATACCTACCCTAACTGCATACCCCTACTAAACTAGCGCTAAGCAGGTAGTAACTAAGCTACCTAAGCAGGCTAGACCCCTACTAACTAAGAAGGTATAATATACTATTAATAAGGATAATAAGTAGGAATATAGAGTAGAGGGGATTATATATAGATATATTAAGAAAGTTATTAGTATAAAGATAAGCTAGTGTATAGTAGTTAGAATTATTTAAGGTATTCCTAATTAGGATAATTATTTTTTATTTATTTAAGGAGTACTTATTATACTTAGAAAGTATATATAGTAGCACCTAACTGCTAGTAGGTATAGGTCTACCTACCTATAGAGTATATAGTCTCCTATATTATAAACCTTCTCCTAAAAGGTTTAACTATAAAGAGATATACTTAATTATACCTATTGTTATACTTACTTTTACTTTTACCTTTTGCTTTTGCTTTACTTTACTTATATCCTACTTCCTTATACCTATCTTAGGTGTAAGTTAGCAGCCTACCTACTAGCCTTTAGCTAGCTTACTGTAAAGCTACTCTCTACAGCCTATATTACCTATAATCCTATAACAGGCTTACAGGAGGACTGTGTTAGGTATAGTATCTTAAGGACTATAATGCTAGGCTAAAGGCATAGCAGTATAAGAGCTAGTAATAATAAGCTATTAAGCTTAGTTACTCTTTTATAACTAGTATTACTATTATAGATATAAAGGAGGTATATAAGAAGTAAGTAACTAAGGCTAGTAAGGTAGAAATATATTAGTAGTAAGCATTAATTAAAAAGATAGCTTACTAGTAGGAAAAGGAGGTCTATTAGAGGTATAGTACTTTAAAGTATTAGCTAGTAGATAGATATATAAAGAGACTATCTTTTAAACAGTACCTAGACTATACTAGAGAAGTTTATAACTATATACTATTTAATACCTTAAATCCCCTCTAGTATAATAAAAAGAAGGATAACTTTACTATTAACCTTAACCTAATACCTCTACCTAACTATATCCTTAATTAATTTAAGTATATAGCTAGGCCCCTTAGTTAGTGTAATATTAACTAAGTATTAGTTAATATAGCAGCAGATATAGCTAGTGTATACTTTAACCTAGAGATCTTTCTTCATATAGATAACCCTATTAAAGAGGATATTAATAATGTAGAGAGCAGTAATAAGTCTATTAACTATATTAGGGATAATAATAATAATCTAGAGGAGTTATTATTACCTTTACTTACTATACTACCTATAATACTAACACTATAACCTACAGCATTATAGAGGTAGTATAAGTTATAATACTATATAATTAAAGATAGGATAGATACCTAGTGAAGTAGGGGTAAAATAGAGGGTAACCCTCTTATACCCTTATCTATATAGGTAAAAAGAAAGTAGTAATATATAGAGGATAACAGTAAGAGTAATATCTATATTATTATGTTAAAATAAATTTATATACTTTATATAAATAGAGAAATTTTTATATTATTAGATAGGCTAGATCTAGGGCTATCTATTAATATTACTCTTTTTATTATATAACGTTATAGTAATAATATGTTATTAATGTGAAAAGTAGGGTATAGTATAGTTAACATACAAAATGAGGTTATTTGTGAGGGGGGGGGTAGAAACCCTATTTTCCCTGTGGAAACCCTATTTTTTCGCCCCCTCTGTGAGGAGGGGGTTTTTAGCGCAGCAGAATAATGACTAAAACCCCCAGGTAGTTTAATTAGAAGTTGTCGACTAGACTATTACCTACAGTTAATTATTTTGCCTTTAATTTAGTTTATTAAGATGTCTTATTCACTGCAATAAAAGTTGAATTAAACACAAAGTAGGATACTTTACGTAAGCAATTAAACAGTATTACCCTAGCTGATTTGATTGGTGCGAAGAGTGGAGTACTGTCCAGACAGCAAAACGTTATGGGTATGCCGGGTATGCCGGCGGGTATGCCGGCGGTCTGTGATCTCGTCGTTAAAGACAACAAGGGGCGGTCCCTGATGCGAGGTGGCCTAGACAATCGCTAGAGTCTTGAGCCGGAAACCCCCCTGCTTACCTCTGCCAGTCTACTATTAGAGGATATGTTGAAATTGAGGGATGCATATAGAGGGCGCTGCGCCTGAAGGGCGCTGCAGAGATCGGTTATATTTAGTCTAGTGCAGCCTAGCTGCTTAGGTGAATATAGGAGTAATTGTCACAGGCTTAGACCTAGGCAATAGGCTTTTCTAGTAGCCTTAGGTACCTAAGAAAGGGGTTCTAAAAGGCTTACTAAGCAGCCTAGCTATACTATAATAGTTATATATATAACACACTAAATATACACATAATTAATATATAGCCTTAATCCCTATCACTTTTAATAATTAAGAGTCTTATATACCTAGAAATTAACTATAATAAGCTTAGTAAAGTAATTCCTATAAGCTTAATTTAAGTAAGATATCTAATAACGTAAAAATTACCCTAAAAACCTCCTCTAATTAGACTATTTAGTTTAAGTAGCTAAAAGCTAAATCCTAGATATATAACCTCTAGAAAGCAATTAACCTATTAAAGGGTAACTCTTATATACCCTATAAGACTATTAAAAACCATATTATATACCCTACATACCCTAAGCCCTATAACTATCTAAGGTACTAAGTTATATGCTTAGGATTAGCCTTACTAAGCGCTTAAGGCGCTTAAGAGGTATAAGGAGCTTAACTTATAAACCCTCCTCTACTAACAGTAAACTAAGGTAACCTACTTCTAAGCACTATACCTAAGGACTTATATACTTAAGGCCTTTATAAGCTCTCTTAAAGTAACCTCCTCCTATATAAGGAGCGTAAGGCTAAATATAATAATAAATTAAAAGAGTATAAGATATATATATATAAGTATATACTACTATAGGACTAGTTTAGAGACACTATTAGTAAAGAGCTCTTAGAGTACTATTATAACCCTAATAACTAACTTAATAAATAAGTAAAGAAGCTTAAGAACTACGTTTTAAAGTACCCTAAAGAGAAGTATAATAAGGTGTAGATAAAATATAAAAAGACCCTCTAAGAAGGCCTTAATAACTACCTTTTAAACATAAAGGAGCTTAAGAAATAGCTTCTTAAGTAGGAAGAGGCCTTTTACTACATAAAGTCTAATAATATCCTATATATATAATACCTATAATACTAGCTTAGGGATATTATTAAGCTGCTTTTAAGTAGCTACCTATCTTAATAGGTATATACCTTTTATTAATAAGCTAAAAAGGATACTAAGAAAGGGGATCTTATAATCTCTATAATAATAAGTAAGATTTAAGGCGCTATAGATAACTTAGGTAAAGTACCTATTAAGTAATAAGTAGGGTGTAGAGCCTTTAGCCTAACTAATATAGGAAATAATAAAGATAATAATAACTATACTTAGAGCGTAGCCTATAGCTAAGGCTGTAGGTATAGAGGCTACTAGAAGATATAATTATATAAGCTAAGCGTAACCTATAAGTAGTTAACCCTATGATTAACTAAGGTAATAGTTACCTTATGTAAGCAAAATATACTTCCTAAATGTAAGAGGTTTAGTATAAGTGTAGTAGAGGTACTATCTCTAAAGCGCTCTAGCTGTTAGTTATACTAGGGCTAAGGCTACTGTATAGCTAGCTGCTAGTATATCCTGCCTTATAGGCTTCTAGAAGGGTACTACCTTAATGCTGCACTTAAGAAGATAATTAATATACACCTTAAAGGTAAACTTAAGCTTATAGAATAACTGTAGTAGGTATAGGCTAATAAAACTAAGAATAACTAACTATATAGTAGATACTAAGGGTAAACTAAACTAATGTCTTTTTATACTACTAAAAGTAGGTATTACTTAGTAGGATTAGTAATACTTAATTTAGGCTTAACTATTTATATATTTAATAATACTACTTAGTTTAAGATACTAAGAGCAGCCTCTATTAGTAATTTCCTCTAGGCTAGCTTATAGTAATTACCTATTAATATATATAGTATAGTAGAGATTAAGCTCTATAGGTATAGAGGTAGTATTATAAAGCTTACTTTATATAATGTTACCTTTTACTTTAGGCTTACTATAAACTTAGTAGCCTTTTAAAAGCTACGCTAGTATAGCCTTTAGTAGGATACTAGCCTTAGTAATAATTGCTTTTAATAGGTAGACTAGTCCTTTATAGCCTACCTTAATAAGATTTACTACTAGTAGGTGCTTAACTATAGGCCCTTTAAGGAGGAGGCTGCTTTAGCTATAATAGTACTGCTTCTTACTATAAGCATAGATAAAGTACCCCTACTGTATAGGAGAAATTAATATATAATAGCTATATGTAGGAAGCCTATTATAGGTAACCTTATAATGTAGCACTAGAGACTTAGCTACCTAGGCCTTAAGACACTTAAGTAGATTATAAATATAGCTTATAGAATATGTCTTAAAGGCACTATAGGCCTACCTATACACTTAATTAACTATAAGGCCTACGTAAAGTTAAAAGCCTACTGCCTTCCTAGGTAAGCCCTATAAGAATTAGCTTCTCTAGCTAAACTAGGTAACTAATTTATAGTTAACTTTTATAATCTTAAAGTTAGTTATATAGGGTATATATCTTATATAGTTATTTCTAACTATAGTATAGGTTATATATAGGACTTTTACTTATACTAAAGGACTACTAAGGTACTGCTAACTATACTTATAGACTTCCTAACCTTCTTAGAAGTCTATTATAACTACTAGGTTAAGAGCTTAGAGACTAATAATAAGCTTATACGCTACCCTAATGTTATTACTGCGCTTAAAATATATAGGATTTAGCTTAAGGCTAGCGCATTAAATATATAAGCTTAGAATAGAGCTACTAAGCGTATTACTATAATTATTAAATAAAGGGTATACAGTATAGTAATTAACGTATGCCTACTAGATATCCTCTAGCTAGAAGTATATATAGCGTCTACCTACCTTTATAATTATATCCTATAAGCCTTATAAGGCTAGAAAACCCTATACTAACTGTAGTATAAATACTTCTAGGGAGATAATAAGGCGCTATACGTATACCTAGACCTCTCTTACTTATATATATATAGTTATAAAGTGTATATACTTATAGCAGACGCTTAGCTCTATAGGAATTAATATTAGCGCCTAGCCTTATAAGCCTAGATAGGTTTTCTTATAGGCTATACTTCTAGTAACTCCTACTAAATATAGAGTCTAACTTATAGTAAAGTCTTTACTATATAAGATATTATTTTTAATAAGAAGATAACCTTTAATAGTAATATTATAAAATTAGCTAATAATATATATAAATCTACCTTATAGGAAATAGCTGCTATAATTAAGCGTCTTATACGCTAAGAAGAAGATAAGTATGCCTTTATGTATACTATAGATAAAGAGGTAGATAAGATTAAAGAATACACTAAGTATACTAAAGGGGTAGAAGCTACCTTTTATAACTATAAACCTTAAGGGGTAAGGGGCTTAGCCCTTTATAGTTATAAAGTAATAAGCATACTTACTAGCCTCTATAGCTATAAAGACCTACCCTTATATACTAAAGCATGCTTTACTTTAATAATACTACTAGTAATACTACTACTAAAGGTAACCTTCTTTACTACACTTATAGCTACGCTAGGTATAAAGAGGTAAGAATAATCTTAACTACTTAAAGATCTTAAGACTCTAATTCCTATATAAAGGCTGCTTTAAGAGTCTTTTAAGGCTATATTTCTTATAGGCTAAATATACTATAAACCTAAAGCTATATAAGAATAACTAGATAGCACTTATACCTTAATAGTGTAGACTAATTACCTATTTCTATAGGTAAGTATAGATCTATAGCATATATAACTGTTAGATCTAAAAGTATACTTAGGCTAAGGCTTAAATAAGGCTAGTGTATAGCTTTATATAGGTTAAGGGGGAGTAGGCTAGAAATAGGCTTATAGGGTATATAGCGCCTTAAGTACTTACTAGAAGTAACTACCTCCCCTTCTAATATTATATAGTTAGCTAGTAAACTACCCCTTTAGAAATAAATTCTTAGAGGCTAAATAAAGCTACCTCTACAGCTATAAGATATTAAAGTTATAGAGGGAGGTTTCTAAGTGCTCTACTAGCGATAATTAGATTCTTAGATATATTTAGGTATATACCTATAAGCTTAATAAGTATAGGCGCCTTATAAAGATAAAGGTAAGGCTTATAATATAAGGTAATTAATAGGTAAAAGATATATAAGATATATATGCTATAACGCTAGTAGGTATATTATTCTAAATACTAATAGCCTTAGCTACTTAGTTTAATTTAAACCTACTCTAATATAATATAGTAAATACTTTTATCTATACTAATATTAATAAGGAGATTTATATAGAGCTTCCCCTAGGCTACTATAAGAAAGGTATTATTATATACCTATAGAAAGCCCTCTATAGGCTACGCTAATCTCCCCTACTATAGTAAAAGTACTTTAAGAAAGGCTTAATTAAATAAGGATTTAAATGTATTATAGGAGAGGATTACTGTTAGTAAAAGGATAAAGTAACCTTCTTCTTCTATATTAATAACTATATATTAGCCTTCCTAGATAACTATAAGCCTATAGTAATATATAAGATAAGCTCCCTTTAAGTAAAATACTACCTTAAGGGTAGCTAGGAGCTCTAATAGTTCCTAAGCTTTAAGATCTTATGTAATTAGAAAACATACTACCTTTAGCTCTTATAGGCTGTATATATAGAGAAGGCTGTAAAGCTGCTTATTATATACATAGACTTATTAGAAGGTAAAAACTATAAGTATATACCTATAGTAAAGGCTAAGCTACTCCTACATATAGGAAATATATACTTAAGTAATATAACCCTATACTAATAGAAGGTTAGTATAATCCTTTATACTACTATAATAATATATCTAGATATTACTTTTATAGTTAGTAGGCTTATAAGATTTAACTAAAACCTAAGTAAAGCCTACTAGAAAGCAGTAGACTATATATTATAATACCTCTATAAGATATAATACTTCTACCTTTACTATAGCGCTAAGCCTAGCAGTATAGATAATATACTTAAGGTAGTATCTAATATAAGCTTTATAGATAACTTAGTTAATTAAAAGAGCTTATAGGCCTTTATAATAAAGCTTTTTAGAGGTATAGTTACCTAGTATACTAATAAGTAAGATATAGTTACTACTTTAACTACTAAGGCTAAACTCCTAGCTCTTTTGTAAGCTACTAAGGAAGCTATTTTTATAAGCTAATTAATTATATAACTTTAAGTTTAATTACCCTTTAGAAAAACATGTATAGTAATATATACTATAGGCATACCCTAGTAGCTCCTAAGAATAATAATTTAATATAATAATATCTAGACAGTTAGCTTAGTAATAAAGGAGCTCTTAAAGCTCTAAATAAAGCTATACTATATTAATATTTATACTTACTAGCTATATTAAGAAGTTACTAAAGGATATATTAATATCTTATATACCCTATTAGCTAAGCTTATAGTAGACAGACTTATAAAAGCTCTTAATAGCCTAAAGTATAAGACTTTCCTTTAGTAGCTTAATATAACTAATAAGAAGGAGGTCCTTAAGTGTAATTATAAGAAGGAGCTTACTAAAGATAAAGTATACCTAGAAGCGCTAATAGTAAAAGATAATGTATAGGCTATAGAGGAGACTTATAATCTCCTATACGCCTAAGCACCCTATATATACTTATAAGGGTAGGAAAGGATATTTACAGTATATAGGCGCTCTACCTTTTACAATATTAGATTATAAGGGCTAGTAAGAAGCCCTTCCCTAAAGGGGTATATTAAAATTAAGGGATATATATAGAGGGCGCTACGCCTAAAAGGCGCTACAGAGATCAGTTATATTCAGTCTAGTGCAGCCTAGCTACTTAGGCAAATATAGGAGTAATTGTTACAGGCTTAGACCTAGGTAACAGGCTTTTCTAGTAGCCTTAGGTACCTAAGAAAGGGGTTCTAAAAGGCTTGCTAAGCAGCCTAGCTACGCTGTAATAGTTACACACACGACACACTAAATATACACACAATTGACGCACAGCCTTGATCCCCGTCACTTTCGACAGGATACGCCTTTTAGCCATGCTGCAAGAGAAAAGCGATGCGCGTCGCTTACAGACTAGTAGTATTTCTCATTGACGTTGGTCCCCTAGGCCTCTTTGTCTTATCAGCGACGAACAGTGTAGCTTTGTTAGGCGATGGCTTGGGTAAACCCTCTTTGAATCCATGCTATCACCTCATGCGTCCATCTGGTCACGAAACGTCAGCATCGTAGTTCCAAAAAGAAATAGAAAACCGGTCGCCTGGAAGGACGAGCGAGGCATGCAGCGCCAAGCTCTGCTACGGCGGCACGTCATGAGCTGTGCAGCTGCTCAGTCACATATCGAACGCCAGTCAAGGTGCCAGAGTGGTTAATGGGCTGCCCTGCTATTGGATTTTCCAGTATTAGAATAGGCAGTGGCTTCGGTCGCGCAGGTTCGAATCCTGTCCTTGACGACACTTTTTGGCTTGTTTTGTCTGGGCCTGTCACAACATGTATCTGCGATTGTCAGAATCGTGTCACTCACTATTCTGCTTGCGCAGGAGAAGAGGGAAGATGTTTTGAGAAGAAGTGACTACTATGTAGGTAGGCGCGTGTTGTACGGAGTACTCCGTACACCACTGGGATACCGTCGCAACCCTCCAGAAACGAAGCAGGGGATGGATGCTAGCTTGGTTGGGAGATGAGGGAGTGATTGAGTGGGTGGGTGGACCTGGTTCGGGGGAATTGGTCGCGAAATGATGCCCGTCTTCTCTGTATCCGCACTGAATGTAAGGTAGGATGGAGTATTAGAGAGAGACGAGGCGGGTGGGACAAGCTGGTCTAGCTGGGCCAGTGGCTCAGTGTTTAGTTGATGGGGCAGGGCAGACAGACGCCCCTGGATGAGAGGATGACTAGGGCATGTTCATCCCCTTCAAACGCTCTTGTTTTATTGTCTGAATGCATGCATATCCGTACACACACACAACACGGCTGCTACTATGGCAGTTTGGTTTCTAGGCTGCTGAGAGAGACGGAGGGAGTGAAGTGAGTGAGTGCTGCTGCTTGACTGCATCGTTCTTGATCGAGATTGACCAAACAAACAAGCACCTAATCCACCAACGGTTTGTCGTTGTGTCCATGGGATGGATGTGAACTAATTAGGTTGTATGCATGTCTAGTCCCAACCTCTGGATGCTGCCGAGTTATCCGGCCGCGCATCGTGTGCGCCTCCCTTCTTGGCATCGATATCCGCTCCTAGTCGTGCGTTCTGCCGCCGATGGCGGGGTGAATACGACTTCGAGAAGCGACGCCAGGCTCCCATCCCAGAGCTTGTCTGATGTGGGTGTGGTAGGGAGTAAGGTTGCTTCCCGTCGCTGCTGTTTTACACAGTAGTAAGCAGTTGCATCGAGGTCATGTCCTGTTCTGCTCATCCTTGATTGCAGATATCTAGGCAGCAAGCCGTGAACAAGCACCGACAACCTCTTCTCGATCCATTCAAGGCTTGCCTATCTCTCTCTCTCTCTCTCTCTCTCTCTCTCTCTCTCTCTCTGTCCCCGCGAGTTGCATTTACAGTTGCCTAGAGAGTATTAGAGACTGAGCCGGGGCTTAACACGGTTTGGAAATCCACCCACCCACTCACTCCCCTCAACGAGCTGACCTCTGAAAGCGGAACGACTCCCCCCCTCATAAAGGAGAAGGCCGTTCGGAGAAATGGAAGCTGCTTAGCGGCCCCCTCTATCTCTCTGCGTCTCCCCCATGTACCTACCTACAGTACGGGGATTGATCCTCGGAGATGGACGCGGCCTCTAGAAACGCCACGCTAGCCGAAGACGGTGTGCTGGACGTGTTGACTTTGGCTCTTTTTTTTTCGAGCCTCATTCATTGGCGTCGAGGGCCAAGGAGCTAGGCATCGTAGATCGATCCGCGGCCGACTGTTTCGCTCCGTGCGACGCGGCGTCGGCTTTCTCGGCTACGTAGTAAAGGCGTGAACTGCTGAACATGCCATTTGGAATGCGTGTTGTCGTGCTTTCGTCTTCCGTCCGCGCCGAGTAGGCTGTAGCCCGCCCGGCCCCCCCTCCGTCAACTCAACTGCCGGGAAACCAGCAGAGACCAAGGGCAAGCAAGTGTCACGAAAGCCTCAAAACCAGTCCACGACCAAACATGGACTCTTGTCCAGGTGGCCAACCCTTTTCCCCCTTAGAGGTCTGACAGACAGCAGGCCCACGGGGGTTTGAATGGGTTGACGTCAGCGCCGCGGGAGAGCATCCCATAGCATCCCATCTAGAGCGTCGCGAGACTGGGGGGCTCATGTTGTCTGGTCGCGGCGCTCCTAGGCTCAATTGATGCATAATCATACCGAGGATGCATCTTTGGGTTCCCAAGCCCATACATTTATTTTCGTCTGGGGGAAACAAACTCGTTGCAGTATGCACGAGATGAATCCGGGGAAAGGGGAACTGACAGTAATTATCTGATGAATGGAGGGAGCCTGGGCTGGGTGGGGGGGGAGGGTGAGAGCCCGAACCCATCGCTCATCTCATCCTCCTGGTGCCATTATTCCATTGCACGCTCAAGATGTGGGCGGGTGGGCGGGTGGTGGACTTTAATAGATGCATAGGTATGGACCCCAACAAGCCACTGGAAATCACCTCGAGGTGTGTGTGTACACCGTGCCAATGCCAGTCCCAATGCCTGAGTCGCCCAAGCTTTCCCCGCAAGCCAGCGCCATGTGGCCGTTTTGTGACGGAAGCCGTCATTGGGTCGCCACGGCCGGGGCGCCTCGTTGGCGTGGTCATGATGACGCCTGGCGTGTGCTTGGCTTTGATGAAGAGTCTCTCACTCTATCTCTCTGTCTGTGTCTCTAGTGTACTACCTCTCTGTGAGACAGGCCGAGAAAAGACGCAATGGAACCTACCAACACTATTCTAGGCCCAAGAAGAACCAGATGACAGATGCGGTTCGCGACAAAATGGGGGCAGAAAGGGCACACGAAACCACGCGGTGTTGATATGCGTGGACCGAGAGAGGGGGGGGTTGTTCCCACCGTATAGACTCTCGCAACCCGAGGAGTGGAAATCCTCGCCCCGGATATGCTGTCTGGCCCATTGGACCAGACAGTCACCCATCTACCTCTCTCTCTCTGTGTCAAGCCATTGTGTTGATGGCCGGCGCCCTTTGCATGACCTCAGGAAACCAAGAAAACAGTTGCATCGCCAACCTCAAAGCCGAGGCCATGACCTCGACTGCCGGCAGCTGCTCAACCGACCACGATGCGCGGCTAATACGGGGGGGGCATGAACTTCTCTCCTTCCACCCCCAATGGACCCTTACATCTTGTCGTTCAACCGCGTTTCAATGACACACGGTAATATCAACATCCTCAGCAAGCACCGACTTTGGTCCGTCCTTTCATCCACCAGGCGGTTTGCAACCGCGCCCAATGACTGGATGGGGATGGGAGCAGAAGGCCCTGGAGCCTGGCGCTAATTATGCCGGAAACGTCTGGCGGCGGCAGAGGGAACTCCCTCTATCACCACACCCTGCATCCATGAAATAATCCCTACTATGTACGCATTTACACGCTTTTGCCCAGACTTCTTTTGGGGGTTCTCCGCCCCCCCCCCCCCTGGACGCGGATCGAGGCAGAAAAAGCGAGAATCAAGAAAGAGAAATATTAAAAAGGATGAACGGTTGGGTCGTGAACCTAAAAGGAGAGAACTGTATCCGTCGTTAATACTCTGTAAGCCATCACAGTTCAACACATTCAAAAACAAGAGACAACATCTCCGCGGCTCTTGTCTCTCTCAAGGGACCGAAACACGGTAGCCAAGACGGCTTATGCAATCATGATTTGCGTCCTAGACCCTCTTTTCTTTCTGTCTCTCTTTCAGTCTCTCCCACCCCCCGTCACTTACTACGTACTTGGTCCTACGCCCACCACACCAAGAGGAAAAATTGGAGATGTTCTCTGCTAGTGGCGGAAAAGGTGGGAATGACATCAGCTCATCGACTGATTTCTCCCAGTCGCCCGAGGCCCCAACGCCATTTTGTCCTCTGTCGGTCGTCTGCTTTCCCACTCGCTTACCAGAGGTATGCCGAGGTGTTGAGTGCCCCCCCCCCCCCATAGACACCAGTGACACCACTAATATATACAGAAAACACCAGCCGGATGGCCGGGATGCCGCCAGCCAACCACTTGGCCGAACTGTTTTTGACGAAGATGGGATGACATCTCCCGTTATCCCTCACACGGGCTGCTGCACATCACTGCTCGGGCGTTCTGGGTCGTCCCTATTTCGTCTGAATACCTGGGTATTGGCCTCGACAGACCCTTCTCTTCTCTGCTGACTGCCGTGTCTGTCTGTCCAGTCACCTTGACGTGACAGAAGACGTCTCCCCGAACCTAGCAAACCTCGTCGTCCCTCCGTCCTGGCCTCTCCTTGTAGTTTGCGGTTCGTCCGAAAGTTCAAAGGGTACGACAGGCAACAGCTGCAGCATTGAAGTTTGCGCCTATACGGCCCTTGCCCCCCCTTCCAAATGTATTATACATCACGCCTTTTGCACATTATCTACTTACACCAAAAGTGGTGATGGAGCATCCCATCCATGATCCAACCCATTCCCGTTGGGATCCCATCCCCCCTCCCTCCCCCCGGCCCAGTCTTCTCTGGGGGCCTTTCAAAGATCGGCCCTTGTCCAGCGTCCGGCTGTCCCTCTGGTCCGTACACCACATACGCGATCTCGCTTGGCCCACTCCCTCTTCATCCTGCAGACGAAACGCCGCCTCCTTTTGCCTACCGGTATTCCCTACACTAGTCCCCTGGGCTTCCTCATCCTCGTCCTCAACCATCTTCTTCGTCGGCGTCCACCAT
>PJEX01000080.1:66965-154308 GCA_005350895.1 Colletotrichum tanaceti
CCCCCCCCCCCCCCCATCTCCCCTCTCGTCCCCATCACCTACCTTTACTTAAAGACGGCTCCCCACCCCTTTCCCCAGAGAGTCCAAAGACGCCCTTCCCCCATATCAACTCTCGTGTGTGCTATCTTCTGCGGAATCTGGACTACTGTCATCTTCCTTACACGATACCCTATACATTGACTTGGTTTCTGACCTCGTCTCTTCTTCTTCTTCCTCTCCTCCTCCTCCCCCTCATCCCCCCCTACGTCTCTTATACCCGGGAAGACCACACACGCACACACGCACACACGATGGCCACGCACGAGACTCACAACCACAATGGCGTCCCTCCAACGGACCTGGAGAAGGATGTGCACACCTCGGGCGCCGACCACTACAACAACCACAACCACAACGGCACCGCCGCCGCCGCAGCCAACGGCGTCCAAGCGGGCCCCAACGCCGCCTACGCACGACACAACGGGCCCTTCACCCGCGTCGCCGACTACCAGAACATGACCGAGGGCCAGGCGCAGGCCTTTGGCGGCTCCCTCCAGCCCGGCCTGTGGAAGCCGTACGAGCACCGCAGGTTCGCCAACCCGGCGCCCCTCGGCCTGTCGGCCTTTGCCCTGACCACCTTTGTCTTGTCGTGCGTCAACCTGCAGGCCCGCGGCGTCAAGGCGCCCAACATCGCCGTGCCCCTGGCCCTTGGCTACGGCGGGCTTGTCCAGCTGCTTGCGGGCATGTGGTATGTCATCTTTCCGTCACCATCTCGCTTGCCACATCCGCACTATCTAGTTTTGAATTTTTTTTCTCTCTTCTCCTCCCTCCCCAAGGGTCCCCAAAGTTCCCCAACATCTTATCTCAACCGTCTCCACGACACTATCTACCACCCCTGGCAAGTGGATCGTGAGCCAGACAAACTACCTAGCGTTGACGGGTGGAGAGAGAGAGTGTGGGACGGATGGAATCTATGGAAACCGGACTCGGGCAATACCATCCTCACATATCCGTCACACATCGGCCATGCTCGCGCAGATTGCTGACAATGTGGCCTTGGCCAACACAGGGAAATGGCCGTCGGCAACACCTTTGGCGCCACGGCGCTCTCGTCCTTTGGCGGCTTCTGGATCGCCTACGGCATCCTCCTGACGCCCGCCTGGGGCATCACCGCCCCGGACGGCCCCTACGCGGCCGACTACGCGGACCACTACTCGGCCGTCGGCTTCTTCCTGACGGGCTGGTTCATCTTCACGACGCTGCTGCTCGTCTGCACCCTGCGCTCGACCGTCGTCTTCTTCCTGCTCTTCTTCACCCTCGACCTGGCCTTCCTCTTCCTCGCCTGCGAGAACTACGCCGCCAACAACGGCGCCCTGACGGCCTCGCGCAACCTGCAGATCTGCGGCGGCACCTTTGGCATGCTCGCCGCCTTCCTGGCGTGGTACTGCGCCCTGGCGGGTATGCAAGATGACAGGTGAGTTTTTTTGTCTTTCTTTCTTTTCTTCCTCCGACTTCACCTGGTCCTTCGTGTCCATTTTCCTCCATTCTCCTCCCCTTCCTCCCCCCTGCGGCTGCGGCCATGCCATCTATGCTAGTGAATTCTGGTTTTGCTAACAAGCGCATCTGCAGCAACTCCTTCTTCCAGGTCCCCGTCTTCCACCTCCCGTGGTCCGACAAGGGCAAGGAACTGCGCAAGGCCAAGAGCAATCGCTCGGTCGCGTAGAGGGGGTCTCCTTTTGTTTCGTTTCGGACCGAGTTGGTCTTTTGGTTGTCAGCTAGTTATCACTAGTTGTGTTTATGTGTTGGTCGCGAGGCAGACGCGGCCGCGACAAGACTTGAGAAGGAAAATACCCCAAAACGTGAACGGTTGTGATGCCAGCGACGACGACGCCGTCTTTGCAAGAAAGAGCAAAGCGAGGATGAGAGAGAGGGGGGGGGGGGTTGAATAGGACCCTTGGTTTCTCGTTTTATCTTGTTTTAATAATTGCAGTGGATGACATCTTGCGAAGACCTAAGAACATTCCCGACAGATGCGTTCCTGAAAATGGTCTTGATACTATCGTCAAGGGGGCTAACCCTTTTCAATAATGAATTGCGAATCTGTATCTCACTCCAGCTTTTGTCAAAGTCGAATTGCTGCCTGGGCCCTTGCGTCAACTCGCCGGGCTTCGTCAGCCGTCGCGCAGAGCCTGAACCCCCTTCTCCAACCACCACGTGCGGCGGCACGGCGCGTTCTTGAGGTGACGTCGACAAACCCCTTGCTGATGCGGCGATTATTGAAGAAGTGGTCTTGGCGAAGCGGAACTCTGATAAGTTCCTCGGCTGTCTGCCCGGTAGCCTGTAGGGAGGCCGCGGCGACTTTTGCAATTTTGGGAGATGCGGGAGAGGGGGGGGGGTTGCTTGGGGGCGGCGCTTGATGGCTTGGCGTACCTCATTCTTCCCCCTCTTCTTCCTCTTTTTGTCTGTTGATCTTTTGGAGTCGCTCGGGGTGCGGAGAAAGCGAGCGGCACGGCTGGTGTGGCACAGATCGGAGCGCTGGAGGTTGGCACCGCGGCTGGGCTGATGGCATGCATGCAAGAGGCTGTTGATCTTTTGTTGGCGGCATAGAGACCAGGACGTGTAATCACGGGAAAACTTATGGTTTGGCGACGCAATGAGTGAGTTGGAGTAAACGGGTCGGCGATGTCTAGACTCCAGGGTATTGGCCGAGTTGGTATGGGCTACCCCGGCTGGATTGACTATGACTTTGATGACACTATATTTAAACAAATGATGTTTCTTATCGGCCTTGGTTTCTTAGTGAGAGCGACTGCCTTTATTAACAACATGCAAGCAACTCATGTTCACTTACACCAACGAGATTCTTCACCCTCACATTGCACTTATTCAGCATTTGTTTTGTGCAAATCCAGTCCCGGAACCTGTCCATACCGAGCTTTAGTTTGATGTGGTGCGTATTTGGCGGTTGCGGAGTTTATGCAAGCAGTGCTGTTCCACGGCCTGCGCAAAAACTACCCACAAGACAACTGTCGGCTTCATTGTCCTCCGCGATAGATGCGGACAGTTATGCTTCTTGATAGTGGAAGTTAATCCAATACATAAATTCAGGCGTATCAAGCCGTCTTGAATTCAAAAATTCTTCTTACTCCCTCTTGACAGACAATGCGCATCTCCTACGACATACTGAGATATCTGGTCAACGAACCATGACTGCTCTAGTGATTGTGACGCCTTCTAACGGGCTGTTGCTCGCTGCATCTACTTTTGCTCGTTTTAGGCTTCTTTTCTGAGAAAACTTCAAATCACCTCCTCTAGATCCGATCTCTCTACCAATTGGCAAAACGCTGACGCCGCCGCTATCCCGCTGCAAGGAATCGAGGTCTCGTCTTTCGAAATGGACGACCTCCGCTACCCAGTGTACCCGGCCGAGTCCTTCTTTGGGCTGCCGAAACTGGGGCTCAATGATTCGATGGCGGCGACCATGGTACGATCGATTCGCCAAGGGGGCCCTATCGCCATGTCACGAGTGTTGTCGCCAATCACCAGGAAGCTACAAAACGTTCAACGGCGGGAAAGGTGATTTGTTGCTTGTGTCAGAGGGACATGCCATCCTTTGGATCCATAGGGCCGTAAAGACAGCAGAAGAGGGCATCTATAACCTGTTCATAGAAGAGACGATTCGCCCGGAAAACAGAACGGGGGATATAGATTTGTTTTAGCACTGGCTGGGCCCGTAATGTGTGCCAAGGGGTCGAGGCACCTGATTTACAGCTGCCGCCGATTGCTAGTCACATAATAGACATAGTAGCGGTGTGATTACGCCAACGCCAAGCTCTTAACACCTGTGCGATGTTGTATGTACAACTTCGAAACAAGTTAAGCTTACCGAGCATAGATTATAGCTGATAGTAATTCTCTAAGTCAAGAATGCTAAGCAATCAAGTTGCTCCAGAACGCTTTCCTCTATCTCGGAGGTTCCTTGTTCGCACAGTGTTTTGTGGTCGTCCCCGTGGCTAAGAAAGCCGATTCTTCTGGAGATGAAAACACTTCAAATTTCATATAGTAGAGCTTGTGGCACTATCAACCGAGGTATAAGAGTTTGAAGGTGCACTCGACGATCAACAGTATGAGGTGGTGGACATCGCTTGAAGAGCCTTGAGCTGTGAGTCAATCATGCCAAGAATGACTTGTGGATTCGATGGCCCCACAACCCATACGAAGCACAATAGCTCAGGGGTAGAGCGCTGGGCTCATAACCCAGAGGTCCTCGGATCGAAACCGAGTTGTGCTACATCAGTAATGTTTTTGCTTCTTCTACCCCTTGACCTGAGTCTGCTGATGACTTCCGTTTCATTGCTCACTTGACATAGCTGAAACGTGGTGTTTTAGTCAGCAAAAAAAACTGTCCTTGGAGAGGCGGACCGTCTTGGGAGACCCTCGCTCACCCACTTGCTCACCTAATTATTGCTGCTTTGAATGAGGTTGAAATTTGAGGAAGGGCGAGCTGGGGGTGAGCAGAACTTGGTGTTGGCGGCTTGTTAGTGCATCCAGATACCGGGGGGGGGGTTAGTCAGCATGCTGCTGTGCTAACCACCCCTCCTCACGGAATTCTAGCGCGGCAGAATGATGACTAAACCCCCCGGGTATTCACCTCCTCCATCCCTGGACGCGAAACAACCGCAACTTCGGAACCGTTATCCATCTCACGGAACCGCATGTTTTAGTAGGGAACTTTGAACCTCGAACCATGAGCTTACAACGGCCCCTCCAACCGCCTCAGGCGCCTCCTTCATTCACCGCCACGCCCACCTCGCTTCTTCAAGCCACGGCGCGCCTCATTCAGCATCTTCGTCTGGTGCAGCGCGAAATCATCGAGCGGATTCGGGCAGACAACGCGACTTTTGCCAATGTCATCCTGCCGCTTGTGCACGCTGAGAATGCCGTGGCTCGAGAAGCCCACGGGATCATTTTCTACAAGTCGGTATCCCCTGATTCAGAGCTGCGCAACGCGTCAAGAAAGGCTCAAACGCTTCTCGACGACTTCATGGTTGAGAGGGCCATGGACGACGCCATTTTCACGCTGATCGATGCTGTGCTGCGGAAAGCTGAAGATCTAGACCCGGAGTCTCTACGACTATTGAGAAAGAAGCACCGTGAACATGTGCGGAACGGCTTGAATCTGCCGCCTGGGGCGCAGAGGGAGCGCTTCGCCGAAATCAAAAGCCAACTGAGCCGACTGACTGTCAAGTTCCGGGAGAATATGGACGAGACAGATGACGGGATGTGGCTTACCCCCGAAGAGCTGGATGGATTGCCTGAAAGTGTTATTTCACAGCTGGAGGACGGGCAACGGGAGAACAAGGGAAGGTTGTTCGTATCCTTTGCACCCCCATCCTTCTACCCGACACTCAGGTTTTTGAAGAGAGCCGATGTTCGGAGGCGCTTCTACATTGCCGGGCACAACGAGTGTAACCAGAATGTCCCAATCTTCCGGGAAATTGTGCTTCTTCGCGATGAAGCCGCTCGTCTCCTGGGGTATGCCAGCCATGCGTCATTCCGTCTGGAGGAAAGAATGGCCAAAACACCTGCAACGGTCAATACGTTCTTGGATCACCTACGATTGAGACTAGCAGGTGGTGGCCAGCAAGAGACCGAAACCCTGCGGCAGCTCAAAAAGCGGGACGTTGAATCTCGGGGAGAATTGTTTGACGGTCGATTTTTCGATTGGGACTTTTCATATTACAAGCGGGTGATGCTTGCGACTCAGTACTCGGTCGATCAGCAGAAGGTTGCGGAATACTTCCCATTGCAGGTTACTATTTCCGGCATGCTGTCTATCTTTGAGAAACTATTCGGTCTTGTTTTCCACAAAAACACAACAGACCTTTATGACCATGGTCGAGAACATGTCTGGCATGAGGATGTTCAAGTGTTCAGCGTCTGGGATCATGCGAAGCAAGGTGGCGGATTTGTCGGCTATCTGTACTTGGACCTTTTCCCTCGTGAAGGGAAAAATGGGGGTGCGGCAAACTTCAATGTGATACCGGTATGTCCGCGACACACAATCCTCGCTTGCTAACTGGAGATGCTGATATTCCCTGTAGGGTTTCATTCGGGAGGACGGTACTCGCCAGTACCCTGTAACGGCGATGGTATGCAGCTTTGCCAAACCTACGTCCCAGAGCCCTAGTCTGTTGAGGCACGATGAAGTGGTTACCCTTTTCCACGAGCTGGGCCACGGCATCCATGACCTTGTGTCCAAGACCGCATACGCCTGTTCTCATGGCACAGAGACTGCCTTGGACTTTGGCGAAGCTCCCAGTCAAATGCTCGAGAACTGGTGCTGGGTGCCATCTCGGCTAAAGGCCCTTGGCAAACACTACTCGTCCCTTTCGCCAGAGTATTTACAATCCTGGCAATCCAAGTCGGACGAAAGCCAGAGACCGCCGCCTGAGCAGATGCCGGACGACATGATCGAGAGCCTAGTCAGGTCAAGGTACGTGAACGGCGCATTGTTCCATCTGAACCAGCTCTGCATCTGCATTTTCGACATGGCGGTCCACCACCCCGAGAGCCACAGCGCGGTGCAGAACATGAATATATCTGCGACCTACAACAAGATACGCAGCGAGATATACCCGCTAGATGGCCCAGAGGCTGTGGGCTACGGTGACGAATGGGGCCATGGTTATGTCCGCTTTGGACACTTGGTCGATGAATACGACGCGGGATATTACAGCTATTTATTGTAAGACCAGAATAACCCCTCCAAAACGCATCTTTCAGGTTATTCTCTAACACAGTTGGCGCCCAGTTCCAAGGTGTACTCCGCCGATATCTTCCACGCCATTTTCAAGGCGGATTCAATGAATGCAGAGGAGGGTCGGAGATACCGATATACTGTCCTGGAAAAGGGAGGGAAACAAGATGAGATGAAGACCCTTACGGAACTTCTAGGCCGGCAGCCCAACACGGACGCATTCCAATCGGAGCTCGGTCTCGAGTGACGGAGCTGCCTAGGCAGACGTTTTCCCAACCAAAGAAACCCCAGTCTAGCCAGCTAAAGCACTGCTTTGATAGTATATGAAACAATCAACGCTCCAATATTGTGATACTGGACAACGCCGTTTATGAAGCTACCTGGCTGCTCATTTGATGCCCCGACTGACTTAACTCGCATCGATCGCGGTGGTGGTTATATTAGACTCCCGTGTTAGGTGGTACATCGTATGCTGCCTGCCCGCCGATGGTTTCCGTGTTGTTAGCATTTGATGAACAATGCTGTTCATGAAGCCCATGTTTGAGATGTAAATCAAAGCTTTTTACAACATTCAATGAAGTATCTTCCCTGCCTATCTGTCAGGGACTCAGGTGGTGTGCTAAGCCCGTCCATAGACCGTTCAGGCATAATGCCCAAAGATCAACCAGTGATGGCACTTTGTGCCATCAATGCACCACACACACACTCAATAAGGACCTCTGCCCTTAGGTCCTTACACTATCATTGTCTCTATCCGCTACTTAGGCCTTCTCTGTCCTTAGACATGTTGAGATTTCTACAAGCATAGGCCTCGTTTCAGAGCAGCACGGCGATTTTCACGAAGCTCCCGCTGGCCGCTCCCGAATCCTGATCACATGGCGGGTATATGATCTCCACGATGCTTCGGATCGCATCTGGTTCTGCCATCAGAAGAATCGTTTTCACGCAGTGGTCCGTACGCCCTTGCTTGATCGTCTCCTCGTCCGTCACCCACGCGTGCACCAGTGCTCTATTCAACTTCTTCCCACATATACAAACAGTGGGCCCGGTGCCAGCGATGCGTCGTCCAGAATAAGGCCGGTTTGCGACCCCAGCGTGTCAGGATCATCCAGCAACGGCTCGGTACCGTTTGGGTCCCGGAAATAACGCCACAGATGTACAGCCGCGAACTCGGCCGCCAGCTCCGTGATCGATACACCGGGGCGGCAGCCAGGCCGTGGCGATGATGTCGAAGTGGCAGCCTCGCGCCTTTGCTTCCGCCGGCGTCTTGCCGCAGGGGAGCGGTGTGAACTTGTGCAACCAGGTCAGCTGGCCAGAGGGCAAGGATTTGCCGTCGGCCGTCAGGACGGCTTCACGGAGGTCGGTGGGTGAAGGAAATAGCGGTGCTCCGCCCGGAAAAGAAGGCTGCGGAGAATCAGGGCTGTTATCAGGATGGACCAGCACAGCCAATGCATCCAGCGAGTCGCCGTCCAGCGTTGGGGAGGCAGGTAAATGAACCCGGCTTCGTCATCTTCGTCGACGTCTTCTTGGGTACTGGCGCCATATTTTCCAACCGGGTCGATTAGGACTGGTTGGTTCGGGTAAGCGTCACGTAACATCTTCAAAAAAGACTCAGGCTTCCATGAAAAGGGTGGCATTCTTGATGCCCGGTGAATGCAAAGAATTGAGGGTCGCTTTGATAGAGCCCGGTGGATGCTTCCAATGGCCGAGTTTTGTGCGGAAGTCAACCGGCAACTCCAGAGAAGCATACAACCCCTGAATAAAGCCTACCAGACCATTATCAATAACGTTCCTGTGCTTATTTAAATTGCATCAAATCATCGTTCGTTAACTGACGGAGGTCGAACCATTGACTTACGTCAGACCTCAGATGACGTGATATGCTCTGAATTACGCTGCTGCGACAGACGCGGTAGTAGTAGTAGTAGTAGTCGTATTGTTTTACGCCGTCACGTCCATATAAGGGCAAAGGGCGCCTATCTCGGCTGCCTACGGCAGTGAGCAGGACTATGTCTATTGAGGCTATCCATTGATGACAGCGATCACGCTTGCCACCCGTTGTTCGGAACATAGCAAAGCTCTCTGTTGTGTCGACCCCTTCCTAGCCGGATTCCTTATAGCGGATAGTCCTGCCTTTCATGCAATCCGGAGCCGCTCTTGGTGTGTATAGCACAAGTGACAGCAGTACGCGACGGCCGTTGAAGAAGCCGAGAAGCTTAATAGCGAGAGACTCAAAGCATAGACGCGGCTCGCTGTAAAGTACTTATAACTCCAACTACACGGGTAACATGGATGGATGTAAGTTGCTGTCCAAGTACTGTAGTTGCCAGGCAAAAAGTTAAAACTCCCTTGCCAGGCTTAAACCTCCCTTGCCAGGCCATAGATTGGTTATAGAGGCGTTGACACATTTACCTCTGCAGCATTAGATCAGGTTGTTATACTCTCGCACTCGGGCTTTACCCAAGCTTTATTACTACTTACAGCCAGTCGACGTTTTTTAGACAAGCTCTGGCTAGACTGGTCAACCTAAATTTGCGCAATGCAATGTCAGGCCCGGCGGATAAACCGTAATTAAAGCATAACTACCGCAAGTTATGGTAGGCTCGCAGCACATAGTCCAGGTACTGGGATCTGCAACACGGTTCTAGACACACCATCGGACGAATAGTCATCGCTGGATGAATATGCTCTCCTGGCCGTGTATTTCTTGGACCGTAGTGCCACGCCACTTCTCGCATGGCACGAGTCGTCGAGTGCCATGTCACGATTTAACGTCAAATGTGCCCGGAAGAGAAGAGTCTATTACGTCTTTTACGGAACTACACACCTAGGTTAGTCAACACGCCGGCAAACACTTACACAATGATTAGTGAGTGACCGACAGAACACGATGATGGGGATGTTTCAGGTCACCGACTCGGATCCGTGATTCCGTCCGAATGTTCACGGCATGAACTTTAAAAAAGAACTCAGTAAAGAGACTCTGGCCAATAACTTGTCTCTCGCCATGGACCATCCTTGCCCCCGGTCACCCCCCTCCCTCCCCCACAAACGCAAACAAACGTTCATCCGCAACAGCAGCCGCCATGTCGACGACGACGACGACGACGACGACGCAAGAAAAGGGCTTCGAGGTCGCCATCGTGGGCGGCGGCATAGCCGGAGTCATCCTGGCCATCTCCCTCGCCAGGCGCAACGTGCCGTTCACCATCTACGAGAAGGCGCACGCCTTCGCCGAGCTGGGCGTCGGCCTCGGCATGTCGCCCAACGCGGTGCGGGCGATGCGGTTCTGCGACCCGGCGGTCCGCGAGGCCTTTGAGGAGGTGACGGGGCCGCCCATCCCATGGAGCTTCCTCGACGGCACGAGCGGGGACACCGACAGCACCATCCAGTTCGCCCTCGGGGACAGCGTCGAGAGCATGAGGGGGTGCCATCGGGGACAGTTCCTGAAGAGGCTGGTGGCGCTGTTGCCCGAGGACGGCGGCGGCGGCGGCAGTGGCGACGGCAGTGGCGGCGCCATCAGGTTCGGCAAGCAGCTGGTGCGCGTCGAGGAGCCCCGGGGCGTGGCCGGGAGGCTGGTCATGGTCTTTGACGACGGCACGACGGCGGAGACGGACGCGGTCGTCGGCTGCGACGGCATCAAGTCGACGACCCGCGCCATGGTCGTCGGCGAGGACCACCCGTCTGCCAAGTGCACGTACACGCACAAGTACGCCTATCGCGGACTCGTCCCCATGGCGCAGGCCGTCGAGATCCTGGGCCCGGAGAGGACGGCGATCTCGGGTGTGTGGGTGAGTGAGTTCCGGACTGACCAAGGGTTGGGGGGGTGTACAGGATGTACTGTTGACGAGGGCAACTTTTGGAAGACGCCAAAGCATTGTGGTATCCAGTCGAGGTCAAAAACGCTGACCATTGTTCGTTATTAATTAGATGTCTCACGATGCCCACTTCGTCAGCTACCCAGTCGCCGGGCGAACGATGCTCAACGTTATCGCCCATTGCACCGCCCGCGAGGACTGGCCCAGCGAGACACAGCTGACGCTTCCCGCCGACATGGAGAGCTGCGTCCGAGATATTGAAAGACTGAGTCCCAGTCTGAAAAGGGTCATCCAGTCGTTGAAAGGCGTGGATAAGGTATGTTTGTCATGAACGGGGTGTCTTGGGTCTTGACCTTCCTCTCTGATGGATGGGGGCGTGAGCATCTTTATCTCTCTACCTCTCTCTCTCCCTCTCTTTCTCTATGTCTTCCTCTCTCTCTCTCTCTCTCTCTCTCTCCCTCTCTTTCTCTCTCTCTCCCTCTCCCTCTCATCTGACACTTTTCCGCAGTGGGGGCAGTTCGACCTCGGGAAACACCCTCCCCCGACGTACGCCAAGGGCCGCATCTGCCTCATGGGCGACGCGGCCCACGCCTCCACGCCTCACCAGGGCGCCGGCGGGGGCATCTGCATCGAAGACGCGGCGGTCATGGCCTCGCTGCTGGCGGCAGACGGCGTGGGACCCGGGGCCGCCGTCGAGGCCGCGTTCGCCACCTTTGACGCGCACCGTCGCCGGCGCGGCGAGTGGCTCGTCGAGAGCAGCAGGCGGGCCGGCCAGCTGTTCGAGCTCAAGTCGGAGCACGGCAGGGACTTTGAAAAGGTGGGCGCGGAGCTCAAGGCGGCCGCCGAGACGCTGTGGGGGTTTCGCGTCGAGGACAACATCCGGCAAGCCGTGGAGGACTTGAGGAGGCGCTTGGAGGGTCTCGGAGAGCGTTCGGCGGCCAAGCTGTGAGTGGGTTGATAGTTGTTTCTAATAATTCCCTTTGGTCAGAGCGATTGAGAGCATCTACGTTTTGTCAAATCCTATCACCTGGTCTAGAGAAGACAATAACAGAGCTTGAAGTGATGGATTATGCAACGATGGAAAATAAGACATGTTTGAATACGCTCCACAACTGTATCGTAGTGTAGGCTACGTTTACCTGGCTCTTCCTCGCCGCAAGAGAGACTTGCACTTTGCAATTTGTAGTTAATACTGTAATAACAGAAAACAGACATGAAGCCGGCAGTGCGGCACGCCAACAAGGAAAACTCACAGAGTTACTGGCGTCCCATAACGTATAATAACGTACAACCTCTTTCTGGGTTGCTGTTGGAAGCTGCCAAGTCGGTTGTCAACTGACTCAACTCCATCGACAACCATGCTCATGATTCGTGTCCCACGCCCCCCCCCTTGACGCACTAATCAAGACAAGGAACCACTTGGCGCATCGATTTTCCCGGTATTGATATGATGTCACACACTAGGGTTTAGCAAGTTACGTAAATGTGGGCGTCTGAAAAAAAAAAACCTCTTAGGCGGACCGTCTGATAAGAAGACAAACCCGAGTTGCTCACCTCCGAATGCCCTCATAGTCTCACCCACAGCCCAGCCTGGTCGGCCAGCCAACCACCAAAGTCAGAATCTCACTCAGAAAGAAGTAGAACGAGGAGGGGAAAAGGGGAGAAGAGGGAGAAAAGGAAAGAAAAAGAATAAAAGAAAAAAAAAGGGGAGGAGGAAAGAGAAAAAGAAACCTCGCCACTCGCCCCAGAAGTAATCACACACGGTGATACACCATGCCCACCGACTTCGACAAGCAAAGCTACTGGGGCGAGCGATTCGCCTCCGAGACCAGCTTCGAGTGGCTGACCCCCTCGGCCACCTTCCTGTCGATCGCGGACCCGTACCTCGCCGACCTGGACGGCTCGGCGCGCATCCTGCAGCTCGGCTTCGGCACCAGCGACCTGCAAAACCACCTCCGGGCCCGGGGCTTCGCCGACGTCACCAACGTCGACTTTGAGCCGCTCGCCGTCGACCGCGGCCGCGCGCTGGAGAAGCGGGCCTTTGGCGACGTCGCCATGCGCTACCTCGTCGCCGACGCCACGCGCCTCCGGCTGCTGCCGCCGTCGCCGGACGGACAACACGACGAGTTGGACAAGTTCGACGTCGTCGTCGACAAGAGCACCGTCGACGCCGTGTCCTGCGGCGGCGCGGACGCGTTCCTGCGCATGGCCGACGGCGTGCGGCGCCACCTGAAGGACGGCGGCTTCTGGATCTCGCTGAGCTACTCGTCCTGCCGCTTCGACCTCGAGGGTCTGCCGTTCGACGTCGAGGTCGTCGCCAAGATCCCCACGCCCAAGCTGAAGCCCCACGATCCGGACGTCTACCACTGGTGCTACCTCTTGAGGCCGAAGAGCTGATGTTATGTTTGTTGCTGTTGGGCTGATTTAAGGGGGGATCGGGGGGGGTTGTTCCTTTTCACCGTTTGTTCATTACCCTGGGCATACATGACAGCACCTCTAGAATATTGAAAATGAGCTGGCTGGATTTTGCCTGGCATTCTAATGTAATAAAGTCATCTTCTTGGTTAAGGGGGGGCATGTATATCTTGTCAAAGCGTGCTCTAAATCTATTTGTATCTTCTTCTAATATAGTTGTAATCACTGTATCATAGTCTTTCCTTTCTTCTCTTCATCTCATACGACGTTAACCATCGTGCCTATGATTAATACATCTCCTCGCTCAGGCCAAGGACTGGCCCGGCTTGAAATCGGGGTGGAAGGGGTAGTCGATGTACCCCTGGGGGATGGAGGGCGTGTAAAAGGTGTTGCGGTCGTACTTGTTCAGCGGCAGGCCGTGCTTGATGCGGAACGGCAGATCCGGGTTCGCCAGGAAGTGGCGGCCAAAGACGACGGCGACGTCCCGGCCGGCGTACTCGTCGTCGACGGCCTTCTGGGCCAGCTCGGGCGTGAAGCCGCCGGCGACGAGGACGGGCGAGGCGTTGTCCCAGATGTCGAGGAGGAACTCGATGCCCTCGACCTTGTCGACGTCCTCCCAGTTGTTGACGCGCGACTCGACGACGTGCAGGTACGCGAGCCCGAGCTCCCGCAGCCCGCGCGCCAGGGCCGAGAACTGCGGCACGGGGTCCTCCATCCGCATCCCCTGGAAGTTGCTGTACGGGCTGATGCGGAACCCGACCCGGTCGCCGCCGCCGACGGCGTCCGCCAGCGCCGCCGCGACCTCGACGCCGAACCGCGCCCGGTTCTCGACCCCGCCGCCCCAGCCGTCCGTCCGCTTGTTGCACGTGTCCTGGAGGAACTGGTCCACCAGGTACCCGTTGGCGCCGTGCACCTCGACGCCGTCGAACCCGGCCGCCATGGCGTTCCTGCCGGCCCGCGCAAAGTCCCGCACGGCCTCGGCGATCTCCTCGGCCGTCATCTCGCGCGGCACGGGCGCCTCCGGGCTCATGGCGACGGCGCTGGCGCTCAGCAGCGGGTGTCCGCCCTCCTTCTCCAGCACCGACACGGCGGCGGCGCGGCCCGGCGCGATGAGCTGGCAGAAGATGCTGCTGCCCCTCGCGTGCACGGCGTCGGTGATCCTCCTCCACCCGGCGACGTGGCGCTCGTCCCAGATGGCGGGCGCGTTCGGGAAGCCGCCGTGGGCCGGGGAGATGAGCACGGCCTCGGCGATGATGAGGGTCCCCGGCACCGCGGCGCGCTGGGCGTAGTACTCGAGGGCGATGTCGAGCGGCTCGTGGTCGCCGTCGAAGCGGAAGCGGGTGAGGGGCGCCATCACCACGCGGTGGGACAGCTGGGCCTGGCCGACCTTGAGCGGCTGGAAGAGCTTGGAGGACATTTTGTGTGTGTGTGTGTGTGTGTGTGTGTAATTATGTACAGATTGAGTAGCTGGGTTGAAATGAAACAGAATAGTTGAAGCCAAGTGAGTGAGATGGCTAGATGGTGTCTTGAAGTTGGTCTTGATTATTCCTTATCGTTCAGGTGAAGCTGAACAAGAGGCGATCTAGCAAACCCTCCCCTCCCCCTTCCACCCCCCTTGATTAATAACGCTCTTAGGATCCCCGTCCGCCAACTACGTACACTACTTAGTAGTACAGGGCTCTGTAAATGTGGATTCCCAAAGAATGGAGTCAATGGCCGCCCGGGACCAGGGGGTCGGGAACGAAACTGCCGCATCATCGACGACGAACTGGGTTTAACAGCCCAAGTCTTGGACCCGTGATACCCACCCGCCCGCAGCCAATAAGGAAGACTCAAGAGTCCCTCTTCCTCGGGGCCAATAGTACGATTACTCCAAAGGCTGGCTCCTTAGGGTCAAGACAAACAAAAAAGATGGAGACAAAGAGGAATACCTATGTATTATGGAGTGAGGATAGTGTGGGAGGAAACCAGGTGCCTGCTTAGAAATGCGGCGATTGCTCAGTGTTGCATTTGCCTTCCCACTCTCCTCCAGGCGCGGCTCGATCGTGAGGCATTCATTCGGTTTTCTTCGTCTCGAACTCGGCATCTCAAGTCAATCAAACCGTCCTAGACGGGATTTACCAATCACGAATCACACAAGAAGCCATACAGCCGACTCTCAGGACACAATGCTCCCGGGGGCTTGGGTCTGCCCAGTTCACCCACTTTCGCCGGGATCAAAAGCTGCCTGCTTAAAGTTCGTCACCAGGCCGGGCCATGTTGAGTCAATATCGATACGCGGAACTTGGCATCAAGACCTTTAGACACTCTTTCTGTTTCGCCACTTTTAGTGATTGACACGGCTTAATTGCATAGAGTGGACTGCTTGTAATCATCCAGCCAACAACGACAGTTTCCATTGCAAAATCATTTGTCTTGGATTCAATCCATTTAATTAGAAGTTAATTACAAGACCCGCCAAGGCCGTTGTTAAGTGGCCAGGTAACACAACTACACAACGACGTGGTATTAGCCCCTCACAATTAGAGCATAACCTGGGCGCTTCAAAAGTCTTGCGAGGAAACAGATAAGGAACAAATAACTTGTTTGGTAATATCAATCTCCCAGAAATGCTATAGCTCAACTATCAGGCCTCAGACAACATGGGATCGTCCAACATGGTGCCCTAGACGATACTGGTCTCCAATACATGGACAGTAATTAATTACCCACACAGGTTACATGCCACCTCACCAAGGACTCTTGTGGATAAGAACATTCAGCATGGAGCTTTAAATGAGACCGTTCCCTAGAATGCCCTGTAACGGTAGATTGTGAGCATTATAGACTTGGACATTTTGAGGTACGCAGGCATGTGTTACCGTTACTATGGATTAAGCTACTCAAGCCAAGTCGGGTGCTGTGGTTCTACCTTTTGTTCGAGAATGCATGTTGTTATTAGAAGAGATGTCCGAGTTGATAACCAAGTATTGTCTGCTAGCGTAAACCGCAGAGAGGAGTCTAGGATATCCATGTTGTAAGCTCATTCCTCACTGCGGTTAGTCGCTAATACTACTTACTTGCTCCATGGAATATCACTCATACCGCCGTGTTAGGGAGGGGGGGCAGCGGCTGAAGCGAAACCCCTCCGCCTCCTTTTCGAGCGCTGTCAACTCGGTGGCGGCTTTCTCAACTCCTCACCCCCTTTTCCCACATTCACTTCCAAAGTCTTCTTCCCGTATTCACCCTCCACCCGAATTAATGAAAAGACCCGTTGTAGGGGTGCTAGTGGGGTCCTCTGCAACGCAGCCGGCGACCGCGAAGATGCAACGCACCATCACAGTCACGAACTCGACCGGCAGCACGCAGAGCTACGCCCTGTTCGCCGCCGCGCCCAAGATCACGCCGGGCGGCGCGACGATCAACAACAACATCATCCCGACGCTCCGCGGCGTGGCCAGCGCGTCCGGCCAAGCCTACTTCACCCTCCCCAAGTCGCCGCTGTACGCCGTCTGCGGCACGAGCTACGGCGGCGAATCGACCGTCGAGACGCAGGTCGAGGTGCTGGACATCCGCCCCGTCGAGGTCGGGCACAAGGCCGACGACCAGACCCCCGTGATGGGCACCACGCTCGAGCTCGTCATCAAGAGAGGCGCCCCGGACTTTGCCAACAGGCCCGACATCCCCCCCTCGGGCAACGAGGGCTGTTTCTGCATCCGCACGAGCAGCGAGTTCACTCACAGCCAGGCGCGAGCCGGTAGGTTCCAAGAACTTTGAACGCTATGGAGCACAGAGTTTTTTTTTCTTTCTTTTTTTCTTTTTTGTCTCGGGCTCAACTCGACTGACCTTGTCCGACCTTTGCGTGTCGTTTCTCGAGGGTGCAGGGGACTTCATCGTCGGGATCTCTCTGTTCAAGAAGCTATCGCGCTATTTCGGCCCCTTTGCCAGTTTCAGGCCCGCCCCCGGAGCCGAGTATCAGGTCCAGCCTCTCAACCGATTCTACCTCGCCGTCGGCGACTACGACGTGCGATCGCCCACCTTGAGTGGCCTCGAGAAACGGAGTTGTCTGATAGACTTTGATGTCCTGGAGCTGGACAACGTACAGGTCCACCATACGGAGACGGGACGTCTTACTGTCAAGTCGGACTTTAACGAAGACTGAGCCGGAGGAGGGTCATTAATTATTAGTCGCATCTCGTCGTAATTATCGAATCGCCTTTTGCGAGGAGGGGTCCGTCTCGTTCCGCCACCCCGCGATCGAACCATTTGTCCACTTTTTTGTTGTTGAATATGTGATGAGATTGTGATGAGATAGACACGCGGTGAGGCCGACAATGACGAGAAATTCAAACATCACAATGCAGAACGTCTTCTGAACAGCCAGCCACGATGACTATTTCGAGCGTAGCTAACAATATGTAACGACGCGTACATGTGAGCTAGTCCCTTTACATGGGTGTTACCGTGTTGGTCTGAGACTGAGACGTACCCCGCAGTTCGGGCATGTTGTCTTACCGGATCAATGATTTCTGCACGTGTGATACGATAAACTACTGACTGTTGTGGCTGAACCATGCAGCTCAGATCTACACTAGGGACTAACGGGCCGCCGACGGTTGGTCTAACCAACGTTGGTCAACCGCCAAGGTTCTAGACCTTAATCTGAGCACCAGAGAGTAGGACTATGCATGTTCAGTCTTTCAGATCAGACCAACGAGAGGTAAGACGTGAGGTCCGCGTCAGTTCCTGGCCAGATGGCGGAATCACGGTATCACCTACCAGTGATGGGAAAGATGGCATGATGGATATATATAGCGCGCGCGCGTAACAGAGTGTGAAAACGAGATAGCGTGCTTCGAGTGTCTGCGACTATCGATTCAGAATCCGATACAGACATGTAGCCAACGGTAGCCAACGGTAGCCAACGGCTCTCTGAGTCTCGGTTAGGTCGGGGGCATCAGGTCGGGTATCATGCAGGCGCTGCGCCCTCCCCGCCCCCAAGGGCACTACTATTCGGAATGGGAATGTTTCCCCTGCTCCCGCGTCTTATTGGCGGCGATCCGTTATTAGCGTGGGCCACCCGAGGGTCGAAGAGGTTAGAACAAAGTTCTCCGCTCACTGTTCCCAACACCACATTGATATCGGCAATCGCCAGTCAAGATCTCCTCTCCAGGCTTTGCACATTGCCTCACCATTTAGTAGCTAGACACGTTTGCCGGTCCAATGGATGTAGTCGAAGGACCCTGTCAGCTAGCCACAAAGTGATTGTGTGTCACATCAACCCGCTTACTTGCTTGGCTTCTTAGCAGTGCTGTACTTTTGGCCTTCTGCCATACCGATCAACTTTGCCATCTTCCACTTCAAAGCATGTATGACAATTACCTTATTTGGAGAGACTGTCTGGGAACTCAGGTGGTGTGGTAAGCCCGTCCATAGACCATTCAGGCATAACGCCCAAAAGATCAACCAGTGATGGTACTTTGTGCCATCAATGCACCGCACACACACACACACACGCACCTATTCAGGACCTCTGCCCTTAGGTCCTCACAGAGACCTAACGACTTGATTTCACCGCTGCGGATCATCATCAGCCAGCCACAAGTGACTTGCTAATACGAAGCAAAGTGACTTGACTCACATGCGGCTGTACACGGCGCACAGGTTTATTGACCCGAATTTGTATCTACAGCCAGCCATGTGCTTGTAAGGTTTCAGTTCTGACGATCTTGTCTTATTCGCTGTTCTAAATGGTTTACTTCAATAACTAACGCAAAGCCCTGCCATTGGACACAGCTGAGAGTAATGGCAAATAACGGTGGGCAGGAATCGGATTTGCACGAGTGGCGACTTGTAGGGAACTGCCCATGTTACGACTCTCAGATAGATGACGCAAGTGTGCTTGAATGTGGCTCTACCAATGACCCGTTTCTCAATGATATTACTACCGGGACTAGCGTCTCATCTGAATCAAGTCAGATATTTGCACATGATGTTTAACCAACCAGTGTGAGCAAGTAAGCCCGCTGTAGTCATACCAATCTGATAGAGCAAGTAGCTATGCTCGGCTAATTCATCCAGACGACCCTGCTCCCAAACCATCGTGTCCAACACGTTCAACACGCATGAGGATCGGATGGAAGATAATCTGGTCCAAAGCCTCGTCCATGTTCGTCGCGTCCATGACACGATACAGCCCCGGTATATCGCTGTCCCACCGATAAAAATTGTCTCCCTCGTCCTTGAGGAGGTACCTTGTCCCTCCGACCTGGCGTATAACGGGCTGGAGGCCGCGGATGTTGTAGGACATGGAGAGGTTGGTCGTTGCCGGGTTGAAGTACATCTTGATCTCCATGTCACTCTGGTCGTTGGTCCACTCGGGGGTGAGGTCTGCGAGATCCGGGACGGGTACGGCCCGGTCGACTGGCTTTGCGGGCTGGTCACGGGTCCCTCGGGGGATGCTGGGCCGTGATGCACCAGCTCCTGAAGCGCCTGTTGAGCTGCTTCCTGACATTGCCTTGTTAAGGAGTCAGTAAGTAAGTAATTATCATGGGGGTTCCATCATTATACACGTACAATGCTTTTCTTTCTTTCTGGCGAGGTTGATGGTGTGCCGTGTGTTTGGGAAGTCAGAAGTATCCGTTCTGCTCTCGCATTGATGTCGAGCGCAATGCGGATCTCTGGGATCTGGTCTGATGGAGATATAACTCTCAGGCCGTTACTTGGGGCCCATCAAGGTCAAGCGTAAAAACGACTTGGCACTTATGGCATCCTGTATCCGAAGTGGGCGGGCAGTGGCTGGCTGAATGTCTACATTCGGACTGTGACGGACGATCTCGGCCCACTAGCTCTGAATCCTCTTGCCATCACAGATTCGTCTCACACAACAAGATGCATGTAACCAACTTGGACTAGTGTAGTAGTTGTTGTTGTTGATGTCACACATTGGCTGCGTGCATTCTGTACATGTAACATCCGTTTGTGCTGTAGACCAATTAAGAGCTTGGAGACAAGAAAGAGACAGATCTACACGTCTTTGGCATAAGTATGATGGCAGGAAGTCTGAAGACAACAGATGAAAACAAAAGTGATAGAAGTTCAAGCCGCCCGTTTCCCCAGCCTTTACTATCTTTACTCACCCGTAATACTCCAGGGTTACGAAAACAAAACACCCATATTACATTACCAACCTATCCATCACCACTTCACCGCACCTCTTGTCACTCTGCCTACCTGCACCTCATACCGCGGACAGACAACTTTTCATAATGGCACAGCCCGTAAATATCAGTTGGCCCAACTTCGCCGCCTTCAATGACCAGTTGACCGTGGCTACCTTCCGGACGCCTCCCAATGGCGACCTGGCACTGGCAGCAAGCAACTTCACCGACTGGCTTGACCAAATCCGCCAGAATCCTGCAAATTTCGGCTTTGCCCTTGCCTACCAGGCCCCCGTGGTAGACCTTCTCAATACCTTCTTTCCTGCGGGAGGCAGACCACGACGCTTCAGCACTGGTCCTCCTCCACAGGCACAGGGAGGCCAGGCTGTCGCCCATCCGATAATGGTCCCATACGGCAACGCACAGATGGGCATCGTGGACGGTCCCACGGCGCTGGGCTACATCTTCAGCGTTGTAAGCCCGCCGGCTGGGCCGCAACCAACCTGGCAGGACTACTTCCTCCCCCTCGCTGCGCTTTACTCCTGGGCCGTCTACCTGGCCTACATCTGCTCCCTTGGCGCTCAAGTGCCAGACATCGAGGCCGTCCCCCGCATGACCTGCGTCACGTATCTGGAGCGGCAGAGCCTTCCGCCGTACTTCTTTCTCGGTCAAACCAAGACCAGGGCCAGTACCAACCCCGAAGAATGGGCCCGAGACGAGTTGGACAACAGACTCTGCCTCAACTATTGAGCTCAGATGGTGTTCGACGCGGCCCAGCTCGGGAACCCGCCACTGCCAGATGCCTCGGCGAGATGGCGGCTGCGCATGAGGGAAGCCTTATTCGAGATACTACCGGGCGTCAAGGGGATGCTCCTCGCCGTAGAGGACTTTGGACAACGCGTTTTCTCCGACTGGGCAAACGACCAAGCCATCCGGGCCCTTTCCCCTCCTCCGCCTCCCGGTTTCGTCGGGGCGATGGACACGTTGGCGGACCTCCAGCGTCTTCTGCTTGCTGTGGGCGTCGCAGCGTGGGCCAATACTGCCACGCCCATGACCTGGAACCCGGGAAAAATGGCTTCCAACAAACGCCTGAGGACTGCCCGTACCCTGCAGGCCCTGCAGAATGCCCTCGACGCTCTCGTAAATGCCCAGATCGCCAATCAGACGCCCCCGCAGATGGCACCGCTGTGGATCACGCTGCTTGGGCTGTACATCGTCCCCGTCGTTCGCGTCCCGGACAACGCGCCACCAAGCGCGACCTTCCCTCCCGGTGGGTTTGCGCAAGACGCGCCGGGTATGACAGCTCTCGTCAACGGCATAGCCACGGGGCTATACGCGATATTCTCCGTCCCGTTGCACACCAAGCTGCGCAAAGTCGTGCAGCTCTGCCGGGGCCATTCGACTCCGGGGCTGGTTGCCGCGAACGAAATTGCTCGAGAACAGCACTGGATCGCCAAGTTCCGACGGGACCTGACGGAAGATTACGGCCGGTGTGCCGAGACGTACCCGGCATCTGCTATCTCGTAAATCGGGCCGTTCTTCTCGACGCGAAACAAAGGCTAACGGCGCACCAACCCTCTCGTGTACTTATAGGCGCCTCTTCCGGGACGGTGCATACGACACCGCCGTCCGGGGACCCCAGATTCGCGGCTTCGCCCTCGAGACCCGGGTCGTTGGCAGGGTTGCGGCGGAGCTACGTCTTCTCGATCAAGCCTTTGACACGGAGCAGCTCGACGCCATGTCTCGCGGCGTGGCCAAGTCGGCGTATCGTCTACCGTGCGCCCAGTTCTGCAGGCGGATGATACCCGTTGTGCAGCACCGCACGCCGCAGCAGCTGGACGACTACGATGACGATCTGGTCAACACCGTGCTCAAAACATACCCTCTCCCCCCGCATTAGGCCTGTACGCAGATAATCATATAGTCAGACGTCTCATGGACATGCTACGAGTCAGAATAGAGTGACGCCCTCGGTCTGCGAGTATACAGTGAAGTTTAGTCAGTTTTCTTCACCTACTCTTCTCAGCTCATCAGACTGGCAGATGTTTTTCTTCCACAGACATAAAACGGAAGTAATTCATATTTTCTCCTGATGTTATTATAGCATATAGTAGCTCATAAGTTAATCATGAAAAAAGCATGACTCTCTTTATACCTTTCCAGTATTAGAGCTTTTCGTCTTTTCTTTAAATCAATCCTTCGAATGTATTATGTCTCCATCACCAACGCTCCATGCTGTTGACCATCGGGCATCATCGCTCCGCTCAACGAAACCCCTCCCCTTCTAATACTTCTCGCCTCCATGATACTCTTCCTCTTTTCCTCTTCACAAACGCCCTAATGCTCTGATATTTCCCCTGCCCCAACGACCCCAGAGGTAGACTTGGTCCCCGTGTCCAACAGGCCAATACCGACGCCCGTTCTCGTGTCCTCCATGTTTTCAAGTCGAGCAAGAGTACGAGGTGCGCAATGAGGCAACTATTTCTCGCTTCGTACAGTGGAGACCTATTGGTCTAGGGACAGGCAACACTTCACGCAAAACTGAGAGTCTATGTAAGTAAATAGACAGTTCTATACAAAGCTTAGAAATAAACAAAGGTCTTGTTTCAGTATCCGAGGTAAATCTATAGGTTTATAGAAAGTAGGTTAAGGCGATAGGCCCAATCTTAATAAGGCACGGAGCGGCGTTCGCGTGTCGCGGAGCGGGGCCCGTTCGGGGCTTGACACGGATTACCTAATGTTCCGGTTCCGGCGGCCGGACCGATCGCCGGGATGAGCCCCACTTGCGTGAGGCTATCACGACATTCATCTTATTACAAAGTAGATATAAAGTCAAAAAACCATGTATAAAAAGGTGTTTACTTCCATATTTAACCAAGTAAGATGTACATACTTCAACATAGAAGGGCTTAGTAGACTTTAGGTGACGCATGGTGAGGTTTCTCTAGACTAACAGGTCTGTACTGTGTGTAAAAGTTAAAACACGAAGAATGCATGCTATGCGACCCGTATTATAAAGAGAACGAATAGACAATATGCAGTTCCATTTTAGACAACTCGACAGATACTGAGGAGCTACTAGACAGATTGCAAAGCAAAATTAGGAAAAGCTGGTAGTTCGCCAATCACCATGTATGACAAACTAACAACAGCTACTTTTGGTCGTCGTTAGGTACCGCGTCGCCCGTCAACTCTCTCGCCTTCCTCTCCCGCTTCTTCTTCCTCTTCCTCGCCACGACGCAGCAAATGATGATCCCTACAACAAGCGCAAAACCAACACTCGACGGGACGGCGATCATTGGCAGCAAGTCGCTAAGGTAAGGAGACTCGCACGGGTCCTCGGCAGTACAGGAATGACCTCCTGAATAGGGTTCGGGCGTTGGTGACCAGGACGCCAGCGACTGGCCTGGCGTGAGCGAAGGCGGCATAGGCTTCAGGATTTTCCGGTCCGTCTCCTCCCACGAGATGCGCCACGCCGGTCGCACCAATGGTCCTTCCGTGAAGGTTACATATGCGCCCGTTGTCCCATTCGGCTGGAGGTAGATGGTTCGCGAGGAGTTCCTCGACCACGTCGAGACGCAGGCCGGGTTTGAGGAGAAGAACTCGATACCCAGGCCGCTAACCCCGGTTGGGTAGACCGTCTGGCTCCTGGTATGCTCGTTAGATGGACCTCACATGACCACAGCGCGGTTCAGATGAAGGGGGAGGGGGGAAAGCTGTGGACTCACTTATCACAGCAGTATGCAGTCGTAACAGTCCTGGTGGACGTCCCGGACACCACCGTCTCATGTGCGGTCACATGGTGCATTGGCCAGTACGTGGGGCAGACGGCAGGACTAAAGGCGAGGATGCTCGACGTGCTATCACCCTCCCACCCTGGTGGCTGGCAGTAGTCAAAGTGCTCGTTGTCGGGTCCCGCGACGAGCGCAAGTCCGCGGGTGGCAGCCCCGGATACATCGGCGGTGACAGTCACCAGGTTATAGGGGGTATGGCACACATTGGCTTCCACATAAGGAGTCTGGAGCGATGGGGCTGTGGTGGTGGCGCGGATCACCCAAGCGGGATCAGTTGAGCTCATGGCGCATGAATCGGGGAGGAAATAACAACAAAGTTACCAACGGAAGAGAACTGGATGAGAGGTGAACTGAGAATGGGAAAGTATTCGTTGTTGTTCTGGGTTGGGTCTCGCAGGGGTTAAGTAGTCGACGGATTCAAGCCCGTTGGTCGTGCATGTTCGGCGTGGTTATGCAGGGGGTGGGGGGGCGAATGGGCAAAGCAGTTCCATATGTACCAACCCAAAATGGATTCAACACAGGTGTGGGAACCAGGGACGGGCGTATGTCGAAAAGGGGAACGAAGGCATGGATAATTGCTTGGCTCTTGACAGGCATGTCCATTGGATGGCCGCAGCGGCACAGCAGCGCCGCAATGGTGAGCCCAACGGACATGCCTTTCATGGGTCACCGCCATTGTCATGTGGCATCTATTGAACCGAAATGCCGATTGGGACTTCCGGCAAGGGGGGTGAAAGTATTATGAAATTAAAATCGGACCGGGAGCTTGACCCTCGGCTGACTTGTACGCAACGAAGACTCCGTCGAAGACTCGAAGAGACGAAGACCACTATGATACCCTACAAATCCTTCACAGAACTGAAGCTTAACACCAACCGCCCAACTAATTACAGCAGAGAACTAAACACGAGTAACAGAACGTATTGAGGGCCCCCGAAGTGACTACCAATCCACTCGTCCTCCATCTCGTCAGTTGAACGGGTTAGTGATGTTCCTCGTGAGCACAGTACCGTTGCCGAACACCGTCCCAGCCCTCAGCACGGGGTTGCGCCAAGGGTCGTAGTGTGCCGGCCGGCTGTTCATGACGGTGCCGTTGGCAAATATGATACCGTTCCATGGTGCGGGTTTCCGGTTGGATGACTTCTTGAACAAGGGGTGCTTCTCCGGGCTGACCTCGCAGTTCTCGCTCGCCATGTACAGGTTGAGGCCCAGGGCCAATACCCGCGCCTCCGCGCCAAGCGAGTCCCAGTCGTGCGCGTTAAGAAGCCGGACGCCGAAGTAGTCCTGCATGAGGACGCTCGGGTAGTATTGCGGGCTCATGGCCGGCACGGCACCATAGTACAGCGCCGGGTTGGTCGGGAGAACGGCAATGGCCTCCAGGCCGTACCTGTCGCTGGTAAGCAGGTCCGGCGTCAGCTGGAACTGCGCGACGCTGAGAATGTCGTCTTTGTTGTCTTTCAGGCGCTGCCGTTTGGTGTCGGTGAAACCTTTCACCTGCTTTCCAATCACCTCCTCCACCGACTTCGCTTCCGCCCAGTTGTTGAAGATCTGCAAGTGGTCAGGGCCTCTATAGATTCCCGCGGTCGTCTTGTCCTTAGCGACCCCATTCGCTACCGTGTGGTCCACCATGAGGAGGACGCAGCCCCGGCCGTTGTTCTTGGACATGAACTCCTCCATCTTCCTATCGCCGAACTTGGGAGTGTTGCCGAGGTTGGGGCACCTGTTGTTGATCTTCTCGAGCGCCGCGAAGAGCTGATTTGTCTGCTCCTCATTGATGGGATGACCTCCCTTCGACGGTCCTAAATACTGCGCAATGTTGCCCATCCAGAAGATGATGACCTCCCCTGGACTCTCGGAAGTGAACCTGCAAAGAAAGGACGTCAGTAGGCTGTCATGACTGGCGCCTGAGGGCTACAGCCGCGGGGGGGTAAGAGAAAATACCTGTTCACGTCATCAACCACCTCGCTGAGAGAGAGACCGGAGGCCCCAAATACCACAACGGCGTCCCATTCGTTGACGTGGAAGATGTGAAACCCGCCGTCCGCCGGCACCGTCGCAGGCCTCAGGTCGAACCATCGGGCGCCGGCTCGGAGCTGCGAGTAGATACCGACGGCCTGCGTTCGAGTGTTGGCATCGGTTCCTGCGCGACAGAGTCAGCCAGTCATTCATCAGTCGAACCAAGTCATCACGGCGGCTAAGACGGAGCGTGTTTGATAACGCGTCACAACTTACCTCCCCATTTGTATTTGCCAATCTTGCTCAGGCCAGAATCATGCGTTCCCGGCATCACCACGTGCTTCAGCAACCTGCCCTTGATGGAGTCACGGATCGAGCTCATCCAGTTGTCGTTCGAGCTGGCCCAGGTCAGGGAGTGGTGGTAGCCGTACGACTCGCTGCCCGTGATCACAAAGGTGATGGATGCCTGCACATCCGGGTCCTCGTACTCCCTGGCGCCTAATCCCCAGCCGTCGAGATCGATGATGGTGCGGCGCGGATACTGGTGTGGGATATGGGTCCTCGCCTTGATATTGAACCGCCGTGAGGTGCCTACGACCTCGTAGTACGCCTCTCCCTTGTCGTCAACCCTAAAGGCCCCCGATACGGCTTATTCCATGACGCACTGGCGGGCATGCCCGGGAGGGATATCGTCAAAGTCTCCACGCATCTGGTTGAAATTGGACTTGTCCTTGAGGTATTTGAAACGGTAAGGCGTCAGGTTGACAATCGTGATGTACTGGTTTTCATTGGCGCTTATGGAGCCGTCAAGTAGATACCAGGGATAATGACTGCCGTTTCTCATGACCTCGGTATGGAATGTGAAGTCGCCCGGGTCACACTTGTCCGCAGGGTCCGGGGCAGGAGAAGGAGCGGGAGCAGGAGCAGGAGTAGAAGAGCCGGCTTCGCAGGGGTCGGGGCAATAGCCGCGAGAGCAGGCAAAGTTGCACAGGTTGCCGTCTTTGACGCCTCCGCGCGGCTTTCCCGTGACGCCGGGCTTCTGGGACGGCGGCCGGATCAGCGCGCCTTGGGCGGTACACTGACAGATATGGATAGGGCAGAAGCCGAAGTTGCATGCGTAAGAACACAGGCCTCCGAGGCCCGAGTACTCGGCGCGAGCCACGCCGTTCCGGCAGGCTGGCGGGAGGAACTCGGAGACGGTCGGCACGATGAGCGGTTGCACGGTGGGGGAGCAATACTCGGCCGGGCAGAATCCGAGGTTGCAGGCGTTGGAGCAGAGTCCGGAGTAGTTCTCGCTCCGGCCGGCGGCCGGGTACCCGCTTTTCTGAAGTGGGGCCGGCTTCGGCCTCGGAGCGCCCACGGCCTGGCAGAGACAGGAGGACACCGGGCAGTAGTCGTACTTGCAGTTGAACTCGCACAGCTCCTTGAAGCCCGGGGCACCCGTACCCTTGACGCAGCCCTGTTCTCCGCGCGAGCGCGGCGTCGTGGCGGAGACGGGGTCGCGAGACGTCGCGCTGCCGACCCAGGGGTTCCAGTTGGTGAGCCCGTTGTGACAGCTCGCCGCGCTGATGGCCACGCCCGCAATCTCCCCAAAGGGCCGTCCGCGCCTGAATGCTCGGGCGCTCACGGCTCCGGTCACGCCCTGGACGTCGACGCTGCCGTGGTAGACACCGACGCCGCCGTCGGGGGTCGAGGACCACGTCGGATAGAACACCCTGTCGCCGATTGTGACCGTCACCTCGGCGTCGGCAGCGAGGACGGCCGAGAAGAAGACCTTGTCCTGCATGATCCGCTGAGGGGGGAACTCCAACTGGAGCTGGCTCGCCGTGTTGCCGACGGTACCACCGTCGGAGCAGGCGCTGGACGAGCTCGTGCGATACCAGATGACGAGCCCTTCCTGCGTGACGGTGGCCTTACCGGTCTTGTAGTAATCGATCCAGAAGGGCAGCGTCAGGCGCCATCCGTCGTGCGGCCTTCCGGTGGCGTAGTTGAAAGGGGCCTTGCCGACCTCGAACGCCTCCATGGCGTGCTCATATAGAGGGCCGATGTGATGGGACTCGCCGTAGTCGTTCCACGAGATGATCTGGACGTATCTGTGCCACAGAGGGAAAAGTGTTAGCGCTCTGGCGCCGGCCATGTATTATTACTCGCGGAGGTCGGTCTCGTCACTCACTCGGGCTGGTTATACACAACTTGGATCCAGCGGTCATGCCACATGTCGTCACCGCGCCACATCCAGTTTTTGTTGTAACCGGGCATGTTGGTGTAGAACCACGGAGAGACCGGCATCATGTAGGGCTTCTTGCCGAGGTAATGCATGTACGAAGCGTCGACGTAGGTGTTCATGTCCTGCGAGCCCCATGGCCAAGCGGCCCAGTTGAAGAGACCGTCAGCCACGCCTCCCGCCAGCTCCAGGGCAGGCTGGGCGCCCTCGGACGACCAGTCGGGCATGAAGAAACAGGCGACCTGCTTCTTGATGTCGATCCAGTCTTTGGCGTTCTCGGGGCCCTCGAAGGTCGAGACGAGGGGCTTCCCATCGCTGTGCTTGAAGTACTCGGCCCTGGATGCGTACTTCTTCAGGTAATCAACAACGGTGTCTTTAGGCCAGGGTCCACGGCCAGCATAGTCAAAGGAGAAGAGAAGCTTGAAGCCCTCGTCCCCGGCAGCGCGGAAGGCCCTCTCGAGTGACACCTCGTTCACGGACTCGCCATGCGCCATGTTGAGCGCGAATGCGTCAATGTGCGCCTCTTTGGCAAGCCGTATGTCTGTTCGCCAAGTGTCGACGCTGTACTCGGCCGTGTTTCCCACCTATCACACGAACGTCGTCAGAAATGAGTCATCACTCCCAACACGGACGATGGGCCGCTATAGGCATGTGCGTGCTCACCATAAAATGCGCAAACACCGCTGCAGCCTGAACGCGGCAGGCGCCAACGAAGGCAGTAAGCAGCAGTTCCAACCTCATGGCGGTCAAATATGTGCCCGGGACGGAATGGAGGGATGGGATAAGTACAGAAGCTGTTGTTGAAGAGACTGGTAAAAGGAAGCCATCTTGAGCGAGTACTTATACGTCGGCCAAACCCCGTCCTCATTGTGTCAAACTCGCGTCGTCCTGCACCGCCGGCCAAGTCGGTGGAAGATATTTCACGCCATGTCGGGATCGAGAAACCTCACCAGGGGGGGGGGGATGGACCGAGCCAGCCTTCCGAGCCAAGCAAGGCACAACCGTGCCTCGTTTACTGCTCTCATTTCCGCATCCGCAACGTCTGACCGATGATGCAGCGCAGGCGTGAGGCACAGTTCAGGAGTCGGTGGGGTTGTAGGGGCAAATTCCATACTTATAATACCTCATATTCATCGGAAAAAGAATAGTCAACAGTGAAGCATGTGGACCAACACGATCTGACAGATGGACCAAGACGAAAGAGAGCGAGCAATTAGATGCACCTTAACCTGACCTCGGATGGAACTGGACTATGAGGCTTGTCAGGAAGTGTTGTTTGGGCGTACACGGTATGCCCGTGCTTAAGCAACTCGCAAGGCGATGTAGTGTAGTACAGACTAGAGTCCCAACCCAAAAGTCTGAGATGACCCCCTTGCAAAATACGAGCATATTACCTGATCTCAGGGTCCATGGGTTTGAGACTCAGACCCATGGACCCCCGCAATATGCAGCTCTGATAGAGTTAGCCGCAGGATTTAGAGTCTTGCCTAATCGGGTATGTCTTGGCCGAAGGGTCTTCGCCCTGACATGTCGTTGGACCGTTGGACCCTTGAACTTTTGGACCGTTGGACCGTTGGACCGTTGGTGCTGGGCATAACAAAGCTTGGCAGTCCTACGAGCTTCCTTTCCTGTCGAGCACCCCTGTAAAAAGAACCAAGGACCTGTAGAGAGACAGAACCAGTCGAGTCATGTTGGGGTAAAATGGCACCAGAAAGGCATCGATGCTGTCCATGATTTAAGTGGACCCATGTAAGCGGCTGGATCACCATCTAGGCTTCCGCTCTCAACCGGACAGAGTAGAGTGGTGGGTGTAAGCAAATATTTCGCAGGCGCTGTGGGGGCCGGTGACCGTTGGTGCAGGGGGATGGAGGAAAGTCTTCCAACAGATCAGTTTAATCAAAAGCTTCGCAACCGGCTTGGCATGTGGAAGAGCAAGGTGATGGCGTAGGGATTATCCGCCGGGTCACACAAGTGTCCGCAAGGGTTCTAGTTGCGGATGCGACCGCGTTCTGGCCAGGCCAGGGGCTACAGGGCTATTTCATTACAAGGCAGAGATGGTTGGTCAACTGTCGACTCAACATCTGCGGCGGTTGGTGCAACGTGCAGCATGAATCATGACATTGGATGGCCATCGGCCCATCACCGGCTTCCCTTGCACGTCAACATGTTGCGCAATTTCCAGCAGCAGCGTTAGCTCCGGCTGCAAGGCTTGCCGTGTTGTCTTGGAGCCAAAAGACCTGTTGCAAGGCTATGCAAAGCCGAAATCGTCCATTCCTGCTATTACCGCCCCGGGTTCTTCCACAACGACGCCAACGGTCTCTGGGAGTACTCGCCCTTTTTCTATGGGTTCGGTCTATTAGGAAGGTCTGGAGTTGACCAACTAGAACTTAGAAGAGACCTCTGAGGGTCCGAGCCGTCATCGGGTCCGAGACGACTGGCGAATGCCTGGTGTTGCATGTTTTCCATGGTTTTGTTCTCGGGGTGTTGAGTGCCGCTTATTTGGTGAACTGCATGCAAAATGCCTATCAACAAACATGGTTCTGGGGATATTTTTGTGTTGATTGTGTTTACACAAAGACCGGACCGGACTCTCTAATCTGCTGCTTTCATATGGCGAGATTTTGTTGGAAAAAAGGGTTCAGTAGCTACGTATCTACGGACATTATCCGTACTTGACGGCCCCGCCCCGGTACGGATAGACGGTTATGAAAGCAGGACTCGCTTATGTGCAACGGGACCTCTTGCTTACCTAAACAGACAATCATCGGCACCGTGAAAGCTTCCGGTTCCGGACACTGTGGGGCTCCGTCTCTCGGCTTTTCCCTGTCTCTTCCCCCTCACATCCTCACAACATCCAACGTCGTCCAACCCCCTCACAGCGTTGACAGGTCTTTACTACCGCTCACCACGCGAAGTAATTGCTGCGAGACAGGCTGATGGCAAGAGTTCGCTCTGATCTATCAAGGTAAGTCGGCTTCTGCATTAGATCCCCAGGCGGCGAAGGACGGCTTTTGGTTGACGGTACAGGCAGATCCATGGCAAACGCCGCCCCCTCTCCCACCAATTGATATTAATTACTTGACCAGTTGCAGCGCATGAATCGGTGCAGTCATGGCTACCCACAACTCGTACATCGCCTACAAGCGAAACACGAGGCACCTGCTGTACTGGATGGTTCATGCGTCCAACTCCGTCGTCAAGGCTTTGCCAGCCGACCCCGACGATGAGTCGGACTCGTCGACCCCAGTGGCCCTGAACACGTCGGGCCAGACTACCGTCGCCGGCCTCGTGGCCATGGCAGAGCTCATCGGCAAGCACATCAAGCCCATCCCGCCGGCCATCTTCAAGCTACTTCGTTCCGTTATCGTGGCGAGATCAGCCCATCATGCCGAGTTTCAGCAGTTCGCGGCTGCGAAGCCCGATGCCGACATGGAAAAGAGCAACGCCTCCCACAAGTTCTTCATCGACGCCCTCGCCAGAGCCTTCAAGGCGCTTGGCGGGGACGCCTGGGTATCAAGCCAGAAGGCGGCCACTGACTTGGACGCGAGCGAGATCGAGCAAGTCATCTTCTCCAACAAGTTCTCGGCCCTCAAGCTCGGTGCGGATGACGGCGACCAGTCCTCCGGCGAAAGCTCCGATGACGAGCCCGGCCCCTCGGCTGCTCCTCAGAGGCGCGCTTCGCGGAAGCCGGGAAAGGGCAAGAAGGGCAAAAAGGGGAAGAAGCCCAAGACCAAGAAGAAGCAGAAGCCAAGCACCACCGCCAGGACGGCCGACCTGGACGAGGTGCCCCTCGAGAGCTACCGCATCATCGAGGACGAGGACGGAATCGTGACCGATTACCTCATGGCCGTCTACTCCATCGCCAAGGAGTGGTCCGACCTGCGCAACTATCTCCAGGGCGTCTGGCACGACGTTGCCTACAAGGGCCTCAACAGTGCCGTCGCCGGAACCCTGTCCAACCTGGCCATTGGCATGGTGAAGAAGACCGAATCCGACATCTTTGTCGACTTTCCGGGTCACGATTCCTACGAGACCCTGATGCAGACCATTACTCGAGGAGACGCCGAACGAGCCCAGAGCATGTTTACCGTCGCCTTGCTTGTCCGGGCGCCCGACGCTTCTTCGGCCCAGAAGGTGGAGGAGACCAACATCGACATCAAGGAGCACGTCCTGGTCAATGCCTACAGGGACCTGGTCGACTTCGTCACGGATTTCCAAAAGAACAGAAGCGGCAAGCCGACAAAGGCCATGCTGGCCGAGATTGCAAACTGGGACCCGGACCTGGATCTACGCCGGGCGACCCGGGAGCAGAGGCTCAAGTGGCGCCGGTCCTACACCATCAACTGGCTGTACGACCTGGTCAATGTCTTCTCGAGCGTCGTGATCCAGCGCATCCGCCAGAAAGGAGAGCGTCACGTCCTGGAAAACGTCGACTGGTCGTCTCGCGGCCCGTGGTGCGTCCATCGGCTCGTCTTCGGCATCAACGACTTTGCCGCGGTCGTGACGACGTTGGCGATGCAGAGGCCCGGCACCGACGTTCGGGCCAGGATCATGCCCCACCACGTCTTCCAGCTCCAGCTCATTGTCGACGCCTTCACCGTGTCCCGCGGCTGGAAGTTCAACGTCTTGCGAGGCCATGTCCTGGAAGCGCCCACGAGAGGGTTTCGTCCGAGGCGCGACGTGGATCTGTTCCTGGACCGCGACAACAAGAGAAACACCGGCTATCTGCGGTCTGTCGACATCCTCAAGCAGCTACTCAAAAGAGACGGCGTTCTCCACGGAGACCCCGCACGCCACGAGCGGTTCTATGAGGTCTTTAAGGAACTTCAGCTCGACTTCATCGACTGGCTGGGCGAAAGCAAGTACATGCACGGCCTGAACACGATCCCCCCGTCCCGCTTCTCCAACAGCAACGCCAACGGCCTCTGGGAGTATTCGCCCTTTCTCTGCGGCGTCGGGCTGTTGGAGGGCCTAGAGTTGACGTACCGCGCAGCCATGTTTCTGTGGGAGGGCATCCCGCACCCGTCGACGCTCGTCCACCTCCACAACATGCTTGTCGAGAAGGGCTACATCACTGCACCGGTTGGGCTGTACGCAAGCCTCCAGGACATTTTCGCCGAGGGCTTCTTCGTGGGTGGCAAAGCCCCGACTTCCGATTTCGACAAAGCCTTGGCAGACCGGATGATGAACGCCAAGCGCCTGCCGCCAGCCAGCAGACAGTTGGCCCCCGAGGCCCAGACGGACCTTCATGCCATCCTCGACGTCCGTGTGAACCGGAACTTCAGGAAGAAGTCCAACTTGCTCTTGTACCGCGAGGCCGGCTGGAATCTGGATCGCATCCCGGACTCTGAACTGGAACCTCTTTCGGTGTTGGGGTGCGTCCGCGTCAGCCAGACGAAGCAGGTCGTCGACCCGGCGACGGGCCGGAAGCGGTTGGCGGACACGGAGCTCGTGCGCCGGCTCAGGTCGCTGGGCCAAAGCGACGACGAACTCGTGGCGATGGCCGACCTGCTGCTGAAGGCGAAGCGCTCGCAGGACGACGAACTCGCGGCGGCGCGGTCTTCCTTCGCCGCCGACGACGAGGTCGACGGCTACAAGTTCTTCTCGGACGCCGAGCTGGCCAAGGCCGGCAAGGGCGACAACCGCCGGACCAAGCTCACGGGCCGGGAGCTTCTGGAATTCGTCAGGGTGGACATCCACAACGACGTGTGCGGCGACAGCCCGATCTCGAGCCTCAACTACCTGTCCGTCACCATGGCCTTCCTGGCGCAGTTCATGCGGTTCGAGGAGGAGCTGGGCCGCGTCCGGAACCCGCTGTACGTGCGCGCGTACGAGACGGATCAGTGGGCGAGGGCCAAGAGGATGGCGCTGGTCACGCTGGCCATGAAGGACCAGGAGGAGGAGTGCCTGCGGGTGATGGCCGAGCAGTTCCAGAGGCCCAGGGCCGGGTTCATGAACTTTATCTACTGGGACGACCTCGTGTCCGCGTCGGAGAGGCTGGAGGAGGTCGCCGCGAGCCGCCGCCCGGAGGACCCGGCCGACAACGCTGCCTGCTCGGTGATGTAAGGGTATTTTGGTACTTTGATGCGAGAGGTGAGTGCAATGTAACGATTCTTCATACTAGGTATTTGTTGAAGTTGGTTGCAAAGGGGCGGGCCCGTGTTGCCAAAACCGTCGTTTTGCGAGTATCTTGAGAACAGAGCAACGAACCACTGACGACAAGACCAATTTGTTACAAGGAGTGACTAAAGAGACCTGCCTTTCTCAACGCTGCTCAATGTCGTTGAGGCCGGACTAGACGCTTTTGAAAAGAGTTTAGCTAGTTGGGGCTGTGTTAGTTGGCTAATATCCGGTAACTAATAGGATTGCTACATCCATCCACGCAGCTATAGATTACGTATTAGTATTCTTCTTTTTCTTTATTCCTTTTTTTGATTGCGGCAAATTGGAGAGCTTGGTGAACTGGAATGAGAAACTAGATTAACAGCTTTAAAGTAATAATAGCTCGTTTGTAACTTAAATTAAGTATCTAATCTACAACTTCTAACCAGGTAGCTGAGGTTAGAAACAGGGTATAGAGGGTTGCGATAGTTGAACTTGATGGTGAAGTTGGAAGTAGTTGATTAAACTAAAGTGCTGTGGGGGCGGGGCGGGATACTCCAACTGACACAGCCCGGCTGGCAAATCTCTCCATCTCTCTCTCTGAAAGACGCTGACGGGAAAATGCAACGTCGGCATGAGAAAAGCCAAGAATCAGAGACCTAACTTGGACTAGTGACACAGAAGTGCAATTCCAAAGTTGGAAGACTTGTTGACAAGACACTGTCCCTTCAAGGAAAACCTTGCCTTGACTCAATTTCAAGTAATTATGAGCACAGAGCGCGCCAACACCGCCAAGCCCTCAAGCCTGTGATCTCTCTTCCCAGCTGCCCCGGCGCTGTCCTCGCAGAGGCAGTACGCTATCCCAAAAAAGGGGGGGGCGAGCAGGATGGTTAATCCAGCTTGTCCGAGCGGCAGGGCGCGCAGCGGGGCACGCAATCATGATTACCACACAACACTCACTACACGCTCTTTTGACGCACACAATTGACACCCTGTCACTTTCGACAACTGCGATTGCCTTTCTAGGTTGCGTCACAGCTTGAAGGGATTTTTGAAGGACTATTTTCGGCGACACGAGTAAGGATGAGGCAGCCGCTATTCGACTTGAGAGCCTCGGGGGCTATCAATTTATTATATCCGTAGAGACGGAGCATATAGAGCAGGGCAGTTGGTTGGGATGGAGTGCCTATTTATAAACCCCCAATTAAAATAACACGGGTCACTCCCGGTTGTGGGCCACGCTATATTGGTAATTCATTAAACGGAAAACTACTAGAAAAACACCCACGTTTTTCAATCCAAGATACAGATACAATTATTATATGCCCCTCAGCCCGCTTTACTTCCAGCCTCGTTTATTCGTTTCTCATAGGGGCCGAGGGGTAAGATTACCGGAAACAAATCTGGTTACCCGGGAGTGTCAATCAGCATTCTGCCGTGCTAAACACCCCCACGATGACGACTAACACACCCGGGTGATCGGATTTGTTTTCATTACTTTCCAGGAGTAGTACATATTACTCATCCCACTCATTCGAAACACCCCTTTTCCTAGAGTCCTTACAATCATTACAAACCGCGCTTTACGCGCCCATGGCTACGCGTCTGGCGCGGAATCTGACTCGTCATCGTCCGTAGTGAAATCTTGGTCGTCATCGTCCGTCGCGAAATAATCGGGGTCGTCGTCTGCCGGGGGATCTTCGGAGATTCCCTCTCGCTGCATTCCCATCCTGAAATGATAGTCGCGTTCTTCCTCAGTCAGGTCGTCTAGGGAGGCCCGGATGTCCGCGAAAGTTGTTGAGGCTTGGCCTGGCTCGACACCTCGGGAGGCTTCGCCTGTCTCGTGACTCTCGTCATCTTCGGAGTCTTCGTATCCTACGTCTCTCGCCATCTCCAAGACATCCGCAGTCGTGATATCGGCAACTCCGGGGTTTGGGACGGGATCATTTAAAAACTCTTCGAGTCTCCTCGCTTCACTCATGAGCTCGCGGGGGAAATTGGCTTCCGTGAAATTGAAATCTCCGGGGTCCTCGCCCTCATCGACGGGATGGACTGCAATAGCAGACGCCGCCTCGCGTAGATTGAATCGCGTTTCGATATCGTATCGACTGCTCGACCGTTTCGTGACTTGCACCTCCACAATTCTCGTAGCCCCGACCATTTTTTCTGTAGACCAAAAGGCCCATGACCTACGGTATTCCGGCCAAACGTCTCCATCCTCACGGGTAAGACGGATAGCGTACCCCGGTTCCTTGTCGTAAAAGCCCAATTTCTCTACGGCTATAAGATTCAAATCGTTAGTTTCGAAGATAACGGAAGATACGTCGTTTTTAAGGTTAATGCTACGATACTGTCGCGCGATATGCTTGACTATCGTTGGTAATGGTAAGCGCTCGCCAAATTCCAAATATGGCGATTCCATGTGGTTGTCAGCTCTTATATCTAGAACATATTTTCCGATAAGTGGGATTTTGCGGCTGAATCGTAATACTGTTACTGGAAGTCTGCCCTCCCCGACTCCTTGCGAGTATACATGATAGGTTGGATTAAGAGCGTATCTGAAAGGCGTGATAGCTACAGCATATCTCTCGTTTAAGCCACGAATCGGCTGTAAATAAGGCTCCGGCGGCCGGTATAAAGTTCCTGGTGGTAAACCATCGACCCCGAATATACCCAGGGATGAAAGAAGGAGAAGAACGAAGAAAGCAAGGGACATTTTGAGAAAACTAAAGAAGCAAAAGTGTAGTGATGTCGAGGGTCCATTTAGAAATGATGTAGGTAGCAAGAGGCAACTTATATCCCCTTGAGTGCAGTAACACCTCAGGTAAGCTAGGGTACCTAGTCTTGCAACCTTGGGTGCTAAACTAGCATAAATAGATTCCTATTTCCACAAGCTAATTTTATCCATGCCAAGATACAACACAGCCTTTAGAACTACCGATATAACTATACGTACCTCTAATTAAAAAAAAGAATGGCATTAGGCTATGCCTCTTGCGAGGAGTATCGTAGGGGGTCTAATTACATAGCGCCGCAGCCTTTCGAGATACGTATGTGTGGCCGCAGCACGGGGGCTTCCAGGAGTAGTTATGTCACAGGTATTCATCCACTCATTAGAAAACGCCCTTCCTAGAGTACGTCTACCCGTCCGCCGTGGAAAAGTCCGAGAAACCTTCCCCGTCGTCCGTGTCATCTTCCCAGTCGTCCGTGTCATAATCCGGGCCTTCCACGACATCTCCGGGGTCTTCCACGACATCTCCGGGGTCTTCCGCGTCATCGTCCGAGTCTTCCACGGCTACGGGGGCTAGGGCGTGACGTACTGCACCGGCGGACGGCGTCTTTAGCCTGAATCGCGTTTCGGAGCCTCCCCCCTCCTGAACACTGACTTGCACCTCTTCAATGATCCTAGGCGAGACCATTCTTTCTGTAGACTTGAAGCCCCATGAGCGCTGGTATCTCTTCCAATAATGCCAATCGCTGGAAGTAACCGTGTGCGTCTTTGTCTCGGGCCCGAACAACCTACTGGCCAGTCTCTCCAACTTGCGGTGTCGGAAGATGACGTACGAGACGTCTTTTCTGACGTTGATCCCAACATACCACGCCAATCTGCGGACTAGTATTTCTAATGGATAGCGTTCGCCGTGTAGTGGTACCGGACCTGACGCCTCTTGGTCGTTCCAGGCTGCTAGATCCAGAGTCATTGGCCCGAAAAGCCAAAATCTTTTGCGGAATTGAAATTCCGTTACTGGACAATCGCCGTACTTGAACCATGGTGTGTAGATGTGGTATGTTGGTTGAAGGATATCTCTTCGAGTAATAGCTAGATCATACATGTCATCCACCGACTCTAATTCTCCCAGCGGGCGTGGTAGAGACAGATCATGCAATCCCCTAACCTCGAATACAGCAAGGGATAAGAGGAGGAGAAGGAAGAAAGAAAGGGACATTTTGAGAGAGGTGAAGAAGCAAGAGAGTGATGGTGTAGAGGGTATTATTATCACCTTATAAGGATGTCGGTCAAAGGATGTACTCCTACGTAGTGTGTAGGTGGTACGACTCAAGAGGCAAGTTGTCTCCCCCCCAAGTGCAATGACGAATTGAACTAGGATAATTACGTCGGGTCTTATAACCTTGGGACAAGTAATACAATCCTGGGTCAGTAGCATTTGAACAGCAATAAGAGCAGCCCATTAACTGGACGGCTTGCCTCCGACTAGCCCACTTATGTTCCAGCCTTGGGCCATCATCTTCAGAAATCCGCATTTCGACATTTGAAACATGAGGTTTTTTTGTTTTTGAGTTTTTCCCTCGGAAAAACTACAAGTACTCATGTTGGTTATTATGTTGCCAGCCTTTGGTTGTGTGGGGCAGACACACCATGTAATCCCTGTTGCGGTTCAAATACTATTATACCTATTGACCTCGGACTGTAGATCCCTATTTACACCACTCTTATGCTCGCTGAAATGTGTGCGGCATGACCCTTGGGAATACTGAGATAACTTGGCGTTATGTAGAAGATGATTTGCCGATCCCTCTACCTACCCAGGCATAAACATGTGATTGCCAGGAACTTTTACCATCATGTCAGGGAGGTATGTTGTAGCTACATGTCCGGTAGGCAATTTATTATACAGGGACGCATGGCCACATTTCCAAACCGAGCGGGCCGATGGGGGGCCAACGCCTCGGGATTGACATTGGATCTTGCAGAGAGCGGCCATCTTGCTCAATAAATGACACTAATAAACAATGATTCCGACATTGATTGTGGCAGTTGACGATCTCACCGCACTCACGGGTCCAGATAACCGCCAGTACAACCCAAGTTTGCAAGAGACATCCGACGCTACAACGCTCGCAGGAACCCCCTCTTCCTCCTCGGGGGCGCGACGCCCGGCTGCTTCGGGATGGCCGACTCCGCGTCGTAGCGGTGGAGGTGAAAGTGCGGCATCTTGGTCTCCCGGCGCCGGATCTCCCTCTCGTCCTTCCAGCGCAGGACGTAGCAGGCCGGGACGAACAGGACGGTGTTCACGACGACCCAGGCGACGAGGACGCCGAGGTTGAGGCCGATGCGCGAGTGCAGGTCGAACAGGACCTGGCGGCTGCCCTCGATGACGTGGTGGTAGGGCCAGGCGTAGGCCCAGCGGTAGAAGCCCGGGGCGACGTCCGGGGGCCAGAAGCCGGTGAGGGTGTTTGTCAGGGTCCAGAAGGTCAGCCAGAGGCCGACCCAGCGGGGGCCGACGACCATGGCCATGTTCTCGCAGGCCATGCCGAGGGCGGCCATGCCGAGGAAGTTGAGCAGCCAGAAGACGACGAAGGAGGCGCGGCCGTAGGCGTTGGGGTTCTCGGCCACCTCGACGGGGGACGCCGGCGGGTTGGAGAAGGGCACCTGGAAGACGAGGGAGATGAGGCAGTAGACGAGCGAGAGGAAGAAGTAGGCCGCCATCAGGGAGACCCAGCGGCGGATCACGTAGTGCCAGTAGTGCACGGGAGGATGGCCTTCGGGTACGATGCATTTCTGTTGGTGGGGGAAGTGGTTTTTCTGTTAGTAATTTTTCCGGGTCTCTTGGGGGGGGTGCTTGTGTGGATGATTGGGAAACATGGACTAAATCATAATATTATTAACTTACTCTGTCGTCGGCGAGATAATAGGTGAAGCCCAGGTGGGCAATGAGAAAGCTGAGGCCAAACGTGACGGCCGGGATGGCCGCCGGCGGGCCGAACGGCCGGAGGTCCAGCATGAGGGGCGACACGCCGGGATTGACGGCGCTGGCGGCGGCGCGGAGATTGTCCCTGGACAGGGAGTCGTCGGCCATGAGGGCGGCGGCCCAATCCCGGCCGAAGCGGGTCATGAGCTGGGAGGTGAAGGAGATCAGGCTCGGCAGGATGTAGCTGTAGGTCATGAAGGAGTCGCGGCCGGACAGGGTGACGACCTGGACGGCGCCGGTGGGGTCGTAGGAGGCGTTGCCGAGGTCGACGGCGGCGCGCAGTAGGGCGGTGGCGTTGGGGTTGACGACGATGGCGGACCAGGCGCGGAAGCGGTAGACGGCCTCGCGGACCTTGAGCGGGTCGCCGTCGAACTCGGCGGGGTCGCGGACCTGGAAGCCGATGGAAGGCACGGGGCTGTCGAGCATCTCGCGGGCGAGGGCGGTGACGGCCGGGCCGACGAGGGGCGCGACGGCGTCGTAGGGGGCGGCGGCCTGGCCGTCAAAGTCGACGACGAAGCAGACGAGGGACGGCAGGTTCTCCTCGATGCGGAAGACGATGCCCCAGTAGAGGCAGAGGATGAGGAACATGGAGACGCAGATGATGAAGGCTGTGGGGGGACGAGTGTGTCAGTATTTACTTGGTCTTTTACACGGAGGCCGGCATCAGAGGTTCAGGGGCAAGGGGGGGAGGGGGGGAGATATGGCTCACTGTTTCTACACCACATGACAGAGATGTGCTTCCGTAGCTGTTTCGTTTTGGATAGTGTTGCTCTCCGGTCAGTCTCTCTCTCTCTCTCTCTCTCTCTCTTTCTCTCTGTTGTATGGAAAAGGAGTGTTTCATGGGGTCGTCGTATCAAAAAGAAATACTCACCGTTGCCAGTCCGGGATCCCACCAGCTTACGGACTGGTGAGGGAGGCTCTCGTGCTGCGACGCGCGGGACTTTATCCACTCGCCGACCAGGTCCGCCCGTTGGGTGTCCAGGCTGCCGAGCACGCTTCGCGGCCCGTCCCGTTGGCTATCGTCGTGTCCGTCTTTGTTTTGGTGGTTGTCTTGCTGGCTGTCGTGTTGACTGTCGTGTTGACTGTCGTGTTGGCCGTCGTGTTGCCTCTCTCGCCGGGCTTCTTGGGACGTTCGTGTGTTGTCAGTCTCCGGCCCTGGCCCTCGTCTCGCTTGGTCATGATGATGGCCAGATATCCTTTGGCTCTCGCCGTGTGATGTGTGCATTTTCTTTCGGCTGCCAGTTGAGAAGAGAATAAAAATGGCGACCCTTTTTCGTTTCGTAATTATGCTTTTGATGCTAAAAATGATGCTTAAAAAACACAAAGTAATTCCAGGTTAGTTACTTTTCTCTCCTCTTTCTCCTCCTCCTCCAACGTCCGAGGGGGACCCTTTAGTGTTTTTGTAGTTACTCGACGGGCGGCAGGTCCTGAGCGGTAAAAAAGATTATCTCAATTCTCGCCCTCTCGTCCTCTCCCGCTGCAAAACCTCCGTACGCCGTCATGATGCGGAAAACCGCTTGGTGACACACAGAGGCCACATTAAAAGACCCACGGGGTATGTGTGTGCGTGTGTGTGTGTGTCGAACCAAGGAGTTGCGGCCGAGAAGAGACCCCTCCGCCCTTGGAGACACAGACGGACGTTTTCTTCCGGATGGAGAAGCCAGGTCGTCATCTTGGCCATCTCAGTCGTCCGTTCGGCGAGCCAACCGGTGGGGTTTTTCGGTAATTATGTTATGAGGTTATACGGCGGAACCGTCGACTGGGATCGGCTCTGATGGACTATCTCAGCTGCTTCGAGAAACCGTCAAGACCGGGAAGGTCTACTACTACGTACAGACTTGGGGCTGCGTTGGGCAAATCTGTAGTGTTGGTATTATCTCTTGACGAGGTGGAGTTGCCGCCTAAAGAGTCGAGGCACCTATTCGCCATGACTGATACCTACTTGTGAGGGTTTGGTGGAGCTGTCTATCCGCCTCTCCCCACCATCTCGAGCCTCATCGAGGGACCTCCTTGCTCGTCGGTGTTCAACATAGAGTAGACAGACAGACAAAATGGTCTTTGTTGGCAGTATTTTGACGTCAGGACGATGTCAGACGTCTGCCCCAAAGGGTGGAGAAAACGGAGCATCCTCTAATTACCTTACCCTGTATTATTCCTCTTCGACATGGATGAAGCCACTAATACCCGCTCTGGATCTCAGCTGTGGCGAAAGAGAGAAGAGGAAAAAACCACAAAGAAAAAAAAACAGACAGGGTGGAGGAGGACACTACGGTCCATTTTGTCCGTCGATTTGTTATTGGAGCCCTTGCTCTTCGCTGTTGTAATAATACCGCGCTCACTGCCAGGTAGTTGAGGCTGTTTCTGCAGTGACAACATCTCTGAGAACCCGTTATTGTCATCACTTGGCAGACGATGGCCGCCCCCTGATCGACAACTGTGTAACCAGAAACATCTCAACCGACAGGCCTCAACGAACTCGTGTTTTTGAAACGGGCAGGACTATTCGTAAGCCATGTTACTTGTATGCTTGTTTGATGAAAGAGTTTTCCCCTTCGCCTTGGTGTTCCCCGGACTGTTCCCGAAACCCGCCGCAGTCATCAACATCTCTCGCCAACCAAGATCTGCTGGTTGTTCCGAAACTGGCAGCTCGCCGGAGCTTCTTCTCCTCAGTCTTTTTTTTTTTTCACTAGAAGAAAAAGATCAATGAGCAGGATTTTGTTGTACTGTACCTGTCCGGTCAGGTGTTTAGGCTTTTATCAAGACGTGGTATATCATCACAAGGTATGCCTACATCATCAGCGGGGCCTGTTTATGCCATCACAATGCAGCTCTTGGCTGGAACATGTTGATTACTCGAACAGCAAAAGCGGCACATGGTTAAAGACCGCTTGTGTGATATACAGAAAATGAATTCATCTACGCTCTATAGTAAATGAAGAAATGGCCTGCGAGGCGAAAATCGACAATATAAAAAACGAAAAAACAGAGAACATCGTCAGGGAATCGTTGAATAACAGGCCGCAACTCCAAGGCCGCCGTCTAGTAATTATATTAATTAACAGCACACCAAAGAACATACCACAACGAGAAAGATGTCCCGTCTCAGAACCCGAGAAGCATCTTCCGCCAGTTAATCTTCTTCCTCTCCCCCGGCCGCGCCGCCGCGTACCCCTCCTCCTGGACATCGTGCTGGCCCACAATGGCGAGGAAGACGTCACTCAGCGTCGTCGGGCTGACGCTGTGGTGCTCGATCCCGAGGACGTCCCTGTTCTCCTCCAGCATGACGATGAGCCGGCCGATGGCGCTGAGCTCCCGGTTCACACCCGCCCGGGAAGAGTCATTGTCGTCGTCGTCGCCTCTGCCGAGAACGAGATCCTCCTCCTGACCGCCGCCGCCACCGCCACTCCGCAGCACATCCGACGCCGAGACGGAGAAGCGCATCTGGCCGTGGTACGTCTGGGCCTCGACGCGCGCCGATGGGAACGCGCCGACGACCCACCGCCTCATCCGCTCCATCTCCGGCCCGGTCGAGTGCGGCGCCGTCCGGCTCACGAGGTGCACGTGCAGCGCGTCCCCGCCGAACCGGCGACGCAGCTCCGCGACGCCGCCGACGGCCAGCATGCGCTGCGCGACGATGCCCGCCCGCCCCGCCAGCGCGTCGGCCTCCTCCATGCTGTGCGTCGTCAGGAGGATCGAGCGGCCCGGCGCGATGCCCGCGAGGGTCCGCCACATGACCCGCTTCGCCGCCGCGTCGAGGCCGGACGACGGCTCGTCGAGCACCATGACCGACGGGTTGCCCGTCAGCGCGATGCTGAGCGACAGCTTGCGCCGGTTGCCGCCCGAGAGGTGCGGCGCCGGCACGTCGACGTGGGCCTCGAGGCCGACGGCCCGGATCACGGCGCGCACTTGCGCCTCGGCGTCCGGGACGCCCCGGAGCCGGGCGTAGTGCCGGAGGTGCTCGGCGACCGTCATGGCGTCGACGGCGTCGAACTGCGGACACACGCCGAGGTTCGAGCGGGCAAGGGCGCGCTGGGCCGTGACGGACATCTTCTCGACCAAGACGTCGCCGCCGTCGTCACCGGAGCTGCGGCTCGGCCGGATGTCGCCGCGGATGAGGGAGATGGTCGTCGATTTGCCGGCGCCGTTGGGGCCGAGCAGGGCAAAGATCTCGCCGTGATGGACGCCAAAGGAGACGTCGTCGACGGCGGTGAAGGACCCAAACTTCTTTGTGAGGTGCCTGACCTGGAGGCCGTCGTCATCGGAGACTGATTCGACGCGCGTGGCCACCTCCGGGTCCTCCTCGCTTGCTTGTGCGACTGAACCTGAACCTGAACCGGCGGCGGCAGAAGAAGAGGACTTCTTCCTACGGGCGAGAAAGGCCGGCAACTTGTTTCCGCTGTCGTTATACAAAAGGATGCTAAAGAGAAGGACGGACTGGACGGCGAGGTAGAGGACGGGCCCGCCGTACGCGTTCAAGGCCCCCGGGTTCCCGAAGCCCGTGCCGGAGGAGGAGGAGGAGGAGCACGCCAGGGAGAAGGTGTTGAGACCGACGAGCAACGCCCTGCAGACGGACGCGACGGGGAAGACGGCCGAGATGGTGTAGTGGCCGATGAGGATGTTGCGGTCCGACACGGCGGCGGGCGAGAAGGTGATGATGTAGAGGAAGGCGATGAGGTAGACGGCGAACCCGACGCCGTTGTAGGCCATGACGGCGGCAAAGGTGGCGACCTGGCTGCCGGCGAAGAGCGACACGAGGTAGGACAGCAGGATGGAGGCGACGCCGTAGAGGAGGAAGACGGGGACGAGGTGGGCCGGGGCGAACCAGACGCCGCCGCCCGAGGACGTCGCGGCGAAGACGACGGCCGCCAGCAGCAGCGGCACGAGGAAGACGGCAAAGTCGAACAGCAGGTGGGACGCCCACAGCGGCAGCGAGCGGACGCCGCCGCTGGCGTACTGCAGGCCGCGGACCCGGGACCGGCGCTCGACGTTGGGGTACAGGCCGAAGAAGGCCGGGACGACGGACAGGGCGATGCTGAAGTAGACGGCCAGCTGGGCGGTGGCGGCCGTGGTCGACGGGCTCGGCAGGACGCTGTCGAAGGGGGCGTAGGCGGCGGCGATGCTGATGTTGGTCGTCGTGATGCTCAATAGGTTCTGCAGGATGACGGCGGCCAAGACGGCGTTGGCGTCTGCCCGGTAGGCCAAGGTCGGCGGAGCGTCCTCCGTTCCGTTGTTATTGTTGTTGTTATTGTTGTTGCTGGTGCCTGACCAGAGGCCGCCGGGGGTGATGCTCTTCCTGTTGTCCTCGATGAACCGGGCGAGGTCCTGGTAGCTGTTACTCAGCGAGATGTTGCCGTCTGACCCGCCGGGGACCGAGGAGACCGGGGAGAAGCCCAAGATGTCTCCTATCACGGAGCCGGAGAAGGCGGACGGGGGCCCGGCGGCTATCGATACGCCCCTGAGGGCTTCTCTGTAGTTGTCCAGGTTCCCCGATCCGCCGCCGCCGCCGCCGAGGTCGACGGGGTCGCAGCTCGTGGGCCCCTCGTCGGCGACGAGGAGCTGCATGACGGCGGCCGCGACGATGGGGACGACGAAGACGATGGCGTACGGGATCCAGTTGGTCTTGAACAGCGTGAAGCGCTTCCGGACCAGGACGGCCGTCTGCTCGAGGAAGCCCGTCCGCCGGCCGGACTGGAGGCCCAACGTGGTGGTGTCTCTTCCGCCGCCGCCGCCGCCCTTCTGCTTCTCTGTTGTGGGCTCTTGGCTGGACGATGGCGAGTTGTTCCCATCGGCCGCTTTATCATCCTCACGGATCGACTTGAGGTCTTCCCCGCGGACCTCGTCGGCGACGTTGAGGAACACGTCTTCCATGTTGGGGCTCGATATCCGGTAGGGAATCCGACGCCCCTCGAGGGCGCGTATCACCTCGGCCGCCAGCTTCGACGAGGGCGCCGTGTAAGTGACGGTGTTGGACGAGACCGCCATCGCAACGCCGCCGCCGCCGACTTCCGGGGGCGGTTTCCCCCCCAGGTCCCTGGCGTCGAGGACGTGGACCCGGTAGCCGTCGCCGAGGGCGTTCTTGAGGGCCGCGGGGGACCCTTGGGCCCTCAGGCCGCCCCGGGACAGGATGGCGATGTTGTCGGCCAGCAGGTCGGCCTCGTCGAGGAAGTGCGTCGTCAGGATGATGGTCCTCCGGCCCCTCTCCGCGAGGAGTATGTCCCAGACCTTGCGCCTCGAGAGCGCGTCGATGCCCGACGACACCTCGTCGACGCAGCAGACGGCGCTGCCGCCCGTGAGCATCATGCCGAGCTGCAGCTTGCGCTTCTGGCCCCCCGAGAGCGTCTCGGACCGGGCTTTGCGCTTCGTCGAGAGGCCGATGGAGCGGATCAGCCGGTCCTGGTCCCCGTATTCCTGGTCTCCGTCGCCCGCCGAGGGGGACTTGAGCCGGGTAAAGATGGCCATGTGCTCGGCCACGGTCAGCTCGTCCCAGAGGACATTCTTCTGCGGGGCGATGCCGATGCCGCCGGATGCGTCGATGGAGATGCTGCCCTGGTCGAACCGGCCGATCCCCGCAATGGCGTCCAGCGTCGTGCTCTTGCCGCTGCCGTTGGCCCCGAGGAGCGCCAGGATCTCGCCGCGCTTCGCCGTCAGGTCGAGGTTGTTGACGGCAACGGTCGACGGCCGGGGCTTGGAAATGGAGGAGAAGGCTCGGCGGAAGAGGCCCGGCGAGTAGATCTTGGTCAGCCCGCGGATGGACACGGCGTCCTCGGGCCGCTGGGTGGGGCCGTCGCCCTTGTGAAGATACACCCTGCGGCCCTCGGAGCCGGTGCCGTGGATCCGGCGCTCGACCAAGGCCGCGAGCAGCGGGTACACCACGAACTGGACGACGAGAAAGGCCCAGATGGCGATGCCGGGGAGTGCGGACGCGCTGTTGGGCGGGGCCCGGAGCAGGTCCATGGGCCGGCCCTCGGCCTGGAAGCGAGCCATGGACTTGATGAAGAAGACAAAGGCGCAGGGCATGAACAGCAGGCTCAGGACCGCGACGGCGCCGGTGCCGGCGCGCGCGTCCGGCAGGGCCTGGGCCAGGACGCCCAGCAGGACGCAGACGAGGGCGCTGACGACGCCGGAGAGCTGGGCCCTCTTGAAGAAGGACGCGCCGAGCACGGCCTGGGACGTGAGGGCGAGGCCGCCGAGGACGAACAGGACGATGACGACGCCGGCGTTGGTCTCGCGCCAGATCATGCTCCGCGCGACGACGGCGGCGGCGACCCAGCCCGGCAGGTAGACGGCGGCGAAGGAGTACAGGTTGGCCACCGTGCGGACGGCCTGGGCCTCCCCCCGCCACCCGCGCCGCGTCGACATCATGGCGTCGATGAGCTGGGTCAGCCCCCTCTCGCGCTCGGTGGCGACGTGGCCCGGCAGGTGGTAGCTGACGCCGATGAGAGCCAGCACGAAGGAGACGCCGAGGTAGTCGATGATGGTCTGCTGGTACTGCCTGCGCGCGCTGGCCTGCCGCTCGTCCTCGGTCTCGTCCGTGAAGCCCCATTCGCGGGTGTCGGCGAGGGGGGACGAGGACTGGTTGTTGTTGTTGTTGATGCTGACGGCGGCGATGGCGGCGTCGACGGCCCTCTGGAGGGGCAGCGTGTACACCTGCGCGTCGTTGTCGTCGTCGTCCACCCGGAACTTGGACCCGAGGGCGCCGTCTCCGCGGAGGGTGTAGTTCCAGATGCCGCCGCCACCATCACCACCATCACCACCCTCGCTCGGCGAGGAGTGAAAGACGACGGCGCCGTAGCAGGACGTCGTGGCCCGGAAGGACGAGCGGCAGAGGCGCCCCAGCTCGGCCGGGTCCCCGATCGTCGTCGCGTTCTTGCCGGCGTCCTTGACCTCGTGCGCGAGGGAGCCGATGACCCGGTCGATCTCGCCCCCCGAGAGACCGTTGTTGACGAAGACGACCGTGTCGCGGTCCGAGCCGTCCGCCGCCGCCGCCGTGAGGCCGTCCCGGAGGGACCGCACGGGCCGGGGCTCGGCGATGCCGTAGTCGTTCGGAGGGCTGTTGAGGTTCCTCCCGATGCCGAGGTAGACGGTCAGGACGATGGGCAGCAGGAGGGCGGTGTAGATGGTGGAGGCCGGGTGCCGGGCGCAGAGGATGGTGAGGTTCTTGGTTGCGAGGGTGCTCACCTGGCGCCAGAACGCCGACTTTGGCGCCGCCATGGCGGTGAGTGAGGGTGAGAGTGAGAGTGAGAGTGAGAGTGAGAGTGAGAGTAAACGCAGGCTGCTTTCCAGATGTTGGGTGGTGCTTTTGTTGATGGGTAATTACCGGGCTTGGACTCTAGTCGAGGGATGCAGTGCTGGTTGGTGGAGTGCGGGTGAGAAGAGATGAGAGGAGCTTGGAGGACTTGGCCGAGAGATGAATTATCTTGAAGCTGGTGGAGAAAGACTAAAGAGAACGAACAAGGCTGGATGATGATTACTTTGATGAGAGGAACAAGAACTGGTGCGAGATGGAACAATCATCGGCGTTTGGGAGTTCTTTGGCGAGACTCATACACCATGCCATGGCATGTCGGATCATTATATCGGTCTCGCAGAACAACAGCACGCGGCTTGTTTGGGGTCATAAAACCTCCACGTTGCAACCTAGGGCTAAGCGGGCATCGATGCGGTTGTATTTAACACCTAATGGCCGCGGGTACGGCTTGGGCACTGCCTGTGTGGAATTATCTCTTTTGGGACAGCAAAAGGTAGGGGGGGGGGGGACCCAGAGAGAGGGAGACAGTCTGACGCTGCAGGTAGAAGAAGCGAGGATGCATCTTCTCATGGAATTCGTCGACTTGTATTTCCCTAATACGGCTTAGTTGTAAGACACGCCCAATCGGCCAGGCCACCAATCAACGTCCCCTGACGTCGAGATGTGTGACATGTGCTGACATGGAGGGTTGTGTGTACAGTAGTGTAGTTGTGTGTGTGGCTGGTTCGAGGTTCAGGTCCGTCAATCTCTACTGCCAATAACCCGTTCGGGATTAGGGTGATGGACATCTCAACGCCCTGCTTGTACGCGGCAACGCTCACATAGCCACATACGCCATATCATGGTGAGGTTTTTTTTACAAGTGAAGAGAACGGCAGCAATACGCCTTCTCCTTTGCTGTCACGAGGTCGAAGCAAGGCAGATACGAGGGGTTCGCGCATGCCGAAGAGACACTTTTCAACTCGATTTCCATTCTGCCTTGACGTGACGACATTATGGGAAGTTGGCTGTCTGGTGGGCCATATAAATTATCTAGTAGTCGCCAAGCATGGGTTGTTGCGTCGCACACGAACATTTGTATCAGATCATGCTGACTCTTCAAAGACAGCAAGCAGCTCATGTCGTGACTCAACAATACAAGCTCTAACAGAGGGTCAGTTGCAGTTGAGACGACTACAGGCCTCATGACCTTTAGTCTATATCACACCCAACCTTGCCAACGTCGACTCTACAAGCCCAAGCCGGACTTGCCGAGAGGGTCGCTCTTCATCGCCTCCTCCACCTCCTTGTACGCATCATACCCGTACAGCCACGGCTGCACGTCGGGACACGTCCACCGACTGGGGAACGGCCCCTCGAGCTCCTCCTTGCCCAGCTGCGACAGGAACACCCGGTCCCTGGCCTCCTGCTCGGGGCCGTCTTCCATGTGGAAGTCGTGTCGCTGAGAAGGAGGGGTTTTCCAGTCAGTCAGTCGGTCAGTTCAACGAGCGAGAAGATGGCAACTGGTAGAGAAAAAGGGGGGGGAAAGAAGAGAAAAAAACACATAATACCTGCTTGAATGTCTCTCTCGCGATGGACTCCCCCCTGGCCTTTCGCAGTTTCTCGTACAGCCGCAGAGCCGCGGGCAGCTGTGACTTGGACGTGAGGTGGCCCAGCACGAGGCCCAGCACGGCACCGTCTTCCACGGCCGAGTTGGCGCCTTGCGCGAGGTATGGCAGCATCGGGTGGCACGCGTCTCCTCTGGTTTATATCAGACACAGTCAGTCAGCCAGTCTGTCTGTCTGTCTGTCTGTTTGTCTGTCCGTGTTTGAAGTTTTGAACCACCCATTCAAAACATGTCTGGGAGAGACAACTTAGACAAAGACAAAGTTGGACTTGTCGTTGACCCAAGAAGTCAACTCCTCTCCTGTGGGATAAAAAGACCTTGTCAGCTTCTGCCCCATGGCCCCAAACCACTTGAAACCGTTGGCTTCAACTTGGCTCACGGCGGGCGGCGGCGGCGGCGGCACGATCTTACGGTGCATCAGCTTCCACTTCTCGACCTTGTCCACCGCGCCGAGGAGCTTTCCGAGGATGGGATCCCAGCCGCGGAACCGCGCCCTCATCTCCTCGACGCTGCCAGCCTGGCGGCTCACCCCCGGCGGCAGGTCGTCCGGCACCAGCAGCACCAGGTTGTACATGGTCTCGGCCCGCATCGAGTAGCCCACGCAGTGCGCCCCGGGGCCGATCCAGAAGTGCACCTTGGGCGCGGCCACCCACGCCCGCAGCTCCGGGTCGTCGGCGACCGCGCCGGCGTGAGCGTCCAGCACGACCCGATACGCCAGGTCGCCCGTCGCCAGCGGCGGGTCGTCCCTGTCCAGGTAGCACGCGCGCGCCCGCGACCACAGGCCGTCGGCGGCGACGATCAGGTCCGCGCGCGCCCGGGTGCCGGACTGCGTCGTCAGCGCCGGGCCGTCGGCGTCCTCAAAGTCGATGTGCCGGACCCGCTCGCCGAGCCGCAGGCGCACGCCGAGGGCCCTGGCGCGCTCGCAGAGCGAGAGCTGCAGGTCGACGCGGTGCACGTCGACAAAGGGCGCCCGGTACCGGGCCCGCATGGTCTTGTCAAAGTCCGCCTCCCTGGCGAGGACCCGGCCCGAGTACCGGTGGACGACCAGCTCCGTCGGCTCCGACGCGGATGCCCAGAGGCGGTCCGGCAGGCCCAAAGTGGTTGCAAGCTGGGTCCAACAGTTCAACCCTATGTATGAACATGAACCCTAAGATGATGTCCCGCGCGGATGGGACGCCCGGCAACTTCCTGATGTATGTTGCATCCCCGGAGATCCCCCACACACCAAGCCGGGGCGTCCCACGGGGTTGGTGTAGTGTTACTACTACCCGTAACTAGTATAGCTAAACTTACCTACTACGCACACATTGGGTGGGCGTTGGACGCCACTGGTTTTGGTCCCTGGTGGGCGAGCGCGTACTACACGGACTGCCCGGAATGTCCGAGGGCTCTTTGGATCTTCCGATCTCGGCGCGACTCGCGGGGTGGTGTGGCATCATCTGCCGACTTGTTCGGCAATAGTCGGGAACTCAGCCCGGCAAGTCACCGCCGTTGATACTCATTGTCCTGTCTCTTTCGAACACCAGCCCTTCTCCAACATCACACCATCCCAACGCGGCTTGACAGCATCGAACAGATTCTCTCTTTTGACCTCATTCCATGTGGCCACTGCCGTACCTATCCTCTGATATCCTCTCCCTCCACTCCCAGCCCAGCCCAACCCAACCCAACCCAACCTCAACCTCAACCCCGCACGATGGCGCCCAAGGGTCCGTACAAGCTGGTCACGGTCAACACCGCCCCCGAGCGGGCGAAGCGGCTCGTCGGGCGAGTCGTCGAGGAGCTCAAAGACCGCTACACCATCGTGCACGTCGCCAACTGCGAGAGTAATGAAACCTGCTCTTTTTGCAAACCTCCCCCCAACCCAGCCCGAAGATGGACTTTGGGAATCATGCTAACAACCCACCCCCCCCTTTAGAGATTGAGGAAGTCGAAGGCAAGGTGAAGGAGCACCAGCCAGATATCCTTGTAAGCCATCATCTCGTTGAGTTTTTATTTGATTTTTCTTTTCTTTTATTTCCGGGAGATAGATCCAGCTCTTCTAATGTGACTCTAGTTCTGCGCTTCCATGTGGACGGCGGAGGAGGCGGACCAGATCCTCACGACGGCGAGGGCGCTGAGGCCCGGCATCAAGACGCATGCGATCCCCCACGGCCTGCAGGTCGAGAGGGGCCCCGATGCGATTGTCGAGCACTTGCTCGTAAAGGTTCCCGAACTTCTTGAGGAGTAGTTGAGTGGTTGAGTCGTTGAAGGGTTGTGGTCATCAAGTGTAGTACTCGATGCCAATCTTTTTTTTTTTCGAGATACGATAGAGACACCGATTCATTCTCACAACCAAAGGTGACTTTCGCCAACATTGAGTGAGCATTACTAATTACTCACATCTTTTTGGCGGTCATGGTTGTGCTTTTCATATCTCACCATGTGAACATCTCACTCGTACTCATCAACTCACACACGAAAAAATATGTCATGAGTAAAACAGCAAAGCCAAGACACTCATCAATGAGCAGAGTATCAGGTCTATTTCCTCTAAATGACAGTCCATCTACATTTATATGAAAAAAGACCCTCATGCCCCTGACCCATCAACTACAGTCCCCCGGCCCCTTCACTGCTCGTTCTCAAAGACGTTGACGAGCGTGCCGATGTGAGGCAGGATCTCGACCCTGAACTCGTCGCCGTGCTTCAGCGTCACCTTGGGCTTGCGGCCCAGCCCCACGCCGGCGGGCGTGCCGGTGATGATGACGGTGCCGGCGGGCAGGGTCGTGCTCTGCGACAAGAAGCTGATGATCTTTGGGACGTTGAAGATGAGGTCGCTGGTTGCCGTCGAGCGTCAGTTTTATGTGTGAAGAGTCAAGACCCTTGGGATAAGACGAAGGGGATGAAGGGAACGAAGGGGATGAAGGGGATGGAGAGAACGAAGGCGACGAAAAGCCACTTACTCGATACCGCTCTCCTGGAGAACGTCACCGTTCCAAAGCCCGCGCATTTTCAGCTTGCTCGGGTCCGGGATGAGGTCCTTGGACACGAGAGTCGGGCCTGCGCGACACGGGTGTTAGTAGACAGACCGAGACCACACGGTAATATGAATGACAAAAACGTCAACACCGAAAGTGTCTCAAGAGAGGCCAAGACTAGGTAGGTAGGTAGGCAAGGGACTCACCCAGCGGACACGAGCCGTCGAACCCCTTGGCGAAGCACCACTGCGACTGGTTCAGCTGGTAGGTCCGGCTGGACACGTCGTTGCAGGCGGTGTAGCCCAGGACGTAGTCCATGGCGTCCGCCTCGGCCACGTTCTTGGCCGTCCGGCCCAGCACGACGGCCAGCTCGGACTCGTAGTCGCCGCAGTCGTCGGCCTGCGTGAGGTGCGGCAGGACGGTGGGCGCCGGCCACGGGTCCGCCAGCGCGGTGCTCGGCTTGCTGTGAGCGTGAGGTTCAGCAAAGGCATCGATTCATCAAGTCACAGGTCATCAAGTCACAAGTCCACTGGTTTCCCTCGAGGAGATGAGCTACGGGGGGGGGGCGTCTTACAAAAATACGGTGGGCACGTCCGGCAGGGCAACGCCCACCTCTTTCGCGTGCTGGACGTACTGCCCGCGAACACACGTTGGTCAGCCTCCTGTGTGTAGGTGTCCGTCCGTTGGCCGACAAACTCACGTTCAGACCGATGCATCGGATGGTCCCGACCTCGTCGGCAGAGACGGGCGAGAGGACGCGGTCGATGACGGCGCGCTGGTCCGTCTTGGAGCCCGGCGCGAGGACGCTGGACCCGGACCACACCGCGACCTTGACCTCGTCGCCGTTGCGCACCGCGACGCCGACGTCGACCGAGGCGGACTCGGGCTCGCCGATGAGGATCTTGCTCGGGTCGGATCGCGGGACGAACCGCACGAGGCCTTGTATACACCGTCAGCGATGCGCCGGTGAGCGTGAAAACACACGGGGGGGGGAGGGGTTATGCGTAGTAAAGTAAAGAGCCACTACGCACGAGAGAAGGGTGCCGAAGCCATCTTGTTTGTGTGGTGAGTCGTGAGGTGTGCCGAAGATGGAGGTGTGTGAAGAAGGTAATAATGAGTGAGTGTCGTGAGTGTCGTGAGAGATCAAAACTCAAAAAGTGAACCTCCCCTCCTCAAAAAGACGAAAGATCAGATGAGATTGAGAGATCAAAATGAATGGAATCCTCCTGTCTCCTGTCTCCAAGCTTAGGTCCCTCCCCCCTCCAACCCCCCACGCAAGTGCCGAAAGCTCGGAGGTCCGGAGAGCTGAGAGTTCACGCCCAGACTCCTATGGCGCCTGTGCTAACTGCACATCCGCCCTCTGCCATTGGCTCGTTATGGCTTGACACATTGTTTGCCGACGGAGAAGCCGGGGTTAAGGGGGGGAGGCAGCTCGAGGGGAAATTGTGGGGGAAGAAGCTGAGGATGAGGGGGAGGGAGAGTGAGAGAGTGAGGGGTTGATGTTTCGGCGGTTCATGGGCCGATCATCGCCGGGCCCGGTTCTCGGTTCTCTGTCTTTTGTCTCTGTGTTGCCGCGGTAATACTTGATGAACGGCTTCGTTGGTGGCCTGATTTGAGACGTGTTGAGTATTATCAAGTTGTCCGTTGTCGGAATGAACCTCCTCATCCGGTCACTCACTCAGTCAGTCACTCACTCAGTCAGTCACTCACTCAGTCAGTCAGTCACTCAGTCAACCATTAGAGCCGAGGAAACTCGTCTTGGCCGGAGAACCCTCAATTGCGAGTCATTCACAAAGGACACCCCCTAAAGTCCCAGCTGCTTGCTCTAATACAAACACAACCGAGCAACGAACCTCTCATATAATTAACATATCATAACTACCGTGAGAGAGGCATCATGTCCGAGGGACAACAGCCCCATGGCGGCGAATACCGCCAGCATCTGCCAGACATCAGCACGCCGCGCTTCACAGCGATGCGGAGCCAGAATGCTCACGAGTACGCAAAGGCCTTCAAGGAGGGCGGCAACCCGCCATGGCTGCACGCCCTGTATCTCCACTGGCGCAACCTCTTCAAGGAACCCTACACGGGCATTACCACGGACGGTAGGTAGTATTATCCGTTATTAGGGGCTCTATTCCAAGTTTTTGATGTTTTGAGGGCGGGGGGCATGGGGCGAGGAGGCGGCGAGGAAAGACGGAACTGACAGATCTGGCCAGGCACGGTGAAGCGCGACTTGTTCCAGCTCGCGGATGAAGGCATCCCCATCCAGGACATGGTCGACGCCGCCGACGCCCTCCTATCACAGCTCGACGACGGCCAGAAGTCGGTCCTCTCGTACCACGTCGACTCGCCCGAGTGGCGCTCCTGGTCGAACCCGGAGTTCCTCCTCAGCGACAAGGGCCTGCGCCTCGACGAGGTCGGCCCGGCCGTGCGGGACGGCATCCTGAGGGTCCTCGAGACGACGCTGTCGCCCGAGGGCTACGCCAAGGCGCGGGCCGCCATGCGCATCAACGGCTTCCTGGGCGAGCTGGTCGACGCGCCCTCCGTCTGCAACGAGTACTCGTACAACTTTGTCCTCTTTGGCGGGCCCTCGACCACCCGGCCCTGGGGCTTCTCCTTCTACGGCCACCACCTGTGCCTCAACGTCTTCCTGTACCGCGGCCAGATGGTCGCCTCGCCGTGCTTCACCGGCGCCGAGCCGAACCTCATCGACGAGGGCCCGCACGCCGGCACCCGCATCCTCGAGCCGGAGGAGCGGCTCGGCCTGCGGCTGATGCAGTCGCTGCCCGCGGACCTCCGGCACCGGGCGCAGACGTACGCGCTGCTCAGGGACCCCGCGATGCCCCGGGGCCGCTGGAACCACGACGACCAGAGGCACCTCTGCGGCGCGTACCGCGACAACCGCGTCGTGCCGTACGAGGGCGTCGTCGTCGCCGACATGGGCCCGGAGCAGCAGCGGCTCGTCGTCGCCGTCCTCGAGCAGTACCTCGCCTACCTGCCGCGCCGGGCGAGGGAGGCCCGGCTCGAGCACGCCCGGTCCTTCTTCCGCGAGACCTACTTCAGCTGGATCGGCGGCTTCGGCGACGGCGACGCCTTCTACTACCGCATCCAGAGCCCCGTCGTCCTCGTCGAGTTCGACCACCACTCGGGCGTCTTCCTGACCAACGCCGAGCCCGCCAAGTTCCACATCCACACCCTCCTCCGCACACCCAACGCCGGCGACTACGGCATGGCCCTGAGGCCGCTGATCCCCGGCGTCGAGCAGGATTTCGTGTGGGAGGGGTAGATAATATCGAATGGGGGGATGACTGTAAATAGTAACAGACTTGGAGTGTAACGTTGGGAGTATTAATAGCACATCAACGTCGAACTCACGATCCATGGACCATGCACGTTCCGTTTCGGATGGGAAATGAGTAATCATGACTGGGATCGAGCCCTCGCATGATGGGGACCGAGGTGCTGCTCATGCGGTATTATTCATTATCCTGCAACTAACTGCATGGGGGAAGATGACTGTGACTGCTCAAGATAAGAACTAATAGCCTACCCAGGTAGGTATTATCTTGAACTCCACTCTCTTCCAGTCCCCCGGTTTGAAAAGCCACTACCCATCGACGATTCACTAAGATTGGACATGTACTTGAACTCTCATCCCTCGATTCCCTCCAGAGACCGCCGTCAGCGGACTTCACTTTTGTCGTCCTGAGATAATAGTAATACCCCCTAGGGCCGCTATTACGACACTGCAGTTCTGGCATCCAGCCGCCACATGTATAGCTGAAAAGGGAATACTTCACTCATAGCCCTGGGAAGTGAAAGTTGCGTTTCGAGCCACTCACCCAACTCCAGTGACAATCTATTAATCTGTCTATCCCTGGCTTTCTCCCTTTCTCACACCGAGCCGGCCCCCCCCATCTCACCACATCACTTACACACATCTCTTTTCTTTTCTCCAGGAGGCTGTCATGGACTGATGTAATACGCCTGTAATACCCCTGTAACTACGCAACTAGATCCTGCCAGGGCCCAGGACTTGACCAGTCAAGACTTGAACTTCCCATCCCGCACGTTCTCATCCTCTCGCTCTTCTCCCGCGCCCTGGGACCTGGAGGCCAAATCTGGGACACCCATCCCCTCGTAGGGCCCCTGTCTCTCGGTCGGTGCCGCAATCCCACAGTCGCCCTATGCAGTGTGACCGAGCTAGCTTAGCTAGCTAGGTACCTAGGCAGGACAAGCCCACCGCCCACCGCCCGCGTCAGCTAATCTCTGCTAGACCCCTGTTCCGTGATAGGGCTCTTGGTGTCTGCAACCACGGCTCCCCCGTCTCCCCCGTCTCCCTGGATTCCATGTGTAAGCGAACAGCAGGCTGCATTGCGGCACGGTCACCGGATAAGCAGGGCATTGGCTCGCGAGTCGTAGGGGGAGGCCCGAGGCAGAGGAACGACGCCAACTTCCAACAGCTTCTCGTTCACCCACCACCCTTGCCCAATCACCCCCCCCCCCCCAGACCCTGCTTCTGGGGGCCGTTGAAGCCGTTGGAACCGTCGCTTGTCTGCCTTACGGGCCGGGCTGGGCCAGCTCCCCCCCCCCCCTTCCCTCCCCCTTCCCAAGTTTCCCCCCTGCCAGTCACGCCGGAAAAAGGCAAAAGGGAACTCCGCTAACCAGGAATCGGAAGCACGGCCGATATCTTCTTCACCGGGGCCCCGGGGGGTAGGGGGGTGGTGGTTCACGTCTCTTCCAGGCGCAGCAGCAGCAGCAGCACGTTTGGGGTCAATGACATCCGACGAGGATGGATCTTGGCGGGTGAAATGAGGATCATGGAGACGGTGACTCCGGAGGGGGGGGGAGCGGGGGGGGAGGGGGCACTTGTGCAACTATCTCTAGAGTACAGAGTAGCAGGTCTCCCTCGTGGCGAGACCTCAGACCACAAGTCGTCATCTCGTCACAAGCTCGGTGCGGCACTGGTGCGGGTTGTGAGGCTGTGTCATCTCTGGCTAATACCTACTCGGGGTATCTTCGCCGATGGCGTTTCCGTCGTTGTCGTCGTCTCTTGAGAACGGTTGCGAACCCGTCAATGGTCATTCCTGAAGCTCTCGTCGTCGCTCCGGGTTTTTTGTATTTGAACTGTCCTTTTCCTCCTCTTCTTGTGATTCTCTCTCACTCCCTCATTATCTCTTTCTTTGTGACCGTCAGCGCAGTCAACAGTTGGCTTCGGTAGCATCTTTTGATAACACAACCTTTTCGAATCATCTCTTGTTCAAGCTACAGTTTTTCAAGTTTTGATCGCCGCCAGCACAACTGCGCGCTCACCTCCTATTTCTCAAAACACAACTTGTCACGCCTCGAGTATAAATCCTTCACCATGACGAAGGATACCATCTTGCCAATCCATGCGGCAGCTCCCAGTGAACCGGCCCCTCGACGCTCTTCCGGCCGCACCATCCTGATCTCGGTGGTCACTTGCGTCTTGATCCTGTCGCTCTTCAACTACGGAAGTCTCGTCTCAACGGTACGTCCACCTACCCATACATAGTCTTTGGTTTAATTACTTTCCATGTCCTGTAGGGAAGTATCGTGCTGACCTTGAAGCAGATCAACAAGGGCCTGGTGGGCTGCAAGGGCGAGTACCACGACCTGAAGTACTCAGACCCGATGCCTAACCTTTCCCAAGATGCCAGCGAGACTACGGCAACCGCATTCCGCCAGTCCGAGGTGGACTCGGACACGAGTACCCAGGACTCCCTGTTCCTTGCTCGTCGGAACGGGGGCTCGTCTCAAGAGAGCACGGCTGTCTCCACCGATGGCCGCTCTGGATACAACCGACGTGAAGAGACGGACGGGCGCTCCGGTTACAACAGTGTGACTGACGGCCGTTCCGGCTACAACCGCCGAGAAGAAGAGGATGGACGTTCCGGTTACAATAGTGACACCGATGGACGTTCCGGCTACAACCGACGTGAAGAAACAGACGGACGTTCCGGCTACAACAGCGTCACTGATGGACGCTCTGGATACAACCGACGTGAAGAGACGGATGGACGCTCCGGCTACAACAGCGCCACTGATGGACGCTCTGGTTATAACCGCATCATTTGATTTAGAGACACTGTAGTTACTTGGGATTCGAGATTAATTGAGCGCAAGCTCTAACTGTAGACAGCATGGCCATGGAGCAGCTTTGGTTGAAGTTTTGACGGGTTGTTATCGTCAAAGACACCTTGCTTTAAATTTTATAACTCTTCAAGTCAGACCCCATCTTGAAGTCATGCATCCTGTTGACTGGTGTTTCAATAGGTAAAGTGTTTGAATAAGGTGTTTGGGTAACAAGATGAACCACATTGACGGGGTTCGGATTGACACTCAAATCAACCCTTGGGAGGTGTGAGTCGTAAACATTGAGCCTCTTGAAGATAGGTACACAAAGACAAATAGAGGCTTCCAAATGCATTTGCAAGTGTATCTTTCTCTCATCCCTCTAAAACTCAGTTCTAGCCCCTGCTTTCCGAAGTATCTCAGCTGCCTCCGGGTTCCCTTTTCCCTCGGCCAAGTTGAGTCGGGCCAACTGGTAGGCTGTAAGACCCTTGGCATCTGTCTTGTCTTTGTCTACACTGACATCCCCGTCCCAGTTCTCTGAACAGAGCTCTCTGACGATGGCGTTCCGGCCGTGTAAAACTGCCAGATGCAAAGCTGTCCAGCCGTAGTCGTCTGCGTCATTGACATATCGAGCCAGGGTTGTCTTCGGGCCGTCCCCGCTGAATAGGTGAGTGTTTCCCGCCATGACAGCCCAGTGCACAGGTAGTCTGCCATGAAAGTCTTTTGCCTTCCATACATCCTCTGGGACGCCGAAGCTCTTTAGTTCATCGGCATTCCGGCTGAAAAAGGCAAGAGATTTGTGGTTACCGTTTGCTGCCGCAATATGCGATGGAAACGCCCCGTCAGCACCTTGGACATCGAACCTTGGCCTTGGGCGAACCATATTAATGAGTAGCAAGATGACCGATCGATCTCGGAAACCACAAGCATAGTGAAGTGCCGTATGTCCTCGGAAGTCTTTTGCCTCAACATCCGCGCCACGACCAATGAGATAATCAACCATATGACTGTTTCCTGTTCTGAGAGCATGATGGAGAGGCATCAAACCAAAAGTGTCCGGCTGATTGATCAAATGGCCAATGTTCCCGCATAGATCTGGATTCCCATCTGGTTTCATCGCTTCCCGGTGTAGAATCGAGACACTGCTGTGAGGGAAGACGTAGTCCAATGGCCCCAAAGATTCCGTTCCATTAGGACTAGAAGGCTGTGTGCCGAATATCTCGGATTTTAGATCTTCGAGAAATTTCATGTTCCGTCCTTGTACCTTATAAAGACTCTCCAGCTGGTCAAACATTGCGCAATGTTTCAAGGCTCGCAAGGATTCCAACACGTTTCCTCGATGAGAACGGAAGTCGGGGTCTGTTCGATCCTCAGCGCACATTGACGAGGACTCGACTTCTACGTCTTCAGCATGGTCGACAAGAAACGCGAACAAATGTTGAAATAATGCTTTTCTGGGCCTTGCGTTGGAAAATCTTTCGAATCTTTCGCGAACCAGACGACCTAGGCGATGGTAGTCCATTGCGTTCAGTCGCCTCCAGTTCCTCTCCTTTCGGGCTTGAATCTTTTGGTCGCGCGACGATTCGAACATGTCGTATGGTAGCGGCAGCTTGTCCTCGAGACTGATTGTCAGGACGACACTCAAAGTAACTTCGTGTTCGAGGCCTAGTTCAAGATTGGTGATAGATCCTATGATATCATCAAGGTGCTGGTTTTTGCAAGCGCCATCACCCTGGTGATAAATGAACACATCCAGCCACGAATCAAACTTTGCAAGGGGGGTACTGGTCTCGGTTGGACCCCTTACTGGAGTTTGAAGTGTTTTTGCAGCGGAGAAAAGAAAGTGGAAGAGAAGGTCCTTTGCGTAAAGAACATCGAGGGCATCTCGCGTCTCGATGGCCCAGTGCCCACTCCGAGAAGTTCCGGGGTAAAGACCTATGTCAATTCCAAACTGTCGCTCTGCCAGTTGGCTTTCGGTGGTCGTCTGTGATTGAGAGTTATACCCGACTACCCTGTTTTGGTCGAATGATTTTTTGAAAGGGCCCGGCTGAAGAGTTGAAGTCTCCCTTGCGTGGAACATCAACCGCCATGCTTTGGGGGCCCAGGCTTCCAAATCTCGTACAAGTTCCTCTCTCGTCTTGGCGTCCGATGGGCACAAGATCTTCAAGCTGGCGGGGTGAATCTTGTCGCGTAGCCAACTGTCGTTCTCGGAATTGAGGTGTTCGAAATCACTAGCGCTCTGGGCGACCTCGTGCTCTTTGTCCCTTCCTGTGGCAGTATATGTCCAGAGGGACAACACAGCGTCCAGATCATCCGCCATGACTTTCCACGACGACAACTTAGTATCATACACCATCTTGAGTTGAAACCCCATAGTGTCATTCGACTCGGCATTCGGCGTTATACCTTTGTAAAAGGTTTTCACGTCCCATAGAAACGTATTACAATCTGTCGTATCAGGGCCCACGGGGAAGAAGACAGTCAAGATCTTCTCCATGGCTGTTGCAAGGTTCAAAGGTATCTTGGATGAATCTTTTTGGAAATTGGCGAGCTTGGATAGCTCTCGTCGGACATCAAGCAGCTTGGAGGAATGTCTCACTGGCCCGTGAGGATCGTTGCAGGACTTGAAGGGATGGTACTCGGAGTCCTTGCCAGTAACAATGTTCCAAGATCCAGGACTATTGCGAGATTCAGTCTGCGTGTCTTTGCTAGCCTTTGCCGATGTGGTCGGCCTTTTTTCCCCGGGCCGGCCATCATCCAGAGATTGAAGATTGGTGGATTTGTTCTGGGTTTCGGAGGCATCGTGTGCTCCCGAGTTATTATGTCGCTCTTTGATGAGTTTCCACGCCAACCAGTCGATCTCGTGTCCGGGGAGGAGTTTCGCTTTCTCGATCGAGCTTGCGAACCCAGGTCGGACCAGGGCTCTGGTCACAGTCATCAGGCCGACGGCGCCGAGTTGCGCCAGTGATGCTGCCGCGTTCATTGCTCTGAGGCCAACGAACTGAGTGATGAACCCGGCAAGACTGATGACAACGCCGATGGTTGTTTTGAATTGAAGCTTTTTGATGTCTTTTCCCTTCTCAAAGTCCCTTCCACGGCGTGAGGTAATGAAGGATGTACGAGGAGAGGACGGAAAGGTAGCAAACGACTCAAAAATTTGATCGTTGACGGTTTGTCCCTGCTGCAGCCAGTAGATATGGATCTGATAGTCTGAACTGGCTTCGTAACGCTGCTCATTCGTGCTGCTCTCGACCACATGAGCACACAATAGCAGCCCTGTGACCAGTAGCACAGTTCCGCCGGCCGCAAGCGGGAAAGCGTGATCGAATGCGGCCTTTTCGTCTTTTTTGAAATCGTCTCGGACGTACGAGGGCCCGTAGGTGATGACCCCGAAGAGGGTCACAACAAACAACTGAAGGAGAACTCCCATGATTGCAACCGATCGGATGGAGGTGCGGCTACGGCTCTCCGAAAGGTTCAAAGATATGTTGGGTGCCTCGAGTCCTGTGTTGCGGATGACGATTATGGACCTGGGGCCTGGGTGTGATGCATCTTCAGGATTCTCTTGAGTCGCCTCTTCAGGCTCCTCGAAAGGTTCCACCGAAGGTTGGACGGCATTATTGTTCCGGTTCGTGTGCGAAGCATTCGCATGTTGATGAATGCTTCCCAATTCAAGGGAGACCTCGGGCGCTTCTGACATCGGACCTATGGAACAAACTGTCATTAGCACGATGCTACTGTTTGATATAGATCAAACCCGCCTCATGCATACTGACCTCTGCCTCGACGGAACCAGGGACGAATTCGACTCAGGTTGCGCCGGACCGCAGTTGACCTTGCGACTGGAGGTATCCGGTCCTCGTTCTGGACAGACGCAACCGGCCCCTCGGGAGATTCGGTAGGAACTTCGCCATTGCTTCCGATGTTTTCGTTGCTGTCGGACCCTTCTTACAGTTAGCATCCCAGATCTCGAGTAACAAGAGAAGCTCTTCTCCGCGAACCTTTAGTTTTCCCCTCTGGGAAAAGGAGACCAGCCGCCACTGCTTGCTTCAGTGTTTTGAACTCGAACTTGGGCAGCGCCCCCGTGCCGTTGGCTCCCTCCGCCTCCGAGTCTGCCGCCTTTGTAGACTGAGGAACAAGACAGATGTACTCCCATACGGGAGCCACTCCCTGACACCGCACAATGCTCTCTCCGTTGTACATCTCGCACACTTCGCGCGAGGTCGAAGACATGAGCTCCATCTCGGCGACCGACATGTTCTCCTTGGCGCGGCCGATGACGGCCTTGAGGCGCATAGGACCCCCCACGCGGATCGCGCTCACGACGATGGTGATGACGCCCAGGGGGGCCATCGCCAGCGCGACGCAGTCTGCCCATCCGAGGGACTGGCTCATGAACTGCATCGTCACGCGCTCGCCGAAGAGAGCCAGGAGACTGCGGAGCGTGAGTTCAGCGTCTGATGAAGGGGAGGCAAAAGAGGTTCTCGACTCACGGGGCAAGATCGGAGAAGAGGTTGTTTGAGAAATCATCCAGCCCACCGGCAGCCTGCGCCGAAGCCAGAAGCGCCATGAGGACGAGACATCTCCATTGTGAACGAGGTGCCATAGCGCGCTAGGTCACGAGTCTCGATCCGTGGCGGAAGAGTCGTAAAGGTTTGGCTCGGGGAGTTAATTTCGCGTGTACAGTAAAGGGGAGTAAGTGATTGTCAGTGACGTCGATTGTGAAGAGTTGAGGAGTCGTTTTCAAGTTCAGGAACGATATTCTTAGGTAGAATGAGATAATCAACTCACGTCTTTAGAGAGTTAAGAGAGGGGGAGCCGGGGAGGGCATGTTGAAGAGCAAAAGACAGCCTGCTGCGCGCAGAGCCTGTTCCCATGCGGTCATCACTGCAAAGTCCGGACCGCTTTGGGGCAGGACATTCGATGTTGTCTGCTGCGCAGTCCTTTTCTATAGACTATTGACACTTGTATCCTATTCTAACTGGCCGAGACTAACTAGGTGCGGCCGCCATGCAGCCACAACTTTGAACTGCCCACCGATTGACGCGGGTCAGGCAATGATTGGGTCCTGGTTACGAGGTTGCATACATCTGGCGCCCTCAGTCGAGCTTCATGCAGTCATCCAGCAGGCATTGCGAGAGAATACCCCTGCTTGGCACATTCCTCGACCCAGTGATGTTGGGTTAGGTGGCGGCGCTCTGTCATCTGTTCTAACTTCTGCAGATATTAAGTAGATTGACTGCACCCGGTCACCAACAGCGTGGGGAACGAAGTGAGTCTAAGTATCCTTTAAGTTGTTAATTGCATCTCGCTTGATATGATACTTGAGCCTTGAGAGACCTTTATTTCTTCTTCAACCCGTGACGGAAGAACTCTCCAGCTTCACCAGGCAAGACTTGGGCTTGGTAAACAACCCCTCGACAAGCCCGTCATCCCTCAACGCCTCGGGCAGCCTCGCGAACGCCAGGTGCCAGACCAGCAGCGTGAGGATCAGCCTGAGCTCCAGATACGCCAGCCGCTTGCCCCAGCAGCCCCTGCTAAGGAAGGGCCCGGCCCTGTTGTCGAACCCGACACCCGCACCGGTCCCGCCGCCGTCCTCGTCGTCGGCGCGCAACCACCGCTCGGCGTGGAACTCGCCGGCGGGGAACCGGCTGCGGGACCAGTCGCCGACGCCCTCGCCACCGCCGCCGCCGCCGCCGCCGCCGGACGTCTTCCGCGACGTCTCGCTGCGCCTCGCCTCCTCGACCTCGACGCCGGGCAGGGTGACGGTCGGCCCCGTCAGCAGGAACAGGATTGTAGTGCCCTTGGGGACGACGTGTCCCAGCACCGTCATGTCGCGGAGCGCCTGCTTCGTCACCCCCGGGGCCGGGCTGCACAGGCGGAGCGTCTCCTCGATGAAGGCGTCGAGGTAGGGCACCCGCGCCCCGACGATCTCGTCCGCCGTCGGCGCCCGCCCCCGCTCGCGGGCTTCGGGGTGGGCGGCCCGCAGGGCCCCGCGCAGCCTCGACTGGGCCTCCTGGTTGTCCCCAAGGTACTTGACGGCGAAGCACAGCGTGCTTTGCATGGAATCCTGCCCGCCGGCGAAGTACCCCCACAGCATGTCGTTCAGCCGCGGGGAGTCGAAGACGGGTCGTCGCCCGTCGCTGTCGGCGGCGGCGATCTCGCGGGAGACGACGTAGTCCGCGGCCGAGGTGAACCTTTCCTTCTCCTCCTCCTTCTTCTTCTCGGACGAGCCGCTCCGTGACAGCTGCTTCTCGACGGAGCGGTCGATGTGGGACTGGACGAATGCCCTCTTGGATTCGTAGGCCCGGCGGATCGACGGGCGGAGGTTATTCACGGCGTGGAAGACGGTCGGCATCCCCGACACGAACGCCCTGTTGACGCTGAGGTTGATGGCGTAGAGGACGGAAATCAGCTCCGGGTTCTCCACGGGCGGGAACTCGGCCACCGCCGGTACGGGCCCGTCGCCCACGCGTCTGACGTCCCCGGCGTTCCGGATGGTGTTCAGCCGGCTCGTGGTGTGGCTGTCTTCCTCTGCGATCCCGAAGGCGGCTGTCGTCATGATGTCGTACGTGAAGCCCTCCAAGTCCTCGGCCGCGTCGAACGGCAGCCCATCGGCCAGAACAGCCTTGAGCTTCCACAACCTGATGAAGTTGACGACTGTTTTATACGACGCGGGCGCGGATACCTGTATTATGTGTCTGTCAGCACTGGAATGGGCCTCGACACGAGAGTGTGTGTGTGTGAGTGAGAGAGAGAGTGAGTGAGAGAGTGAGTGAGAGAGTGAGTGAGAGAGTGAGTGAGAGAGTGAGTGAGAGAGAGGAGAGTAAGTGAGAGGAGAGTAAGTGAGAGGAGAGTGAGTGAGAGGGAAGTGAGTGGGAGAGAGAGTAAGTGAGAGAGAGAGTAAGTGAGTGAGAGAGTGAGTGAGAGGAGAGAGAGTGATAGAGAGAGTGATAGAGAGAGGAAGCAAGGGACCGACTCACACGATGCAGGAAGCTCGGCGTCATCAAGTCCTTGGTGAGGAACTTGGCATCCTTGAAGGAGGGATGGAAGTCCTCCATGGCGATGAAATGCTCGGGAAGCACCCCCCGCCACGCCTCGTTGTTCACGGGGCCCCGGCCGAGGTCCCTGCTGCGCTTCGTCATGAGGTCGCGGGCCTCGCGGTAGTCCGCGACGACGACCTGGGCGTCCTGGAGCGGGCCCGGGAAGTACTGCGCGATCGGCGTCTCGTGCCGGGCCAGCAGGTCCGTGAAGAACGTGACCCAGAACCCGCCGGCCTCGTCGAGCCGCGCGAAGTACGGCGCATCCCCCAGGAGACGCGCGGCCGAGTCCTTGTTGCACGGGATCCCGGGAATGGGCCTGGGCAGCAGGCGGAGGTAGACGAGGCGGAGGAACGCGGCCACTGCGACGGCGGCGACAGCAGCAGGTGCGAGGAATCCGGCCATGACGTTTTCAAGGTCCCGGAGGGGGGGGGGGGCGGACATTCGTTGTTTGCGTGCGTCGTTGTCTTGTTTCTTGTTCTTATGGAAGTGTTATCATTGTGCGATGGTTCTCCTTTATAATTATATCGGCGTGTCGGTAATTAGCAACACACACGTAAGCATGGGTGGATCGTGTCAGCAGGCGGGGCAAAGGATCACCCAAGACACGCGCCTAGTGTATTAAACAGTAAGCACTAAAGTGCAAGAGAAGGGAGGAGGGGGATGGGGGGGGATGCCGGACGGCGGTCATGTAGGTTAGGGACACATCGGACGGACGGACGGACAGACGGACGGCGCAGGCCCCGATCTGATACCCCGGACACGGCACGGACGGAAGATCCACTAATTACCCCCGGCGAATCGGTGCCCCTCAGGGACGGAGAGGCTTCTGATTACGGCGGACTTGTTGGCGTGCAGCGACCCGGCTGCCCAGCATATCGGCATGTACAGCAGAGTGCGAGCCAATGATGCATCTTCCAGGTCTCTGGTAAACTGGATGATTCCTTTGATGAGTCATCGGGGTGCTCGACGAAACGATCTCGTAGTCAACGTCGAAATGGAGAAGGCGATCGGTAAATATACCCCTCTAGCATGGGGGACAAGACCTGTTTTAATATTCTATAACAGCTCAACCCCCATTCGATAACCAGGGAAGACAAATATCGTCGTATTCTTAACCATAAACCATGTCGACTAGGGATCAGACGATGGTATTTTTTTGACTCGTTTTTATGCGCGGTCCAACCACACACGCCCTCGATCCTTACCAACTAGTATTTAGTGTCACAAGGAAGTCCATGTATATTTCAGCTCGCTGATTCATTCCTCTCACGTGCTTATTCACATGCCATCATGTATTTAACAGTATCTCTTTTTGTTACCTATTATTATAATAGGATAAGCATCTTTTACCCTAAATCTCCTATACCTTACTATATACTCTAACTTATAACAGTTATAAGCCTAGTTTTACTTACTATTATACGCTATACTATAATACTCTATTATTTACTACCTTTAGAGCACTTTTTAAACAGTCTACTGTCTGCTAAAATGACTGACTATTCTATTAACCTCTTCTTAACAGTTAAGTTAACAAGCTAATGCAACTAGCTAACCTAGTACTAGGTACTAAAATCTCAGTATTAAGGACTAGGCGTATAGGCTCTTGTTAACCCTAACCTACCTAATATCCCTTCTAATAACCTTACTAAGGAAGGGATCCTAACAATTAAGTTCTAAGTAGCTAAAAAACAAGCTACTAAGGATATATAATATAAGGGTACTCTTGCATCCTACTACTAAGACAAAAAGGTATAGGAATTAGCTCCTACTCCTACTAATAGCTCTAAGAAACCTCCCTTTATACACATAGAGCCTACTAGATCTATTATCTTACAAGTAGATATCTTAGAGGATTAGAATATTACTGTTAAAACTTATAGTATAATAGCTCTAGTCTACGCTTAATAAGTTAAAAGTCTCTACGCTATACTTAACTAGATAACTAAGACTGTAAGCGTTACTCTCCTTATAACTGCATACCTTAAGGCAAGCACTAATAGCAAAGCTATAGTCTAGAGGACCCTTTGTTATCTTAAAGCAAACCTTACACCTAATAACCTTAGCACTCTCTCTACTGTTAGAGAGGAGTATTAATAAGTTCTTAAATATATAAAGGGAGGAGTTAACCCTACACGCTAGTATAAGGACTAGTAAGCAGCCTACCTTTAAGCTTATATATATAACATTCCTAAGGTCTAGGGTAAGCTTGTAGCAAAAGACTTCCTAAATACAGTTTAAGTTAAGTTAAACCTAACCTAGGGAGAACATATATATAAAATACTAGTTAAAAACCTTAAGCTTAGTCACCCTACTCTATCTATATTAAAGCTAGGATAAATCTTTAGTGTTATAACTTATAATAACCCTTCTAGGAAGAGCCCTTTCTACTCTAGGGCTTATTTAACACTTACTAGTTAATTAGATAAGCATATACCTAACAATTCTGCTAGCAATAAGCTAGAAATTAAATACCTATATAGTTACTCCTATAAGTAGTAGATTTAAGAATATAACTACCTATACTTTACCCTTATAGGCTAATACTATAGCTAACACACTCCTAATATCTCTAACACCTAGCAGAATAAGATTTAAAAGGAAACTATAGACAGTAAGTAGAAATTATCCTATAAAAAGCTAATTTTAAAGAAATAGTTAAAACCTAATAGAACTCTCCTTCCCTTTAAGCCTAAATTAATTAACTAAAACTAAATCTAAAACCCTCTAAAAAACGCTAAGGACCTAGGCTATCCTAGAAGCATTATTGCTGTTACTATCTAACCCCTTCCCCTTCCTAAGAGCCTACACACAATCTTTAGTATAGCTCTTATCAGCTCCTATCCTCTTTCTAAGAGCACTATTATAGACACCTATAGAGCAGTCTACCTTATTAATAATAAAAGCCTCTTAGAACCTAGTTCCTATAAGCTATCTAGTCCTAATAACTTTATAGAGGTTAGTATGTCTTTACTTCCTATAAGCAGGAGGGGTACTTAGGTTATTAAGGGTATTATTAATAGCTTATAGGGACTATTAACTAAAGATCTTACACTTAATAACGTTACTTTAGTAGAAGGCTTTTATACTAATATAGCCTCTAAGGCTCTTCTTCTTAACAGCAGTCTCTAGTACTATAGGAAGGACTATATAATACACTATAGCAAGCTTAATAACAGTAATGTAGTTATAAAGCTTTATAGGAAGCATAACTTAGTCTTTATTTAATATAAGCTAACTTCTAACTATCTAAGCGTATATAAGAACCTACTTCCTAAAAGCCTAGTAGGTATTCTAGCATTTACTACACGCTCTAGGCATAGGTTATAGAGGAGATTATATTAAAACACATACAAGAGGGCAGATACTACACTCCTTTAGTATCTTAGATTAGGTTACCTAGGTCTTAAGGGACTTTATAACCTAGTCTAGAGGGTAAGGGGGGTATATATTAGGGGCTTACTATAGATTAAGTATAAAGACTATAGTACTACATATACAGAAAACGTTACCTTAAGAGGGCTATTAGAATTAAAGGTAACACACCTATAGTATAGGGTTTACTAGGATCTCTTTAACTTCCCTAAATTACTATCTAGGATAAGGTAGATCCTTATTACCTATAATGAATACTTAGGCTTTATTATAGCCTACCTATTAGTATATAAGACTAAGTCTCTTATGCTTAGAGCCCTCTAGACAATTAAGGCCTAGGTATATAGAGAGAAAGGTCTTAATATCTATAAGTTCTAGCATAATAACAAAGCTATAGTTCTTAGCCCTAAGGTTATAAGGGCCTATAAGACATAGACTGCCTTAGTTAGAATTAAAATTAAAATACTACTACTATACATAAAAAAGCCTATTAGAGCTGCTAAAAGAGCAGGCTATCTTATAATCGTTAAGTCTATTAAGATATATATTAGAGTAAATCTTCCTAAGGGGCTGTATAATAAGGTAGTATTTATAGCAGTCTATATACATAACATTAGCTTACAGGAATCTAATAGCTAGGAGACTCTAATAGAAATAGAGCTTAAATAGTTTTAGTAATATTTCTGCTAGTAGCAGGTAGACTCTCTAGTACCTTTAGATAAGGCGCTATAACTAAACTAGGGAGGACTCTATATATATAGGTATAAGGTATACCTACTGTAGAGAGATCGTAAGAAAGGTATAAGATAAAGGGATTATAAGGTACTTCCCTACAGCTATATTAGTTACCTAGTAGGTTATATACCTTAAATATATAACCTATATAGGATCTAGGTTCCTATACTTAAGCAGGTAATAACTATATATAATGTATACTTTAATGAGAGCTCTTTCTATAGTAAGGCCTATAAGAAAGATACTATATAAGGCCTAGAAGCTTGTAAAGTAATAGAGGTTATTAAAGAGTCTATTATAGTCTTAGATAACCTCCTTAGGTTACTTAGTATTATTACTTCTAAGGATAATATTTAACCTCTAATGTTAGCTATACTATTACCTACAGTTAAGGATTAATAAGTAAGTCTTACTTAAGATATTAAGCATATAGGATAAGTAAGGGAGGCAGCAGATCTACTAACTAGTACTCCTACTCTTAGGGGTAAGATTAAGTCTACTAAAAACACACCTAGGTTATTAACAGTTAACAGCATTTCTAGTCTAGGGCTATCTCTTTTTTCTGCAGATACACATACAACTAGCCTATCAGCAAACAGCAGACTAGACGCTAACAGCAGTTCTCAGCTACTGCCTATTAATACAGATATACTAAGTCCTAACTAACAAGTGCGCTAAGCTATTACAAAACTCTAGAAATAGACACATAGCAGGCATATCTACGCGATTATGCAGTTTAATCAAAGAACTGCACAACAGAAACACTCCTAGGATTGCCTATTCAGCACCTTTCTGCCTAATCAGCAAAAGGTAGAGGAAGAAAGTAACCTAGGACACAGGACCCTTCACAAAGTCTTCAGAGGAGCTGTCAAGAGGGCCTATCTCAAGCGCCATTCAGCCAGTAAGACTCTCAAGTCCAGTAAGATTCTCAAGCTTCACATGGACTTCCTTGTGACATTTAGACTAGGTACATTGAAACGTACTAAGATCTCTTAGCTTATGCTGCTCCCTAGGCAATCTACACAAAGACTTAAGCTAGAGCCAATTTGTTTTAAAGATGGCAATAGCATGGTTACAACCTGAACAGTTCCTAACTCTCTATTTCAAATACCCAGCAAAGGCGAATGTTTAGTAGTAGGAAGTTTGCTTAATACTACCAAGACAAAAAAATTAAATGTTGGTGTTCTGAAGAATTTGCGAATATATTCCGATTTAAGCACCTATATATAACCCGAGCCTAAAGATCCTAATAATACCTCCATAATTACCTTGCATTACCTAGCCGTGTCTAAATAGCCCGAGTACAGAACAGTAGACAGCGACAGTCAGACAAGTGCATTCACAAGCCCGCAGGAACCCCGGCGTGGATGCGTGAGACAGAAGTTGGCAGATGGGTGCGTATGACAATCATCTCGGAGCGAAGTCAACCCGGGCTTGAACACCTATAGTACACGTTCGAGACGACGGCACAAGACGTGTCGTAAGGTGGCGGGCAGAACCGACGCCAGACTCGTGCGTGACGCCCACGCCGTTGCTTATTCACTTTGGAAGAAGAAACAAAATCCAAAGGTTCATTTCTGCCTTTCTTACAACCCTCCTGGCTCTCCATCCTTGTCGCAACAACCCGGCAAAGCCTCCTTCAGCGCGGTCAGCGCGTCTCGTGCGGTCGCGCATTGCCTCATCCAGCATTTCATGATGACAGAGCCCAGCGATAGCTGCCGAACGTCGGGGAACCTCTCCGCCTTGAAGTTGGGGTACAGCACTGTCTCCTCCCACGCGATCCTGTCATCGACCTTGTCGAACGTCCCCGGGCTTGATCGATACGGCCATCGCCCGGTGAGAATGGTGTAGAACACGGAGCCCATTCCAAAGAGATCCAGCAGCGGGCTCGACTCGTTTTCGAACACGGGGCTGTAGAACGGCCCGTCGGGAAGCGCCAGTCCGTCCAGGCCCAGTTCCTGGCAGACGGAGCCGCCGAAATCACAAAGCTGTAGGTCCCGAGCCCCCGGTGTTGTCTCGTGCACGAGTATGTTGCCCGGTCGGAGATCCGAGTGGACCACGCCGCGGCTGTGGAGGTAGTGGACGGCCTCTGCGACCTGCCGGCACCAAATTAAGCGCTGGGGAAGACTTGTGGATGGGTGGCTGTCCAGGTAGGCCTGGAGGTTGCCGTGGCTGGCTTGGCTCAAAAGAATGCCGTTCTTATGAAGCCCGAGGAACCTGATGAAGAGATTAGATCCTATTCAAGAGAGGAGAGCAGGAAGCAATCTGAATAACCTGACGATCCGGGGGTGGTGGTCTAATCTCGTGAGAATTTGGCGTTCCACGGAAAAACAATTGACGATTCGCGGATCGATTTCCGAATGATTCAGGAATGTGATGGGCTGTTTGCAAACAACCCCTGGAGAGACATGCTCGATGATGCTTGTTGAGCCGCAGTCCAGCATTGCCGTTCTGGTGGATTTGTGACGTTCAAGTATGACTATTATTATTCCTTGTCAGGAGACACGAGAGACAATCAAGTTGAACCAAGTTGGGAATTATCGGGGCTAAGCCACTACTTATTGAACTCCGTCCCCCCACGTGAACACGGTGTGTCAACCATTTTCGCCCCACCGTCGCCCTCCCGCCTGTCGTGCGCCCTAAGTAGGTACCTATGCAACACTGAGACAATTCCCTTACTTGCATCGGTGCAAGGTGCTTTCTGAACAATGAGCCACGAACAATCCTAGGGGCAAGAAACAAGGCCTCACTTTTCATTTCCTAGGGGTTACAAACCCCACAATCGTTACGTCCACAGGCAGTTCTCACACGGGTGGAGCCCATTTCGGAGACGGTAACCTGGTGGCCCGGCGCGGTAGAGTTCCCGCATGCATCGAACTTGAAATCTGAGGAGACTCGTCTGCCGCAGGTGTGGATCGTTACAGAAACGTATTTGATGCACATTTTCTAAGATTTTCGGGGTGAGGCAATGGGGCTGAAGGATGAATGCGAAGGGGGAAGGGGGGTCAGTTGGCCTGGCGACGCTGAACAAGGCGGATGTATTTATAACCCGTTTAGAAGATGAGTTTTAACCTCCCAATAGACCGAAGCGTCAAGCTTGCCGCCTCACTCTGCATTGTTGCCTACTGTGAGGGGAGCCTCGCATTTTGCCTATATTGCTGATTGGGTCGGTTATGCAGTCTCCTCCAGAATGGGAAGACTGTCTGGTTCCTCACCATCGGTACACACCAACAAGTGGCAAAATGATGTGTTGATAATTACAATGATTGGGCCATTGCTGATTCTGTAGCCTGGAGTACTGAAGTGATTGGTATCACAATGAAGGCACCTGCTTGTGTCCTGCACTGTCCCCTGCCATCCATCCCCTGTTAGGCTACATACATCATCCACCCTTGTTCTGCCGAGAAGATCTGCTTTTCTTCTGTAGAAAACATGCATGTTGAGTGACTGATAGCGGTGCTTGAAGGTAGGAGATATCGGCCTGGCTTAGTCGTCTGCTCAGCAGCAACAGAGAGACTGCTGAAGGTTTCATCCTAGGTATAAGACTTTTTTGAGAAGCAATCGTGTTTAATTGCAGTACGTTAATTTATCCATTTGCTACATGTGTTAATTGTGTGTGAGCTGGCTAAGCCAAGCTGATATCTCCAATCTCTAAATTCCTCCAATGTGTCCTTTACATCCATCCCTCCCAACTTGACACCTATTACAGCATCAATCCTTAGCTATAGGCAAGCACTTTCTATTAAAAGAGTCCTATCTCTACGATTCTAATCTGCGATAGCTACCTATAGCTATTGCCTATCACGCAAACGTCAAAGGTTCCTCTCAGGTCCTCCAACTTTCCACTCGCCGCAACAAGTAGTATAGACTAGACCTCCAAACCCGTTTCGTCAAAGCCAAATAACCCGTTTCGTCAAAGCCAAAAGCTTTTCTGCTTCCTCGGTCACGATGAGAGACTAAATCGGCCCCGAGGAAGGGGGGGAGGGGTCCCGAGGAAGGGGGGGAGGGGTCCCGGGGGTCTCGACTCCTCGAGCAAGTCCCAGCCAAGCCCCAGCCTCTCCACCAAACCCAAGAAAAGAAAACCAGAAGAAACCCCATGAAAGAACATGGCCGCGTCTGATAGATCAAACGCCCACTTCGCAAGCACTTTGCCCAAAGTGGGGGTGAAAAGCTGGCGGTAACTACGGATCCGTCTTCCAACGGACCCCCCCCCCCCCTTTGTTCACCACCACTTTTGTACGTGACGAACGCATTTATCAATACCCAAAAGGCTGGGCCTCCACATGGCCAACCAACGCCCGCAGATCCCGCGCCTTTGCGACGTCCAAAGAGCTCGCCCAGAGCGGTAGAGCACATAGTACTTGGGACCATGGGGACATGGCCCGAATGAGGAGAAGAAGAGCCAAAGCAAGGTGAAGAATCATCTATCAGAGGGATCATCGTTTGAACGTCTTTTCGGATTGGTATCATGCGGGAAAGAAAACTATCGTTTTCTTCTTGCGCAACATGGAGAGAAAAAGAGAGATAATGGACAGAGATGGACATGGATGGACAGAGAGTCATGTCAGACAAAACGGGGTGAGAAAGAGGGATATCATTGCGGTGAAGGAAAGGGGAAAAAAAAAAAAAAAAGGTATACAGTAACGCCCCAAGCCTACACCCAAAACTACGCCGCGCCCTTGATCCCCCTCAAGTACCTCGCGACCCTGGACAGCGCCGAGGTGGATGTCGATGTCGACGTCGACGCCGAGTGGTCCGTCTCGGCCGTGTCCCCGGAGTCCTCGGAGCCCAGCGAGCTCCGCCTCGCCTTGACGAACTTGGGCCACGTGTTGGTGAGCACGAGGTACTTGATGCTGGCCTCGGCGTCGTCGAACACGGCCGCGTTGAAGGCCTCGGGGATCTCCCCCCAATACAGCACGCGGTCCGCGATGGGGTGGTGGTCCTCGTTGCCGCGCCGCAGCATGGCGCCGCCGCCGCTCTCCTGGTCCGAACCCTCGGCGTCCGCCGCCGCCGCCTCGGGACTCCACATGGCGTCCTCAAAGGGGACGACGGGGTCCGTGAAGCGCTCGGTGCGCCCGCCGTACATGATCCTGGCGGCGTGGTCGAAGACGCCCTGCAGGCGCTTGAGGTCTTGCGAGGCGATGTTGATCTGGAACTCGGCGTGGTAGGGGCTGACGAACTCGGTGTAGATGCGGAGGGCGCGGTTGAAGCGCTCGCGCGCGAGCTCCGGCGACCGCTGGCGACCCACGCCGGTCCCTTGGGGAATCGATGCCTTCCACTCGCCGACAGCCGACAGAAAGGCAATGTTCTCTCCCGAAAAGTCCCGGAGGGCCGAGAACTTGCGCAGGGGCTCCGGGTTCTTGTCGAGCACATACTCCAGGGCGCTCATCGTGTAGACGCTGTCCGCTTGGTTGGTGTTCTTCTCGAGCTCGACCAGCGACTGCCAGGCGATGGAGGAGGCGCGGGACCCGACTTTGGTTGATTCGGTGATGAAGGAGTCGCTGCCGTAATGGCCGCCGTCGTCGTTGATGCGATTCTTGTTCCTGACTTCCCAGACGGCGATGGACTCGAGCGTCTCTTGCTGGAGCGACTTGTGCCTCACCACTTGCCAACACGGGATGAAGATGGCAAAGATTTCGATAAAAGTGATGGAGAGACAGATCCTTGGTGATGGTGTGAGCACAAGAAACAACAACAGCAGCAGCAGCAGCAGCAGCATCAACAACACACACCAACGCAAACTCGCACACACATATACGTGCAGGGAGGGGGGCGGGCGCTGATGGGTGCTTCATATAACTCACCACTGAGGGGGTATGAAGTATCTGTTAACGGGCGCCATCGCGGGCACGTACAAGGCGACAAGCCACATTGGCGTAGCGTGCAAGCTGGGCGTCGTTAGTGCCGGTTGCGGGATGACGCTGACTCGAGAAGGGAATGGACTCGAATGGAGGCACATGAGAGAGAGAGCCATAGAGACAGCCAGAGAGAGAAAGAAAGAAAGAGAGATGGAGAGGAGAGGAAGAGGGATAGAAAGCGGCGAGAGACGCTAGCCTCGATTCTAAATTACCTTGCGAGACAGCACGCAATGGTCTGGAGACGCCACCCTTGGGTGTCGTCGATGCCACGCGACTTCCAGAGGATGACGGGCGCAACCATCCAGGCCCAGACGAACTGCCAGAGAACAGAGGGCCACCACTCCCAGCCCCGGCCCATCTCGACCTTTTGCTGCGTCGGCGTGCCCTCGACTTCCGTACCGGGTATGCCGAACCACGGGTGATACTTGCGCGAGGCGAGGTACATGGCAACCGTGAGGAGGACCTGATCCGTCGTACACAACAACATCATCGCGTCAGTTTGCTCTCGAGTCTCCCGCCTCCCAAAAAGATGTGTCAAGCTGTCAAGCACGGCCCGTGGGCTTGGATCGAGAGACGTCACACATACCTGTACCACCATGCCCGTGCAGACGACAGTCAGCATCTTGGTGGTGTAGTCGAGCCTACGGAACCTGGCCGCCAGAGGCAGCGACCTCCTCCTGTCTCTTTTGAGTCCACGGCTGCAGGCGGCGGCCGCCACCGGAGAGTGAAGGGGCTTGGGGGGCGATGGCGATGGCGATGGTGATGACGAGGGCGAGGACGAGGACGAGGACGAGGGCGGCAGGCAAGCACCACGAGGCGGTGGTGGCTTGTCCGCGTACCTCCGCTGCGCCTTGGCGACGTGTAGAAAGCGGCTGTTGGAGGCGTGGAAGAGGGCGATGCCGAAGGGCAGATAGAGGCCCATGACCCAGAACTCGGCGCCGTCAGGCACGAACTGGCCAACAGACAGGCCGATCTGCACCGACATCCAGTAGAGGTGGAGCATGGTGACGGCGCCAAACGACAAAGCCAGCCCGCGGATCCTCAGAAACGGCATGTGGCGGTTGACAAAGAGGAATGCCATGCCGCAGAGCACCGTTGCCGTCCAGACCCCCGCCCAGACGAGCCAGAAGACGGCAGCCGGTTCCGTGTTGAACGTGGGCGCCGGTGCGCGAGTGGGAGTTGGCGCGGCGGCCTCTGTCCCAGTCTCCATGGTTGCCGGGGGTACTTATTAATTAGTTAATAGCTGGACGATCGTTGTAATTACTTTGTGTGATGCCTTGGAAATGGGAACCGTAGTCTGCGAGTCGGTTGCGGGTTGTTCAACACCGGTCAACGAGAAGGACGAATTGAACCCAGAACATCGCCAAGGCCTCGTTTTAGGGTTGCCCAGTTGGTTAATATATGCTGGAATGCAGACGGGGCTGGAAGACAAGACAAGGCATCGGGGGAAAGGAATGCGAACCCAACTCTGCAACCTCACTCAAACATGATTGTACGGCCCGGAAATCACCATGGAAGGCTGTCAGACAATCTCAGAAATGGCTTTTTTCCAAGGTAACCCCAACGCAGAGACGTCGTGCAGATCCCTGTTTACCTCTCAATACCTTGGTAGTAGGTAGCACTGGTCCCCAGGCACAGGGCGTCCATCACATCTCAATAAGTACAAGGTGACGCAGGGAGAGACTTGGGTGACGAGACGGCTGGCAGTTCTTGATCCTTGATTCCAAAGGGAAGAAACAAAAAAAGACGAGAGGCTAACGCCTCGTGGCTTCAAGCTGGGGAGCCGTTGGAGTGAGACTTGGACGCAGGGAGAGGGGAGTGCGGCTGTAGTGTATACAGCATGAATTCTCGGGACCGTTCGAGAACTCGTAGACGTTGCCCTCTATTATCGAAATGCGCGCGCATCGTTGGGTTGGCTGCATGAGTTCTTCCTGCATAAGAAAGCCGGCAGCCCTAGGCCCCTAGCATCAAGCTTCTTGTGTCTTCCAAACGCTAGCTTGAAGCCAGCGCACTTGACGGGCTGAGGCATGTTAGCCAGGTCTCTGCCCGTATGCACCTTTTAGGCTTAAGGGTTCAGCCAGACGCTGTAACAAGTCATGATCCGCAGGTTGGGCCGTCCTTACTGATCGCGGATCCAGTCGTCAGAGTGTCTGGATGATGAGAAGGTGGTGGGCGATGTGGGCGATGTGGACAGTGGCGCTGGCGCATCGTCGGATCAACCCAACTGTTGGAACTCGACCATTCCTCGCCATCGACTACTACTAACACAACAGATCTTCTCCTTCCAAAGGCCTCCTTACTTCGCAGAGATGATAAAGGTTAACAAGTGCCAGTGTTTCGGCCTTGGCCGGATGCAGAAAAGGGTCTGGCCATCGATTTAGATCCGACTAGGTAGAATGCGTGCGGGCGGGAGGGGCGAGCACAGGGAGAGATGGAAACGTTGAAAGACAGACACACTTTCGTTAAGCTTCTCCTTTCCCGACATCTGACAAGATGCAGGCGAGTGCTCAATGGAGGTTCTCGTCGACGGACAGCTAGTCGGCTGGCTGTCCGTCTCTTCATCTTGGTTCCAGCTTCTTCTGCAGGTGGCACTGGAAAGGTTGGTGGGCGGCCCCTTGGACCTTGGAAGTAACGCGAGACTCATGATAAAATTGCTTTTTTCAATTTGCTTTCACCATTGGTTTTTGCGGCGTCAGGGGGGGCATCCTGCCGATCCTTCGCAACGGTAAGTAAACACGTCCGAGCCGAACCGAACCACGGTCAGAAGCCATCATGAAGGGTCCAAGTCGATTCGAGGCTTGGTCCACTTGCCTTTTTGAAGAAAGATTACCTCGGAGCGTCTTCGGATGAATATCGTAGCCGCTTCAGGCCAAGAGAGAGCGAAGCCGACGACAATGGAGGCACGCCACATCTCATATCCGAGACCCTGAGCTGTGCCCCCAAGAGGCTGACGGACATTTGAAGAGATGGCGGGGAAACAGGACAAAATTTTCCTGTCGATCCGCATCAGATCCAGCCCATTAGGCTCGAGTCTTACCATCGGGCTTGTCTCACAGTCTGCCAGTTCATTGGATCGTGAAGTGCTTAAGCGTTGCGAGCTAAGAGGGGGGGCGCGGCGCCGTCGCCTCGCGCTAACCGGCCTCGGGGAAAAGCCCTGCATATCCCTTCGCCATCATCATCCATGGGCCGCTGGCCGGCTCATCGTGGGGGACCATGGCAACATGGGACAGATAGCTAGTGGTACGGTGTAGCTAGTCGCGCGGGCCGGCACAAATGGGGGGTCAAACTGGCTTGCTGGTGACGGGACGGCGTCCTTCCGACGTGGGGAATCTATTGAATCATGTAATATTACGGGTATCGTTAAGGTAGTCTGGTCGGTCATCAAAAGATTGGCTCATGATCCAAAGCAGAGCTTCTTCTGCCGGGGGTCGTCGCTCGCCGGTCGTGCCGGTGGTCTGCCGCGTTTCTTTTCCCCGCCAACCTTGACCTTCTTCATGTCCGGCGTTGTCGATCTCCCAACTGGCGGCCCAGGGCCAGCATCCTGATACACGGCTTCGCGGATCGTCTGTCGTGAGAGGCACAGGTCGATGTGCTCGTTGAACTGCCTCTCGTCCGGCGCCTGAGGACGGTTGCAAATCGGGCAATCCCACATCTCATCGCTGACCGGCGCATACTCCCGCACAGGGTTTGGCTGGATCTCCTTACCATGTCTCTTAACGGGACTCGGCTCATCGTCGCACAGATCGGCGGACCCCCCGCCATCATCAGATTGTAGATGATGATCGTCATCGAGGCCCACTAGCTCCTGCTCGGGCCATCGTTCCCAGCCGTCCTCGTCAAGTCCCTCACCGGCCCCAGGGCTGACAACGGCTTTCGTGGTGTGACCAGGCGATGCTGCTGATCCGGACCCGCGGGATCGAAAACCAAAGAATGCCATTGTGTCCGGCTTCTTGGTGCTGACAAGGTGCGTGCAGCGTAGTCCCATCAACCGTAACGTCATGCCCGGCATCTCTTCTTCGACCTTGGAGAGGATTGGAAGCGAGAAGTGGTAGAGGTCGTCGGCTAAACAGATGGCTCTGGGCAGCACGGCCTGGCGAGTAAACACCTCGTACGTGTGCAGCTTCACCTTGAGCACCAGCGTCCGGCCCTTGACCTCTGCCCTCTTCATGTCCTTCTCCAGCTCCTCCGCCGTCCACCTCAGCTTCTCTCTGAACTGCTGTGGATCTGACGTGTCTCGGAACGTGCTCTCGGTGCCAACGCTCTTCCTCTCATATTCTTCTGCAGGCTGGATCCGCGTTCGCCCGAGACCGAGGTAGACATCGAGCAGGAACTCGTACGCCTTGTCGCCAAAAAGTGGGCGGAGGAACTGGCGCTGGGGATAGAGGTCCGCGCACGTCTTGATCCCAATCTCGGCCAGCTGCCGTTCCAGCACGCGGCCTATGCCGTTGACCTTTCGGGGGGGTAGCTTGGCCATGAACCGCAAGATCTCGGATCGGTCGTTGGGCAAGACGAATTGGCCGTTGGGCTTGTTCATGTTGGAGCAGATCTTGGCGAGCTTCGCATTGGCCGCGATGCCGGCCGAGACGGTGATCTTGGTTTTCTCGTGGATTTCCCGGCGCATCTGCTCCACCGCCTCCGCCGGGCCGATGCCCTTCTCCGTGCAGTATTCGGTGATGTTGAGGTAGGCCTCGTCTATGCTCGCGCTCTCGAATCGGGCGTCGTACTCCACCAACACCTCCCGCACCTCGTGCGCCTTGGCCGTGTATTTCTCAAAGTTCAGCTTGAGCATCACCAGCTCGGGACACAGCTTCTTGGCCACAAAGCCTGCCATGCCGCTCCGACAACCGTATTTCCGCGCGACGTAGTTGCACGTCGTGAGGACGCCGCCTCCCACGGCAAAGGGGACGTCCTTGAGCTCGGGCCGATCGAGTAGTTCGACTGCGGCGTAAAAGGCGTCGCAGTCGACGTGGACAATGTATTGCGTCAAGTCCCGGGACAGCTCGAGTTGGGTGATGAGCTGATCGGCAAGACGGAGCTCGCGGCCGAGGTCTTGCTTCTCGAGGTGTTGCTTCTTTTGGAGGATGTGTTCGATTTTCTTCGTCAGGACCTTATCTCTCTCCTCTTCGCGGTTGAAGAACTTGGATCCTTTGGATGCATTGTATATGATCTCGGATACCTGTGATGCCGTTCGTCAGCGCGCCAGTCTTCTAGAGTCGGTGATTGGGCTTTCAAAGGGGTTCCAGGACGGACGAACCTTGGACTGGTCAACCGAGTCTTGGCCGGCTTTCGTCAACGAAGGGCCCAGGAGAGAGTATTTAAGTGTCCGGTTATCCGATATGGCTTCGGCATCGCCGGGCAGCTCGTCGTGAGCCGCCGGCGGCGGTAGTGGTGGTGGTGGTGGTGTCGTCATGGCTGCAAAAAAGGGAGAGGTGTTGTCCGGGGGGCGCTTTTCGAGGCCAGAAGCCGAGCGATGAGGTGCATATCTACGTCTTCAAAGGTCACGATGCGTCGTCAGTTTGTGCGTCGTCATAACGGGTGAGTCTGTGTTGGTGTGTGAGGCGAGGTTCTGCAACCAGTAAAGCGACGGATGCCCCTCAGTGTCATGTTCGAGTGGCGACGCGACAGTCATTCCGTCAGCAAATAACGCGAGATCACATGGTCAAGCGCGTGATATTCAATTCAGTGACTTTCCAAGTTTGGTGGATAATTACTCATAAAGAAATATGTCATTAAACACTATTACCACAAAACAGTATCAGACCCACTTCGGGGCCGTTACCGACTCCGGCCCCGCCCCGGGCGCTGAGGCACGCCGCCAATCTCGTTTTTTCATTACTTCATTTTTGCACTCGGGTCTAGGTCGTTGTTATTCATTCCCCGGTCAAGTCATTCGGTGTCCACTCTCCCACACACATCATCTAACACACGAAGCTCTCGGGCTTCGACTGATCGCCCTGGCCAAGGTACGTCTGCGTCGCCGGGTACGGGCAGATCGGGCGCTGCCTCAGCACCTCGGTGGAGGGGTCCGTCGAGTTGGCCCACGTCGAGGCGATGATGGACTCGGGCGCCGTGCCGGCCGCGTGCCAGAGCTGCAGGGCGCGCAGGGCGTCGTACGTCGCGTTGGAGGGCGGCGCCGTGCCGTTGCCGACGAAGAGCTGCTCGGCCTGGCCCGGCCCGCCAATGTACCACGGCGCGTCGACGGTCGTGTTGGTGTGCCCGACGCCGGGCAGGAAGAAGAGCCGGAACCAGCCGCGGACGGCCTCGATGTCGCCGCCGGACGCCGCGACGACCTTGTCGAAGAAGATGCGGGACGCCGTCGCGGGCACGTGCGCGTCGGCGAGGCCGTGGTACATGACGATCTTGCCGCCCGCGGCCGCGAACCCGGTCAGGTCGAAGCCCTGGACGTCGAGGCCGCCCGGGTTGGCGGCGCTGGCGTACCCCGGGATCGTGTCGTTGTAGCTCGACCACTCCCACTCGGTGTCGTTGAAGACAAAGTTCCTCATGTACCCGACGGCCACCTCGTTCGGCTCCTCGTCGCCCCCGAGGAGCGCGCCCCACTCGGACTCGGACCCGGGGTAGACGCCCGGGAAGATGAGCTCGTCGCTGACGTTGTAGTAGGCGTAGAGGTCCTGGGCGACGGTGGCCTGCTCGGCCGTCAGGCAGGCCTGGGCGTCGACGTCGGCCTGGCCGCAGGTGAAGAGGGCGAAGTCGACGGTGCAGTTGGCCGGGTTGCTGAGGATGCCGTCCGCGAGGCCGTCGGTGGCGTCGCACTGCTTGCGGACGTTGTCGCCGATGAGGGTGAAGTTGGCCGCCGAGATGTGCTTGGCGTCGGCGGCGGGCAGGTTGGACGCGCCGCGGGAGACGCGCCAGCTCTGCAGGTGGCTCTGCCACCAGGCCGGCGCGCCGATCAGCAGGGCCGAGTAGTCGCGGGGGTACAGCTCGACGGCCTTGAGGCCCTGGCGCCCGCCGTCGGAGGTGCCGGAGAAGTACGACACCTCGGGCGGCAGGCCGTAGTACCTCTCGATGACTCTCTGGGCCAGCAGCAGCGAGCCGTGCAGGGCCTGGTGCCCGAAGAGAGTCTGTTTGCCTGCGTCGCCCAGGGCCCAGGTGAGATTGGTGGCGGTGGAGTTGTGTCCGGCGTCGGTCGCGATGGTGGCGAAGCCGTACCTCGACCCGGCCGCCACGGCGGGCCAGTTGATGCCGCCCGAGAAGCCGTCGTTGCCGACGGTGAGGATGTCGCTGTTCCACTCGTCCGGCAGGAAGAGGCCGAACTTGTACTGGCGTCCGTCCGAGGTCCTGGCGTTGAAGGTCACGGCGCAGAGGCTGGGGAGGTTGGTGACGTTTTGGGGGAAGGCGATGTTGCCCTCCTCCCTGAAGCTGCCGCCCTCGTCGACGGGCTCCACGATGGCGATGGAGGCGTTGGCGTTGATCCAGTAGCTCATGAGACGCGGCGTACAGGATGTCGAGTTGGTGGCCGATGCCTGCCGCAGGGCAGCCAGCGTTATCGCGAGAGATGCGGACCACTTCATCTTGGATTGCTTGCAAAGTGGTGGTCCCCGGTGATGGTGTTTACATACGGTTCAGGACAATTATCGAAAGGCGAGCACCTCGACCGAAGCGGTCCCTCCCTGCTCCCCTCCCTGGAGCATACACCTCCTTTTAAAAATCCGCAGCGTTGCAGCAGTCCACATGGGCGATTCTGTTGATAAAGTACTAATTTCGACACATAGCAGTCAATTCTGTTTACCAACTTGCCGCTTCCGGCCTCGCGATACCACGAGTCCCCCAGCAGATGCGAAGTCACATTCCTCCCAGGCCAATGGCATCGCCGTGTGGCGAGACATCGCGTTTTCCCACACGGTCATGCCCAATGGTCATCACGAACGGCGCCGCCCGGTTGATGAGAGAGATTCTCGACATCATAACATCATTTCGGCTGCTCGCGTTTGGCCAAAGGGCTTCGTCGGGGATCCTGGCTCGAGAGGAAACCTGTTCAACGTGATTTGGCACGGCAGGGCACGGATACAACTGTGTGGGATCAATGGAGAATTGTGTGATATATCGACATTGATGATGGGCAAATTGATGGCAAACCCTTTTCGTCGGTAATGACCATTCGTCCGGCTCCATCAAAAGCCAGAAGTAAACAAACAATTACCAAGCGCGTGGAACGATTCATTAAATCAATCCCGGGCGAGCCTGTGGAGAGTCAGCCGGCATACTGAAAAGCCACGGAGCCAGCCCACCGGTCCGTCCCTGAAACCTTCAACATGCCTCATAAGGCGCTTGCAGGCAACGGGTAGCGCGTCGGGCCACCCTCCCATGCCCATTATGAACAGCACATTGCGACAGCCGTTGAATTGGGCAGCACGGAACTTTCGCGTTTGTCAATCCCTGGTCGAGAGAGAGTGCTGATCCGGGCCTCATAGTCACCGGTGTCTACGATCGTAGGGCTGAATTTCGAAACTGACTGCAGTGAGTCCTCTCTTTGAGTCTTTGGAGCGAGCACAGTTTGTCTCCAATGCATCCATCAAATATGGAACAGGTACGTTGAAAACCCGGGTAATAGAATCATGCCATGATAGCTCTCCACTAGAGGTTAGACGACAGGGACGTGGATATAGTGTCCTTCCCGGGGGCAATGTTAGGGGACAGAATTTCCGTGATGGCTTCACCAGAGTGGATCCCATCCCAGTGTGACAGTGTCCCACTTTGCGCCCAGAACAGGTTTTTGTCTTCGGCATGCAGGTCCTCTCCAGCTGTCGCTACTTGCTGCAAGATGCTGTTTACAGACACGTTTCTTACGGTCAGTAAGGTTTAGTAGGTCAGTTTGCGGGTCTCTTATGGTCTACACTACAGCCACAAGATGGTTTTGTTATGCAGCTACACATATGCAAAGAGATTCTCGATGATTGATTGTCCTGTAACAGTCACGTCGAATCAAGTGCAATCGTGCCATTACTTCATGGGATGCATCGTTCAAGGCCATCATCCTTGGCTCTTTTGGTCTTGGCAAGATGCAACTGTCGTCAACTCTCTCGTCGAACTATCGTCAACCCGCCGAGCTTAGATGTGGAGAGGAGAGAGAGGGGGGCAGGGAGCCAGTGGCCCACGGTTCATCACGATGACGAGGGGCGTTCCTCGCCTGAGGACCCAGGTTGCCAGGACTCAGGAGTGAGGAGAGGCTTTTCCCCGCAGCGAAGGGCAATGCCGCAATGGCGTGCAAATCTCTCCTCCCGCTGTCATTCCGAACCTAGGTACCTACGCAAGGGGATCGGACAGGGGGCGCCAGAGCCATCCATCAGGGGCCATCCCTCCTCAGTGCTCATCACTCTGTGCTTGTCATTGGTTCACAAGGGGCTGATGCAGGGGTTGCTGTCTCGATTAGGAAACGAGCTATCCCCTGGCGGGCCCTGAGAGGTGAGCGCCGTCGACGTCACCAGCCGGTCATTGCCGCGGGAGCTTCCATTCCAGTTCCGGCTTAAATTGGTAGGTAGCTTGCCATGTATTTCGTGTGGCGGTGTACCTCGAGGGGGCTGAGGCCAGGTCTAGACTCCCTCGTCACTCTGGAGAGCAACAGAGGTACGGGGGTACGTATCCAAGGCGGTCCCTCGGTGAGTTTGCGTTGTAGGTACAGTACCTACGGGAACACTGGAGCTGCAACAGGCGGTTTTCAGGCGGCGACAGGGACAGGTGACATGGAACAATATCAGGGCCCACTACGTAGTAGACAGCTTCCCTCCCTGGTCCTCTTGGCTGCTGGTAGTGCTGTTGGTATCCTTGGGAAATACCATACCTACCTTACTGTACCTAGCTGCATACGGTGCCCGGCAAAGCTCTCGTCATCATGGCTTCAACTGGGGGAGTTCCAGCAGCAGCAGGACAAAAAAAAAAGCATGTGTGACGCATGTAGTTATTCCTTGTTTGTTCCGTGTGCGAGTGTGTAGCGCGGGATCTGATTTGAATGGAGACCGGGCCTAGAGAGAGAATCCGGTCATTGCTGCTCTTTTCCTCCTCCTCCTCTTCTTCATAATCAGCACGTGTCTCTCCATCTCGACCCTTTTCCCCTCCATCATCTACTGCACACTCTTGATACCCAATTCCTCTCAATTCGCCTCACCTTGCTCTCAAACCTCTACTCGTCTAATCATTCCGACGAGCTCCATCTCTCTCTCTCTCTTCCGTCTCTCTTCAATCCCCACCAGAACAACCGCCACAATGATGTCCGCAAGACCCCTCGTCCGCTCGACGCTCCCCAGGGCTTCGCGCGCCGTTCGCGTCCCCCGCCAGCAGCACCTCCGCCTCCAGTCCACCACAACTACGGCCTCGTCATCAACAGCAGGAGGCGCCGCCGGCTCCGCTACCTCCCACTTCGGCGCCGGTGTCGCCGGTGGCCTCGTCGGCGCCGGCCTCCTCTACGCCATCTACTCCTTCACCCCCGCCGGCCGCACCGCCTCCAAGGTCAACAAGGCCGCCAAGGAGGCCGCCCAGAAGTACTCCGTCGCCTCCCAGAAGCTGCAGGAGAACACCCCCTCCGCCGACCAGGCCATCGACTACATCAAGCAGTTCGCCTACTCGTACGTCGGCTGGGTCCCCGGCGGCCGCGCCTACGTCGACACCGCCTTCAACGACTTCGAGACCGTCCGCGAGAACCACAAGGACGAGGCCGACAAGATCATCAACGACGCCTACAGGCAGTTCCAGGACGTCGCCAAGGCCGGCCTGAGCCTCGAGGCTGTCCACCGCGCCTACGACGTCCTCGCCGACATCGGCAAGAAGATGGCCTCTCTCGGCGGCGACGCCATCGGCGACGTCGTCGACAATCACCCCCAGCTCAAGGAGAAGCTCGGCGGCAGCATCGACCAGCTCAAGGACATGGGCGCCAAGTACGGCCCCGAGGCCAAGAAGCAGGTCGACGAGACCTGGGGCCAGCTCAAGGACCTCCTCTCGGGCGGCCTCACCGCCGGCAACTTTGAAAAGGCCCGCAAGCTCGTCGAGGACAAGGTCCAGCAGGTCCGCAAGCTCGGCGACGAGGCCTGGAAGAAGGCCCTCCAGGAGGCCAAGCCCCTCCTCGACAAGAACCCCAAGGTCAAGGAGCTGGTCGAGAAGAACGCCGACGCCCTGAAGCAGGGCAACGCCAGGGAGCTCTTCGACAAGGCCAAGACCGCCGTCGAGTCGGGCGACCTCGGCGGCCTCGAGACCTACGTCACGGACGCCGTCGACAAGGCCAAGTCCAAGGGCTCCCAGATCGGCGGGTCCTTCGGCCTCGACCAGTACTTCAACATGATCCCCGACGGCGACCAGATCCTCCCCAAGCTGAAGCAGCTGCGCGAGGTCGCCGACAAGCACAAGGACGAGGGCGAGAAGCTGTTCAAGGAGACCATCGAGGAAGTCAAGAAGGTCCTCGAGAACAAGGCCAAGAAGGCCGAGGAGATTGCCGGCAAGGCCAAGAAGGAGGCCAAATAGACGAGGCCCCGTTTGTGACGCATGCGTGGATGCTGCACGGTTCTGATACCCCCCC